>OX344806.1:24232500-24685489 GCA_947034925.1 Eudemis profundana | reverse complement strand
AACCTAACCTAACCTAACCTAACCTAACCTAACCTAACCTAACCTAACCTAACCTAACCTAACCTAACCTAACCTAACCTAACCTAACCTAACCTAACCTAACCTAACCTAACCTAACCTAACCTAACCTAACCTAACCTAACCTAACCTAACCTAACCTAACCTAACCTAACCTAACCTAACCTAACCTAACCTAACCTAACCTAACCTAACCTAACCTAACCTAACCTAACCTAACCTAACCTAACCTAACCTAACCTAACCTAACCTAACCTAACCTAACCTAACCTAACCTAACCTAACCTAACCTAACCTAACCTAACCTAACCTAACCTAACCTAACCTAACCTAACCTAACCTAACCTAACCTAACCTAACCTAACCTAACCTAACCTAACCTAACCTAACCTAACCTAACCTAACCTAACCTAACCTAACCTAACCTAACCTAACCTAACCTAACCTAACCTAACCTAACCTAACCTAACCTAACCTAACCTAACCTAACCTAACCTAACCTAACCTAACCTAACCTAACCTAACCTAACCTAACCTAACCTAACCTAACCTAACCTAACCTAACCTAACCTAACCTAACCTAACCTAACCTAACCTAACCTAACCTAACCTAACCTAACCTAACCTAACCTAACCTAACCTAACCTAACCTAACCTAACCTAACCTAACCTAACCTAACCTAACCTAACCTAACCTAACCTAACCTAACCTAACCTAACCTAACCTAACCTAACCTAACCTAACCTAACCTAACCTAACCTAACCTAACCTAACCTAACCTAACCTAACCTAACCTAACCTAACCTAACCTAACCTAACCTAACCTAACCTAACCTAACCTAACCTAACCTAACCTAACCTAACCTAACCTAACCTAACCTAACCTAACCTAACCTAACCTAACCTAACCTAACCTAACCTAACCTAACCTAACCTAACCTAACCTAACCTAACCTAACCTAACCTAACCTAACCTAACCTAACCTAACCTAACCTAACCTAACCTAACCTAACCTAACCTAACCTAACCTAACCTAACCTAACCTAACCTAACCTAACCTAACCTAACCTAACCTAACCTAACCTAACCTAACCTAACCTAACCTAACCTAACCTAACCTAACCTAACCTAACCTAACCTAACCTAACCTAACCTAACCTAACCTAACCTAACCTAACCTAACCTAACCTAACCTAACCTAACCTAACCTAACCTAACCTAACCTAACCTAACCTAACCTAACCTAACCTAACCTAACCTAACCTAACCTAACCTAACCTAACCTAACCTAACCTAACCTAACCTAACCTAACCTAACCTAACCTAACCTAACCTAACCTAACCTAACCTAACCTAACCTAACCTAACCTAACCTAACCTAACCTAACCTAACCTAACCTAACCTAACCTAACCTAACCTAACCTAACCTAACCTAACCTAACCTAACCTAACCTAACCTAACCTAACCTAACCTAACCTAACCTAACCTAACCTAACCTAACCTAACCTAACCTAACCTAACCTAACCTAACCTAACCTAACCTAACCTAACCTAACCTAACCTAACCTAACCTAACCTAACCTAACCTAACCTAACCTAACCTAACCTAACCTAACCTAACCTAACCTAACCTAACCTAACCTAACCTAACCTAACCTAACCTAACCTAACCTAACCTAACCTAACCTAACCTAACCTAACCTAACCTAACCTAACCTAACCTAACCTAACCTAACCTAACCTAACCTAACCTAACCTAACCTAACCTAACCTAACCTAACCTAACCTAACCTAACCTAACCTAACCTAACCTAACCTAACCTAACCTAACCTAACCTAACCTAACCTAACCTAACCTAACCTAACCTAACCTAACCTAACCTAACCTAACCTAACCTAACCTAACCTAACCTAACCTAACCTAACCTAACCTAACCTAACCTAACCTAACCTAACCTAACCTAACCTAACCTAACCTAACCTAACCTAACCTAACCTAACCTAACCTAACCTAACCTAACCTAACCTAACCTAACCTAACCTAACCTAACCTAACCTAACCTAACCTAACCTAACCTAACCTAACCTAACCTAACCTAACCTAACCTAACCTAACCTAACCTAACCTAACCTAACCTAACCTAACCTAACCTAACCTAACCTAACCTAACCTAACCTAACCTAACCTAACCTAACCTAACCTAACCTAACCTAACCTAACCTAACCTAACCTAACCTAACCTAACCTAACCTAACCTAACCTAACCTAACCTAACCTAACCTAACCTAACCTAACCTAACCTAACCTAACCTAACCTAACCTAACCTAACCTAACCTAACCTAACCTAACCTAACCTAACCTAACCTAACCTAACCTAACCTAACCTAACCTAACCTAACCTAACCTAACCTAACCTAACCTAACCTAACCTAACCTAACCTAACCTAACCTAACCTAACCTAACCTAACCTAACCTAACCTAACCTAACCTAACCTAACCTAACCTAACCTAACCTAACCTAACCTAACCTAACCTAACCTAACCTAACCTAACCTAACCTAACCTAACCTAACCTAACCTAACCTAACCTAACCTAACCTAACCTAACCTAACCTAACCTAACCTAACCTAACCTAACCTAACCTAACCTAACCTAACCTAACCTAACCTAACCTAACCTAACCTAACCTAACCTAACCTAACCTAACCTAACCTAACCTAACCTAACCTAACCTAACCTAACCTAACCTAACCTAACCTAACCTAACCTAACCTAACCTAACCTAACCTAACCTAACCTAACCTAACCTAACCTAACCTAACCTAACCTAACCTAACCTAACCTAACCTAACCTAACCTAACCTAACCTAACCTAACCTAACCTAACCTAACCTAACCTAACCTAACCTAACCTAACCTAACCTAACCTAACCTAACCTAACCTAACCTAACCTAACCTAACCTAACCTAACCTAACCTAACCTAACCTAACCTAACCTAACCTAACCTAACCTAACCTAACCTAACCTAACCTAACCTAACCTAACCTAACCTAACCTAACCTAACCTAACCTAACCTAACCTAACCTAACCTAACCTAACCTAACCTAACCTAACCTAACCTAACCTAACCTAACCTAACCTAACCTAACCTAACCTAACCTAACCTAACCTAACCTAACCTAACCTAACCTAACCTAACCTAACCTAACCTAACCTAACCTAACCTAACCTAACCTAACCTAACCTAACCTAACCTAACCTAACCTAACCTAACCTAACCTAACCTAACCTAACCTAACCTAACCTAACCTAACCTAACCTAACCTAACCTAACCTAACCTAACCTAACCTAACCTAACCTAACCTAACCTAACCTAACCTAACCTAACCTAACCTAACCTAACCTAACCTAACCTAACCTAACCTAACCTAACCTAACCTAACCTAACCTAACCTAACCTAACCTAACCTAACCTAACCTAACCTAACCTAACCTAACCTAACCTAACCTAACCTAACCTAACCTAACCTAACCTAACCTAACCTAACCTAACCTAACCTAACCTAACCTAACCTAACCTAACCTAACCTAACCTAACCTAACCTAACCTAACCTAACCTAACCTAACCTAACCTAACCTAACCTAACCTAACCTAACCTAACCTAACCTAACCTAACCTAACCTAACCTAACCTAACCTAACCTAACCTAACCTAACCTAACCTAACCTAACCTAACCTAACCTAACCTAACCTAACCTAACCTAACCTAACCTAACCTAACCTAACCTAACCTAACCTAACCTAACCTAACCTAACCTAACCTAACCTAACCTAACCTAACCTAACCTAACCTAACCTAACCTAACCTAACCTAACCTAACCTAACCTAACCTAACCTAACCTAACCTAACCTAACCTAACCTAACCTAACCTAACCTAACCTAACCTAACCTAACCTAACCTAACCTAACCTAACCTAACCTAACCTAACCTAACCTAACCTAACCTAACCTAACCTAACCTAACCTAACCTAACCTAACCTAACCTAACCTAACCTAACCTAACCTAACCTAACCTAACCTAACCTAACCTAACCTAACCTAACCTAACCTAACCTAACCTAACCTAACCTAACCTAACCTAACCTAACCTAACCTAACCTAACCTAACCTAACCTAACCTAACCTAACCTAACCTAACCTAACCTAACCTAACCTAACCTAACCTAACCTAACCTAACCTAACCTAACCTAACCTAACCTAACCTAACCTAACCTAACCTAACCTAACCTAACCTAACCTAACCTAACCTAACCTAACCTAACCTAACCTAACCTAACCTAACCTAACCTAACCTAACCTAACCTAACCTAACCTAACCTAACCTAACCTAACCTAACCTAACCTAACCTAACCTAACCTAACCTAACCTAACCTAACCTAACCTAACCTAACCTAACCTAACCTAACCTAACCTAACCTAACCTAACCTAACCTAACCTAACCTAACCTAACCTAACCTAACCTAACCTAACCTAACCTAACCTAACCTAACCTAACCTAACCTAACCTAACCTAACCTAACCTAACCTAACCTAACCTAACCTAACCTAACCTAACCTAACCTAACCTAACCTAACCTAACCTAACCTAACCTAACCTAACCTAACCTAACCTAACCTAACCTAACCTAACCTAACCTAACCTAACCTAACCTAACCTAACCTAACCTAACCTAACCTAACCTAACCTAACCTAACCTAACCTAACCTAACCTAACCTAACCTAACCTAACCTAACCTAACCTAACCTAACCTAACCTAACCTAACCTAACCTAACCTAACCTAACCTAACCTAACCTAACCTAACCTAACCTAACCTAACCTAACCTAACCTAACCTAACCTAACCTAACCTAACCTAACCTAACCTAACCTAACCTAACCTAACCTAACCTAACCTAACCTAACCTAACCTAACCTAACCTAACCTAACCTAACCTAACCTAACCTAACCTAACCTAACCTAACCTAACCTAACCTAACCTAACCTAACCTAACCTAACCTAACCTAACCTAACCTAACCTAACCTAACCTAACCTAACCTAACCTAACCTAACCTAACCTAACCTAACCTAACCTAACCTAACCTAACCTAACCTAACCTAACCTAACCTAACCTAACCTAACCTAACCTAACCTAACCTAACCTAACCTAACCTAACCTAACCTAACCTAACCTAACCTAACCTAACCTAACCTAACCTAACCTAACCTAACCTAACCTAACCTAACCTAACCTAACCTAACCTAACCTAACCTAACCTAACCTAACCTAACCTAACCTAACCTAACCTAACCTAACCTAACCTAACCTAACCTAACCTAACCTAACCTAACCTAACCTAACCTAACCTAACCTAACCTAACCTAACCTAACCTAACCTAACCTAACCTAACCTAACCTAACCTAACCTAACCTAACCTAACCTAACCTAACCTAACCTAACCTAACCTAACCTAACCTAACCTAACCTAACCTAACCTAACCTAACCTAACCTAACCTAACCTAACCTAACCTAACCTAACCTAACCTAACCTAACCTAACCTAACCTAACCTAACCTAACCTAACCTAACCTAACCTAACCTAACCTAACCTAACCTAACCTAACCTAACCTAACCTAACCTAACCTAACCTAACCTAACCTAACCTAACCTAACCTAACCTAACCTAACCTAACCTAACCTAACCTAACCTAACCTAACCTAACCTAACCTAACCTAACCTAACCTAACCTAACCTAACCTAACCTAACCTAACCTAACCTAACCTAACCTAACCTAACCTAACCTAACCTAACCTAACCTAACCTAACCTAACCTAACCTAACCTAACCTAACCTAACCTAACCTAACCTAACCTAACCTAACCTAACCTAACCTAACCTAACCTAACCTAACCTAACCTAACCTAACCTAACCTAACCTAACCTAACCTAACCTAACCTAACCTAACCTAACCTAACCTAACCTAACCTAACCTAACCTAACCTAACCTAACCTAACCTAACCTAACCTAACCTAACCTAACCTAACCTAACCTAACCTAACCTAACCTAACCTAACCTAACCTAACCTAACCTAACCTAACCTAACCAACCTCTGAAAAACTGGTACCTAAATTACCAAAACCAACCAAATTTCAGACCAACATACCTAAATTTTTTCCCTACTCAAATCCGTTTTCCATTCTTCTCTATCTCTTTCCGTTCAAAAGTTATTCAAATTGTTGACCTCCAGTGTAAGCTCCGAATCTTTGAAAATTTTTCCTGCCCCCCCTTTTCACTTTACCCCCCTTTTTTCGTCGCGTCCTGCTCCAAAAAAATTTAGCTTTCATCTCCTATACGCTCCATATTTTTAAGACACTCCGTTCTCGAGTTATAAAATCACCCCACATTGCAACTACACTTTTGGCAGGCACACCCGAAATTTTGAAAGTTCATAATAAATCAGTCTTTTGCATCAAAATTCTCTTAACTAGCCTATCCTATTTCTAAAATTTTTCTTCAATAGATTCCGCTTTGAACTTTCCAAAAAATCCATCCCTCTCTTAGTTATTAAGCAAACAAAAATATTGCCTGTCGATTTTCCGTTGGCACACCTTCCTAAAAACTTTATATCTCCCAAACTACTCAACCGAAAAATTCTTTCTTTGGATTAAAGTCATAACCACCTCTTATTTGATCTTTCTGTACACTATTCTCACCGGCTTCCATAGGAAAAATTTTCATTTTCATACGCCACTTTTTCTTCACACTCTCTCCTCTCCGTACCCCTTATTTGCAACCTGTCTCGTACGTCACATTTGATAGCTGCTCTGATTCCCCTCCTCCCCCCATACCTACTTTCTCTTGCAACCTCACCCTTTTCTCAAAATCTAATTTTCTCTCCACACAGTCATCATGGATGACTTCCCCTTCTCAGAATACCTGGACTTGAGCTCAGGTGACGAAGGGGAGACCTACTACTCACCTCCAAAAACCCCCCCTCCACTGAAAAAACCACCTCCCTTAGAAGATCCCGCCGCTCCAGATAAAAAACAAGCGCCCACAACATCCAAAAATCCACCTTCACCCAAGAAGGCACCACCCTATCAACCACCAAAATCCGCTAAACAAATCAGGAGAGAAAACACCCCCTCTGCACTCTGGTCCGGCTCGGTTGATGCGTACACCAAGTACAGCGACGACCAGCTGGATTGCGAGATCTTCCGTAATAAAATATTGAACCACACTGGCATGATCCACTACCAATTCACTCTCAATCACTCCGTCACCAGGGTCGACAAGACCCAGATCAAGTTGTTCGCCGACCAAATAATTGTGGAGGTCGACAAATATATCGACCGACTCAAGACCCTTTGGGCCTCGGACAACAGAGGCCCCACAACGTCGGCGGGCAGCGGCTCGGCTGCGGAGCCTAGTCAGGACCCACCACCATCTCAGGTCATCTCAGCCCCGGTCCGCGCGAACAGCGGCAGAACAACCTCTATTCCCACATCCGCTCAGATAAATAAACCCTCCACTCGCACTATCTCTACACAAACTGACAGCCCCTCCCTGCCAGAGGCCTCAAATAACACCGTTGAGGCCATCAGGAGCATCATTAGGGAGGAGCTTCAGCCGCTCAAAACCACACTCTCCACCGGCCCGGGCATCAGCCCGGCACCCGGTTTCTCTTACGCCGCTGCTGCGGCCAAGGCTGCTCTTCCCGGACGCAGACCGCCAACCCCCACCACCCAACGTAAATCTCCGCCACCAAATAAACCCGCTATCATCATTTCACCAAAAACTGAAACCCAAAACTCCTCCGAAACACTAAAATCTTGGAGGAAGGCGGTCTCCTTCCGGGATACTGACTTCGCGCCCGCAAACACTAAATTCGTCAGCAATGGCAAGGTGCGGGTTGAATTTGATACCGGGGAACAGCGGGACATAGCCCTCGGCAGAACCAACGACATCAATGCGGACGTCTCAGCAGAGACCTCAAAGACGCTCCGCCCCATGGTGATGTTGAAGGGCGTGTCTAGCGACACCCCGGTAGAAGAGTTGGTGCCCATAATCATTCAACAAAATCCCGCTATTAAATCCACCATTAACAAACCGGAGGACCTCACCCTCCGGTTCAAAAGAAACAACAAGTCTCCCCATCTCTACAACGCCATCCTTTTGGCCTCGCCCCGCACCTATCAGGCCATTGTCTCCGCTAAGGTCAACATCGACCACCAGAGGGTCACCGCGGTGGAGCATATACCCGTGCTGCAATGCTATAAATGCTTGCAGTACGGGCACACACGCAAACGGTGTACGAACAACGACACCATATGCTCTCACTGCGGTGGCGAAGACCACGAATACAAGAACTGTCCAGACCAAAAAGACGCCACGAAATCTAAATGCCACAACTGTGTTACATTTGCTGCCAAAACAAACTCTAAAGTCCCCAATCTCAACCATAGTGCTACTTCGGTCTTCTGCCCTCGGATGGCTGTAATGACGGAGAAGATTAGGTCCAGGGTGGATTACGGGCAATAGCTCTAGTCTCCCGAACTCTAACATCATTCCACCCTCGACATCTTCTCCGTTAGTTGATCTGACACTCTATAAAGTCTTTGCCTAACTGAATACTGCTATCTCTTTTTATCTCTTTTCCTTCCTTCCTTTCTCCTCCCTCTTTCCCTAACTTCTACTTTCCTCCAACTACTCCTACCTCCTACCAAACACACACATCACACACCACATAACACATCTCTCTCTATCCTCTTCAGGGCGAACGTGTGATCGCCCAGTCGCTCGTCTGCCTTGAGCGGGCGGGCGGCTGGGCGGCCGCACGGCCTATCGTTGCCCCTATTTTTAAAATACAAACACAAACATTCCATAAACACTACACTTGCACACTTACCAACACCACGCGGGGGGCACAACGCGTATACCAATAGCGCCGCGTGTCTCCCAAGCACACTCCACACGACGCGGGGGGGGTTTTAGTCCGTAGGCGTTTGGGAATAGACTCGAGACATCGTGACGCTGGAGTCTATTCCCGAGCGAGTCGGGCATGCTGCCAGGTACGGGCCTGGCAGTATCCAATGAGGATTTCCCCCTCCCACGCAAAAAAAAAAAAAAAAAAAAAAACCTAACCTAACCTAACCTAACCTAACCTAACCTAACCTAACCTAACCTAACCTAACCTAACCTAACCTAACCTAACCTAACCTAACCTAACCTAACCTAACCTAACCTAACCTAACCTAACCTAACCTAACCTAACCTAACCTAACCTAACCTAACCTAACCTAACCTAACCTAACCTAACCTAACCTAACCTAACCTAACCTAACCTAACCTAACCTAACCTAACCTAACCTAACCTAACCTAACCTAACCTAACCTAACCTAACCTAACCTAACCTAACCTAACCTAACCTAACCTAACCTAACCTAACCTAACCTAACCTAACCTAACCTAACCTAACCTAACCTAACCTAACCTAACCTAACCTAACCTAACCTAACCTAACCTAACCTAACCTAACCTAACCTAACCTAACCTAACCTAACCTAACCTAACCTAACCTAACCTAACCTAACCTAACCTAACCTAACCTAACCTAACCTAACCTAACCTAACCTAACCTAACCTAACCTTTTTTTTTTTTTTTTTTTTGACCCCGGGAAATGCATAAAACTGCATACCACTACGTAACCTAAGGCTATCGGGGGTGACAGCCAGATGTTACGTATTGGTTATGTGGGGCTCTCCGCTCCTGAAGGGATTGGCCTACCCACTAAAACCCAGGGATGCTACCGACCTGTGCCTTCGCGGTGATGGAATGGGAATCTACTAACGCCACGCCATCACCAGCACCTCCGCCCTAGGGCGGACCCTCTCCAAAAAAGGCACACTGTAGCATGGCCAGTGTGCCTTCCCTCACCAGCTCTCCCCCGACCAAATGGCCGTCCCCCGGGGAAGCAGGGACCGGCACCAGACACACGGTGTCCCGGTCCCTCCCTCGCCGCCACGGGAGGACAGACGCCCCTGCCCCGCAGCCGTCCACGGGAGGACAAACGCCCCTACCCCGCAGACACTCCCGCCTGTCCTTACGGACCGCGGTGGGCCAGTCCTCCGCGTCCCGCCCCCAGCACAGGAGGTAGCGGCAGCCTGCAAGGCTGAGCTCTCGGGACGCAGGGGACTAGTCCACCGCCACCACGCAGCGGCACAGGTCACCCGTCTGGTGCCTGCCCGCAGTGCCCCCCAAAAGGAGACGTCGGAGGGATGCTGCCCGTGCCCGACGCTCCACCCTCGCGTGCCGCACCTGGAGAGTCCTCTAACAGAGGAAACCCGGTGCGGGACCCCCCAACCCCCCCTGACAGGCTCATTCGCAGCATCGGCAAGTGATCAATTAGGGGCCCCTAAGAAATCACTTGCCGTTGCTCCCGGGGTGCACCGGCCAAGACGCTTCCCTTTCCTGCGGATCAACCGGATCAAGAGGAATGAGAAGAATCCAGACACTCTGGGAGGTTTCCTGTCTAGCACCCCAACCTAACCTAACCTAACCTAACCTAACCTAACCTAACCTAACCTAACCTAACCTAACCTAACCTAACCTAACCTAACCTAACCTAACCTAACCTAACCTAACCTAACCTAACCTAACCTAACCTAACCTAACCTAACCTAACCTAACCTAACCTAACCTAACCTAACCTAACCTAACCTAACCTAACCTAACCTAACCTAACCTAACCTAACCTAACCTAACCTAACCTAACCTAACCTAACCTAACCTAACCTAACCTAACCTAACCTAACCTAACCTAACCTAACCTAACCTAACCTAACCTAACCTAACCTAACCTAACCTAACCTAACCTAACCTAACCTAACCTAACCTAACCTAACCTAACCTAACCTAACCTAACCTAACCTAACCTAACCTAACCTAACCTAACCTAACCTAACCTAACCTAACCTAACCTAACCTAACCTAACCTAACCTAACCTAACCTAACCTAACCTTTTTTTTTTTTTTTTTTTTTTTTATAGAGGGGAGAAATGCGTTACGCATACCACCGGGGTGCGGGGACGGACCCGCGGTGGTTATGTGGGACTCCCGGCTAATGAGGCCCATGGTATACCCACTAAAAAACCCCTCTGTCTGCCAACGTCGTGCTGTGGCGGTGGGCTGCAGGTACGCTCGCGCTTGACTTCTACAGCACCACCAGCACCGGTCTGCTCTCGCAGACTACTCCGTTCTCGACCTTGTTGGCTTCGTTCCACCTGTACTTGGCCGTATCCGGTGGGACTCCCGGTACCGCCACCCTCTTCGGACCTTAGTCTGGCAGGATGGCAGGCGTCCCCGTGCCTGCCATCCTCAGGTCTCGTTTATGGAGGCAGGCGGCGATCGTGAGCGACCCGTCTACGCCGGGCGCGCTTGCGACGCCTTTGGTCGGCCGTTGGGTCGACCTCCCTGGCTCGTTCCGCCTCTTCCTTCTGCAGGAGTACACTTTCGCAGAAGGTGCTCACTGCTTGCCATGATCTGTCGCTGTCTACCATGGCCTTAACCACGGCCGGCAGCGACAGATCCGGCCCCACTACGGCGATCAGGTCGTCCCGCTCGGGCCCCCACGCCGGACATTCCTCCAGCGTATGTTGAGCGGTGTCCGTCGGTGCTGCACACCCGTGGCACTCCTCAGTTGGCTCCCTCCTGGCAATCCGGTGCAGATATCTCCCGAAGCAACCGTGCCCCGAGAGAACCTGCACGAGCCGGAAGGTGAGCGAGCCATGCTGTCTTTCCAGCCAGTGAGACATGACTGGCCGGATGGCCTCGATGGTCCTGGCCCCTGCACTGGGTTGCGCCAACCTCTCCACCCACTCATCGACCGCCACCAGGGAGAGCTCCTCCCGTTTGGCCTGGATCTCCTGCGGTGCTGGCCAGTGGTCCCGGGCCCGCGCCTCCTCGCGCCAGACGAACACTGACGCAAGGGTCCTCGCGTCCAGGTCCCATGGCAGGGATCCGGCCAATACGCAAGCAGCCTCACCAGCAATAGTCCCATAGCCCCGTATGAGCCTTATAGCCATCACCCTTTGCGCTTTGCGCAGTGCGGCAGAGTTTTGGCTATTGAGCCCTCCGGCCCACACTGGGGCTCCGTACAGGGCCATGGAACGTATTACTCCCGTGTATAGTCTTCGGCTGGATGTTTTCGGCCCTCCCAAGTTAGGGAGCAGCCGCCCAAGCGCCGAGGCTGCGCCCAACAACCTTGGCCCCAGGCGCTCGAAGTGAGGTACGAAGGACCATCGGCTATCGAGCACAATGCCCAGGTACCGCATGGTTCTTTCGACGGCTATCCTCGTACCTCCCACCGTGATGTGAGCTCCGGGTCGGGGTGCCTGCCTAGGCCCGTGGAAGCAAATGGCCTCGGACTTGCTCAGGGCCACCTCCAGTCCCAACCTCTTGATTTTTCCCACTACGTGGGCTACCGCCGCCGTGGCAAGGATGGAGGCTTCCCTGAGCGAGGCTCCGCGGGCCGTGACCAGCGTGTCGTCTGCATAGCACACGAGGTTCACCCTTCGGAGGAGTGCACCCCTCAACACCCAATCGTACCCGATGTTCCACAGGAGTGGCCCCAGGGCCGACCCCTGTGGAACACCACACACCATTTGCCTGCGCCTCCACTCATCCTGCCCGGCGAAGGCCACGAACCGGTGTTGGAGGTATGCCCTCACTATTCTGCTCAGATGGTGGGGCACTTGGTGGTAGAGGAGTGCCTCGTTTATGCAGTCCCAGGGGAGGGTGTTAAAGGCGTTGGCAATGTCTAAAGACACTGCCAGCACGACATCACCCTGGGATACTGCTTCCTCCGCTATGCTCCTCACCCGCAGTATCGCGTGGACCGTCGAGCGACCGCTGCGGAACCCGTACTGGTTGTCGGCCAGGTCAGGCCCTTCCGTCGTCAACTGCTTGACGAGCCGGTTTGCAATTATCCGCTCAAAGAGCTTTCCGATTTCGTCAAGCAGGACGATGGGCCGGTAGGCTGACGGTGAGTCCGCGGGTCGGCCCTCCTTCCGCAGCAAGACCAGTCGACCCGTTTTCCACAGGCAGGGGAAGCGGCCCTGCTTGAGGCACTCCGAGTAGAGCCTTCTCAGCCTTGGCCCCAGAGCTTCCATAGCCAGGACCCATGCGCGTCCCGGGATCCCGTCCAGTCCAGGGGCTGTGTTTTTGCTCCGGAGCCTAAGGACTGCTGCCGTCAGCTCCCCCTCAGTGACGGGTGGCACCTCTACTTCCGCTTCCTCCTGCCTTTCGGCCGCTCCTGGCGGGGCCATGGGCGGGGGGGATTGCTGGGGCCTGTGCGGGAACAGAGTGGCCACAATATTTTCCAGCAGCTGTGGCTGGAGACTCTGCGTTAGCGGAGGGGCCCACGGTCGGAGCTTCTGCATCACCATCTTGTATGGCCTCCCCCATGGATCGCTGTTCAGCGTCTCCAGGAACTCCTGTCGTGCCCTGTCCGTGGCCAGCCCGATAGCAGCCTTCAACGCCGCTTTCGCTGCTTTGTACCGGGCGTACCGAGTAGCCTCCGCCTCCGGGTCTCGTGGTCGGCGACCTCGTTGTCGCGTGTACTGGCGCCTTTCGAGTACGCATAACTCGCGCAGCTGCGCAAGCTCTGGAGACCACCAGTACACGCAGCGTCGAGGAGAGGCGGCCCTTGCTCTCGGCATTGCCGCGTCGCAGACTTCGGTCATGCCGCTGCGGAACCATTCGGCTTCGGCCTCGACATCGGTCCCCGCCTCTGCTTCCGGAGTCCACGACCGCACGATCGCCGCCAACTCCAGGGTCTCACGGTCCAGTTTTTTGAGCACCCAGCGTGGGCCGCTCACAACTGGGTTGTTTCTCCGGCTTGGAAGGGTGGGTCTCGGGAGAGCAGAGACTCCAAACCGAATGTATCGGTGGTCCGACAAGGTCTCTACTCCCACCAGGACCTCCCATCCCTGAACACGGCGCGCCAGGGCCGCACTCGCAAACGTAATGTCTACAATAGAGCCGCCCTGTTGCCGCACGCACGTGTTTGCCGTTCCTAGGTTTGAGACCGCTAGGTTGGCAGCTATCGCCCACTCCAACAGTGCGTGTCCACGGGCGTCCGTCGCTGGGCTCCCCCACGCCACGTTCTTGGCGTTGAAGTCGCCCGCCACTATAGTTGGGGCCGGATGCAGTCTGCCTATTAGGGTGCCGACCTCCACAAGGAACGTCTCGAACTCCGCAAGGGTCTTGTTCGGAGAGAAGTAGACACCTACCACCGCAATATCGCCACAGACTGCGGCGACGCAGCCGTGTCTCCTCTCTACGTTCCTGAACGGGTTCGAGCCGGCGGCGGTCCGAGTGACTATGGCCGCGGTGCCGTCCAGATCGCCGGCCCAGTCGTCTCGAGTTGGCACCCTATAGGGCTCCGCAACCACGGCAACGTGGATTGCCCATTGTGCCATGGTCTGGTGGAGGAGGTCCTGAGCCTTGGCATCGTGGTTGAGGTTCACCTGGAGGAATTCGGTGATTGCCATCTATCCAACAGCCGGCTCTTGAACCTCCTCAGCCTCAGCCTGATCCATGGCGGCGGTGCCGTTTGTCGGCGAGGGCGCTCGAGGACCGCTGGCACCTACCTTCGCCTTCCCGGTCGTCTTCGGTGCAGGGCACGTCCTGCTGCTCATTCTGTGCCCTGCTGGTTTCCCAGCAGATGCACAGATGACACAGTGTGGCGGAGCATCGCATTGTGCAGCCTTGTGACCATCCTTGCCACACTGGAAGCAGCATCCAGACCGGTCTGGCTCCGCCCCACATTGCGCGCTTACGTGCCCGATTCGGTGGCATCGGAAGCACTTGATGGGCCTCTGCTCTTGTAGTCTGACTTGAGCAGAGACCCAGCCCACCAATAGGCGCCCCACAGTGGCAATTTTCTTTGCCGCTAGGACAGGGCAACACACCGAGACCACCCCGAGGCCCGAGTAACCCTGGCGTATTTGCCCGGCCCTAACAGTCTCGATGGCACATCCCCCGGTTTCTGCCACCGCCTTGGCCACCTCTTCCACCGTCACCGATTCGTCCAGACCAGTGACACGGATGTCGACACTCTTGCACGGCCGCGACACCCGTGCGACGTCTGTGCCCAGTTGCTGGCGGAGTGCGTCGGCCAGTTTATCGGCTTTTTCGCCGCTGGCCGCTCCCGGGACCTCCAGGATACACGCCCCGGTTGCCGCCCGACGGAAGCGGACGCCCCCAGGGATTTCCAGTTCGGCCAGCTGGATTTTCTGCCTGGCCTCGACAATCACCTCCTTGTAGGTGATGCCCCTCTGTGCTGCCTCTGGCTGTAAGGTGAGCACTACTGCTGATGAGCGAGGTGCTTTCAACCTTTTGGCCTTCACCTTTTGAGGGACATCACCTTGCGGGCCAGCCCGCTGGGCAGTCTTCCCCTTTCTCCCTTTGCCGGCCACAACGCTCCAGCTCTCTTTCATAGAGGCCGGAGCGGGCGGAAGCGGGCGGGAGATAGGAGCCTCCGCTTCCTGTGCCCTGGAACCACCTCTTTTCTTGGCCCTAGATTTGGGCTTCTTCCTGCCTCCGGCTGCCGATTGGTCCTGCGGCTTCTTCGTGGCGTCGATGACCTTGGCCTTGGCGCCACTGGGGCCCGGAGCGTTCCTTGCAGCAGGAGGAGCCGAGGGAAGTGGTTTTGCTGGGAGCAACCGTCCCTCTGCCTCCAGCCCATCCAGGCGAGCATTCACGATAGCTCCCACCTGGAGGGCTATCGAGCGCGTGAGCTCCTCGTTTAGTGCAGCGGGAGAGGGAACCGTCGCTGGCTGCCGCTCGCGTAGAGGGCTTTGTGCAGGCGCCTGCCTCTCCACCTCAGATCTTAGCTGTGCCAGCTCCTTCCGGAGACTGGCCATCTCCGCTTCGAGCCGGGAGTTTGCCGCCTGCAGCTGGCGAGTCTCGTCCGAAATTGTGCGTGCACTCAGGCTTTCGCAGGCTTCCACTATGGTGGCTGCTGCCTCATTGAGTGCACGCACAAAGGTCCCCTTAAGATTTTTAGAGGATGCAGCCACCTTTTTGATGACTGCAACCTGGTCCGACACCGCCTTTGAGAGGTCCGCGGCCGACTTTTCCGCCATGTCTGGCTCACCGGGCGGCGACTGCGAGGCTGTGAGCCGCATCGCCGCTCGCAGCTGCCTTGCCTCGGCCGCTTGGTCAGCCACCGCCTGTTCCGCCTCCAACTCGAGGGCCTCCCGTTTGGCATCATTGAGAGCCCTCTGAGCCGCCGCAAGGCCGACGTACTGCCCTGTTGAGGGCGGTCTGCCTCTGCCTCTTTTAGAGGCGCGTTTGCGGAACTGACTCCGCGAGCCACCTTCGCTCTCAGAGGCATTGCTGCCAGACCCGGAGGAGGAGGTCTGGCGCTCGCCCGCCGACCTCTTTCCGCTCTCCCTGGCCCATAGCCTCCCGACAGACACGTTATGGTCGGGGTCCTGCCTCGAGCAGACCGTTTTGAGGCTACTGACCGAAGAATCCGACTCAGAGAGCCGTAGCCTGGCCACAGCCTCGGTGTGCGTCGAGGTTGGCGTGCCAAACGCCTCTTCGCCGCCGTCGGTTTTCGCCGGGGAGAAAAACTCCTCCGTCCCCGGCGAGAGTCGCTCGAGCACGACCCGCGCCCTTCTCCCGCAGTACACCCTTGTTGGGATGGGCGTGGCCATGCCCCTAATGGGCCGAAACTCCGTCAGAGACGGGAATGGCGAGTGAACCAAAGGTGGCGTGGAAACCACCTCGTCCTCTTCGCTGCTCCCCCCTCCACGCAGTCTCAGCGACTCCACCTCTTTATCAAAGTCCGTTGTGCGTTTGCCAAAGTCGTCGTGAGATCTGTCCGCGAGCGGTTTGCCCCCCCCGAATACGGAATGGGGCTGCGTGTCATCACAGCGCGGGTGACTGCCCGTTCTGTGATGACACCGAGGATTACAACCTCCTGGGGTAGTCGTACGTTTTAGACCACTCATAATGGCTATTTTTTAGGAGGTTTGCCCCCTCCCTGACGTTTGCGACTGGGCTTCCCCCCCAGCCATGCATCCCATCGACACGCCTGTCACATCTTGGGATTGGGGGATTTTTATAGTGGTTTACTCCACGCGGCGCTACTCTCAATGAGCAGCGCCCCCGGTCCGCTGCGTGCGGGTTACGGGTTGCCCGGCGGGGGGCCGAGACCCATCTAGCAGCCACAAAAGTGGCCGCCAAACCCGCCGCGCCGTGGGCCTTGCAGGCCCACCATCCCACGCCGCCGAAGCAGCCGCCGGCCCAGATGGGCCCTAACGTGGAGCAGCGTAGCTACGCCTCCGATGTAGCCGCTCCTCTGCCACCTCAGATGAGCTGAGGCATGCCAGGAGCGGCTCCCTCCCTGTGGCGCTCGCACTGTGCCCTCTGCTACCTTCAGAGGGACACGCGGAGACGCCCGCCGTGTGTGCCGCTCTTTGTCTGGTCTCTCACCCCAGGCCTGTCCGGTATGGGTAGCCCTGTCCGGCGTAGCCCCGAGGATCATTGAGACACGCAAGCCCCCTCACCACGGCAAGGTGGCAGCACTTCGAGGGGGAACCTAACCTAACCTAACCTAACCTAACCTAACCTAACCTAACCTAACCTAACCTAACCTAACCTAACCTAACCTAACCTAACCTAACCTAACCTAACCTAACCTAACCTAACCTAACCTAACCTAACCTAACCTAACCTAACCTAACCTAACCTAACCTAACCTAACCTAACCTAACCTAACCTAACCTAACCTAACCTAACCTAACCTAACCTAACCTAACCTAACCTAACCTAACCTAACCTAACCTAACCTAACCTAACCTAACCTAACCTAACCTAACCTAACCTAACCTAACCTAACCTAACCTAACCTAACCTAACCTAACCTAACCTAACCTAACCTAACCTAACCTAACCTAACCTAACCTAACCTAACCTAACCTAACCTAACCTAACCTAACCTAACCTAACCTAACCTAACCTAACCTAACCTAACCTAACCTAACCTAACCTAACCTAACCTAACCTAACCTTTTTTTTTTTTTTTTTTTTTGACGGTGGGAAAATGCATTACGCATACCCCCCCGGGGCCTAGGGAGGCCCGATGTTGGTTGGGGGGGTTATGTGGGGCTCACTCCTCTCGCTCACCCTCTGCTAGTCAGAGGGGGGGAGGAGCATACCCACTAAAAACCCACCGGCGTTTCTCCGCACTGCCGTTTTGGGGGCACTATGGGGTCCAAGGATTTCTACCATGGGTGCCCCCCGGCTGCCCTGGCTTTGACGACGCCAGGGCTCCCGCGCCAATGGAGGGAAGGATCGGAAACCGCCACGATCCCTCCCCCAGACGGGTGGAGTCTATTTGTGGGCCCCTCACCCACACTCCACTAGGGGTTGAGGCGAGCGAGATATTGCGCTCGCCTCCTCCCCCTCCGTCTACGCCGGAGCGGGAGCGCCTGTCGCCTATCTTCGCGCTCCCGCTCCATGGCCTCCTTCTGCGAAATCACCGTGTCGCAAAAGGAGGCCACCGCCTCCCAGGACCTCTCGCTGTCCAGCATGGTCGCCACGATGCTGGGCAGCGAGAGGTCACCCACTCCTAAAACCGCCACCAAGGTGCGGCGCTCTTCGGTCCAGTAGTTGCACACCTCTAGGGTGTGCTGGGCCGTGTCGTCCTGAGCGCCGCACTCATGGCAGGCTGGACCGACCTCTCTCCCTATCCTGTGCAGGTAATGACCGAAGCAGCCGTGCCCGGTCATTACCTGCGTCAACCTGAAGGAGAGAGCCCCCTTCTTTCGGTCCAGCCAGCGGTCGAGGGACGGGAGGAGTGCCCCTATGGTGCGGATTCCATAGGGGGAGTCCTCCAGGTCCCTCTTCCAACGATCGCGCATGCGACGCTGTGCCGCCCTCCGGGCGGCGAGCACCTCTTCGGGAGCGGGGAACACATTTTGTGCCCTGTTCCGCACCCGCTCTCTGTGTGCCTCGGCGAGGATTTGGGCGTCTAGCTCCCAAGGGAGCGTCCCCGCCAAGGCACAGGCCGCCGCCCAGGCCACCGTAACATAGGCCCTTATGATACGGATGGCCACTATCCTCTGGGGCCTCCGCAATAGGGCCTTATTGGCCGCCCCCAACTTATCCGCCCAGATGGGCGCCCCGTACATTGCCATGCTTCTGGCAACTCCAGCATACAAGCGTCGGCACGGGGCGCCCGGGCCCCCGACATTCGGCAAAAGCCGACTCAGCGCCGAGGCTTGCCGGACGATTCGGGGAGCTAACTGTCGGAAGTGCTCCCCGAAATCCCAACGACGGTCCAGGATGAGCCCCAAGTACTTTATGTGGGGCTTCACCCGGACCGTCTCTCCCGCGACACGGATCGAGGCCCTGGCAGGAGGCCTCCAGCCCCTTCCCCCGAAAATGATGGCCTCCGTTTTTGGGAGGGCCACCTTCAGCCCCAGCAATCTAATGCGACCGACTACCAGGTCGGCCGCGACGGCGGCCCTCCTCAGGGCCTCCTCCAGCCGCTCCCCCCGGACGGCGACCATTGTGTCATCCGCGTAGCAGATGACCGCCATCCGGGGGAGCAGGACACCTCTGATTGCCCAGTCAAATCCGACGTTCCAAAGCAGGGGGCCTAAAACGGACCCCTGTGGAACGCCGCAGGCCATGGGCCTCTCCCGCCGATTCCCCCCCCTCTCCTCATAGAGCACTACCCTCCCGCTAAGGTAGTGCTCTATGATCCTTCGTAAGTAGAGAGGCACTCCGTGATATCGGAGTGCCTCTTTAATTACCGAGTATGGGAGGGAGCCAAACGCGTTCGCGATGTCAAGAGACACCGCTATGGCCCCCTCCCCCCGCTCCGCTGCGTACTCGCTGAAGGCTTTTAGGGCCCCCAGAGCATCCATGGTGGACCGCCCGATACGGAAACCGTATTGGCGGTCCGAGATGTTGGGGCCCTCCCCCTCCAGGTGCTGGATGACCCGGGAAGCAATGATGCGTTCGAGCATCTTCCCGGATTCATCCAGCAAAACAATTGGCCTCCAGCCAGCTGGAGTGTCCGCCGGGCGGTTCTCCTTTCGGAGCAGGCACAGCCGTCCCTCTTTCCAGCATCTGGGGAAGCGCCCGGTCTCCAGACAATCGTCGAAGAGACTTTTGAGGCGGTTCCCCAGATGCTTCAACGCCACGGGCATAACCTGGCCGGGCACGCCATCAGGGCCAGGTGCCTTTTTACAGCCCTTGAGGCGTAGCACCGTGGCGTGAAACTCGCCGTCCGTGATGGGCGGCACGTCGGCTAGGGCTTCCGGCTCCTCCGCTGGGGCCAGCATGACGGGGGGATCGAAATCCGGAGCAGGCGGGAAGAGGCCTTCCACTACTCTCTGGAGGAGCTCAGGCTCCAGGGAGTCCAGGCCGGGGGCGTGGCGCATCTTGTTCCGTACCATTTTGTACGGACGCCCCCAGGGGTCCCTATCGAGCGTGGCCAAGAACTCCGTGTGAGCATCGTCCTTGGCCTTTGCTATGGCTACGGATAGGGCCTCTTTGGCCTCCCAGAGCCTTTCGTAGAGGAGCTCCTCCTCCTCCGCCAAATGGTGTCTTCGCCGCCTGCACCGGGTGTACTCGCGCCGTGCGGCGTCACTGGTGGTACGGAGGGCCGCTACCTCCTCCGACCACCAGTAAACCCGCTTTTTGCCCATGTACGTTCCCGCCCTTCTCATCG
Organism: Eudemis profundana; assembly: GCA_947034925.1. Classification (NCBI taxonomy): domain Eukaryota; kingdom Metazoa; phylum Arthropoda; class Insecta; order Lepidoptera; family Tortricidae; genus Eudemis; species Eudemis profundana. The sequence continues at coordinate 24,664,642 of OX344806.1, read as the reverse complement.
CCGCATCACACACCTCGGTGAGCGATGCGCGGAAGAGAAGGGCCCTCTCCTCCACGTCCAGACCCCGGTCTGGCTCTGGGGCCCGCCACACCTCCACCATTGCCGCCTCTTCAGCTCGGTCCCGGTCTAGGCTCCCCAGACTCCACCTTGGGAAAGCCGGTCGCCCTCTCCGCACCGCTGGGCCCTGTAAGGGTTGGGCCGTCGGTGGCTTCGCCACTCCCATCCTTATGTAGCGGTGGTCGGAGAGGGTTTCGATCTCTTCCAGGACCCGCCAGTTGGAAGTGCGCGCAGCTAAGGCAGGGGTCGCAAATGTAACATCTACGATGGACCCCCCTAGCCTTCGCACGCACGTGTCGGCGGTGCCCCGGTTGATCAGGACCAGTCCCGAAGCTGCCGCCCAGTCCTCAACCGCCTGTCCCCTCCGATCTGTTCTGGGGGAACCCCAAGCCGTGGATTTGGCATTGAGGTCCCCGAGAAGCATTGTAGGCTGTGGTGCCAGCCTGACAACCACCCTCCCAAGCCCGTCCAGGAACTGCTGGAACTCGTTTTGCGGCCGATTTGGGGAGAAGTACACCGCTATCAAAACGATGTCTCCCCATTTGGCCGCCACGTAGCCCGCCCCGGCTTCCAGCTTGGCTATGGGAGGGTGGCCACCCACCACCGGTACCATTATTGCCACTAGGCCGCTGGTATCCCCTACCCAGTTTGGCTGGGGAGGGACAAGATATGGTTCCGCTATTGCAGCCGCGCTGATGTTCCACTCCGCCACGTGCTGCATCAGGAGGTCCTGAGCGCGGGCGGAGTGGTTCAGGTTGCACTGCAACACCTCAAACTCTGTGTAAGGGTGTGCAGGCATTAAACTTCCATTTCTTGTCCCTCACCAGCGCCATGCGGCTCTTGCCTTTGTTGGGTTGCTGGGGTCCTACCAGCGACCTGTTTGCCTCTTGTGTGTGGGGGGGTGCACGAGGGTCCCCCCATCACATGGCCCGACGGTAATTTGGCGTGGTGGCACACCGAGCACCACGCCAGGGCTTCCTCGCATGTGAGCGACTTGTGTCCGGTCTTGCCACAGCGGTAGCAAAGCTCCGACCGGTCCACGGGTGATGGGCAGAAGGCCCTCGTATGCCCCAGCCCCATGCATCTGTAACATCGCATTGGGAGGGGGTCGAGGGGCTCTACCCGGGCTGAGCACCACCCCAGGGGAATTCGCCCCGCCTTGGCCAGTGTGTTGGCCGCCGTGACCGGGCAGGTAACTATGACCGAGCCGGTGCAGTCCCTCGAGAGCCGAATTCTACCTACCCTAACTTGGTCTAGGGGGCACTTCCCAGACTCAGCCACCACCGTTTGAACGGCCTCGGGGGTCACCGACTCGTCAAACCCTACAAGTCGGACCTCGGCGGTCTTAACTGGCCTCCGGATTTCGGCCACATCCCCCACGATCTCCCGCAATTTCGTTGCGAGGTTGTCCGCAGCTACCCCATTGTCTGCGCCGGGGATCTCTATAATTCGAGCCCCCGCCGCGGTGCTCCTCACCTTTACAAAGTCCACGCCGATCGTCGCGAGCTTTAGGGTAGTCACCCTCCCCATTACGGTCTTGTAGTCCGTCTCGGAACCCTCTTTGAGGGTGACCACCACCGCCGACGATTTCGGCGCAGAAAATAGCCTGGGCTTTGGCTGGGGCGCGGGGGCCTTGGGCGCAGCCGATTTGTTCGCCGCTGGGGTTTGGGCGGCCTTTTTCCCCCTCCTCACTACCTCCGTCCAGGAGGTCTGATCCGAAGGCGGAGTCGCCACTTGCGAGGCGGCCGACGTGGTCGCAACTTGGGGCCCAGCGGACGGCTTCTTGGCCCGCGGGGCAGGAGCCGGTCTGGCTGGGGGCATAAGGGTGGAGACTGCCGCTACTCCCTTCGTCACCGCCTGATTGGGCCTCTCCGCGCGCCGTGTTTGGACGGCGGGCTCAGTCACCTGCTCCTGAGTGAGCATAGACTTCCTCCTATCCGCCGCTAGAGGTGGGCGGATGATGGGGGCTGGGGGAAGCACTCCCCTTTTCTCGGCCTCTTCAAGGCGGGTATTGACCATACCTCCCAGGGACACGAATAGGTCCCTGGAGAGGTTTTCCTTGAATTCGGAGAGAAGCTCCTTGACTTCTCCCACAATGGCCCCCATATCGTTGGCCTCAGGGGCTGAGGCTGAGACCGGGGCGGCTGGCTTCCGTGTCGCAAAGGCCTGGCGGAGGGCCTTTGTTTCCTCTTTGAGGATGGCCAGCTCCTCCTTCATTCTCTTATTGTCCGCCTTCAATATGCGGACGGTCTCTGACTCCTGTATTCCCTCCTTGAGGTCCTCGGCCATATCCATTATTTCAAGGAGGTTACTCCTCATTCGACCGTGGACGTCCCCTTTCAGGTTGGTCGATTTGGCCGCTTCTTCGAAGACCGCCCTTGCGCAGTCCTTGACTCGCTCAAGACGGTCTAAATTGGCTTCTGCCCCTTGGGGGAGCACCTCCCCCTTGCCTGTTTTGGCTTGGGGGAGCACCTCCCCCCTGCTTTGCTTACCTCGGGTTCTCACCGGGGACTTCCTAAGGAACTCCTTAGCCCGGGAGTCATCCTCGTAATCGGAGGCCTCGTCTTCAAGCCTCCTTAGTCTCGCCTTGGCCTCGGAGAGGCCAGTGTACGCCCCCTTGGGTTGGGCGGTACTCCCCCTGCCCGCCGACTTCACCTTTGCACCCCTTTCAGGGGCTGTGTCCCTGCTCCCTGATGGGACTTTCCTTTTACGGGACGCGTCAAACCCCCTCCCCTTAATTGAGGGCAGACTACCCTCGTCAGCCGAGGAGTTCGCGTACGACTCATACGCCGACCCCCCAAGGCTCCCCCCCCCCGATTGTCTCTCTAGAGACATTTCCCTAGAGGAAAAATCCCCCCCGACAATTCCCTCTGAATCGGCCTTTTCGGCCTTTCCCAACTCTTCCCCCCCCTTTTTATTCCTCCCCCCCCTTTTCCCCCCCCTCGTGGTGCCACTCCCCGACATTGCCGGGGAGTTTCCCGTTCAAAAACCCCAAAAAGTTAACTTTGTCAAAATTTTGGTCAAGCGCGAACCTGACCTAACTTTGACAAAGTTAACTTTTAGCACTTAAAAATTTTTAGCCCAAAAACTACCCACCCGAAAATTTTGAAAAAGGCGTCCAAAGACGCAGAAAAATTTATCCCACCCCCCCTTGGTAATTACAACCCCCTCGCCCTAAGGGCTCCGACGCAGCACCGGTTACCAAGTTACCCTGGTAGCCACTTGCGCCAGATGACCCTTAATAGCAATCTGCCTTTCCCTCGATAACTCCGGAACGGAAGGTCCTAGAGTTATGGAGTCAAAGGCAGACCGCTAGAGCTCGGGGAGGTTATAATTACCAGCTAGCTAACTCAGTTGAGTTCAGTACTAAAAAGAAGAAAGAAAAATTTTGAAGGTCAAAACACAGAAATGTTGCAACTTTGGCCAACTACACGTTTGTCCCGATAACTCCCGAACGGGATGTCCTAGAGTTATGACACAAACGGCAGCGGACAGAGCTCAACGAAAGGAAAATTACAAGAAGAAAAGAAAGTCAAGAAGTAGAAGAAGAAGAGAGATAGAAATTTATTAGTGAGAGATGCAAAAACGCCTGATAGATTTCCTGAAGGGAAAAAGGATGATTTTGAAGAACTCGAAAAGTACTGGACTCAGCTAGACCGCACGTATCGCAACTGAAAGAGAAAAAATTTAGAACCTTAAGTTTTAAGTTTCAAAAAATTGCCTCTCCAGGTACCCCAAAATTTTCCTCAACCTAACCTAACCTAACCTAACCTAACCTAACCTAACCTAACCTAACCTAACCTAACCTAACCTAACCTAACCTAACCTAACCTAACCTAACCTAACCTAACCTAACCTAACCTAACCTAACCTAACCTAACCTAACCTAACCTAACCTAACCTAACCTAACCTAACCTAACCTAACCTAACCTAACCTAACCTAACCTAACCTAACCTAACCTAACCTAACCTAACCTAACCTAACCTAACCTAACCTAACCTAACCTAACCTAACCTAACCTAACCTAACCTAACCTAACCTAACCTAACCTAACCAACCTCGAAAAAAGTGGTACCTAAGTTACCGAATTTCTCCCAATTCAACTACAAGATACCTAAATTTTTTCTGAACCTTCTCCCGTTTTCCGTTTTTCTCTAGCTCGCTCCCTTCAATAGTTATTCAACTTGTTGACATCCTGTGCAACCTCTGAATTTTCAAAAATTTTTCCTGTCCCTCCCTTTCCACTTATTCTCTCTCTCTTCTTCGCGTTCGCCTCCGAAAAAATTTAGTTTCAGCCTCCTTTACTAGCCATATTTTTCCTTCACTCCGTTTCTGAATTAAAAAATCACCCCAAATTGCCATCACACTTTTCACAGGCACACCCAAAATTTCAAACCCCTTTAAAAAATCAGTTTCTTCTCCTAAAAATCCAATTACCAGCCTTAAAGTTTCTAAAAATTTTTCTTCAACAGCTTCTTTTTCAAATTCTTCAAAAACTTCATCCGTTCTCCAGATATTAATTTTCTTAAAATATTGCCTGTCATCTTTTCGTGGGCGCACCTTTTTGAAAAAATTCTACCTCCTAAACCCATTCTTCAAAAATTTTTCTTTTAGGATTAAACTAATAGACATCTCTTATTCGACCTTTTCACCCACAATTCCCACCCACTTCCATATAAAAATTATATAAATTCATACGCCACATTATTCTTACACCCCCCCCTCTCCGCACCCTCCTTTGGCAACCTCTCTCATACATCCTATTTAATAGTCCTCCCTACTGTCCCCCCCCCCCCATCACCACTTTTTCTTGCAAATCACCCCTTCTCCCTTAATTTAATTTCTACGCATCTTTTAATCAACTTTCATATAAAAAACAAGATGCCAATAGTAAGAACCCCACCCGGCACTCCGCGCAGGGCGGAGTTCTTGAAAACCACATCCCCCACAGGGGCCCCGGGCAGGAATGAATCGAGGAAACAAACGGAGACCGCCGTCCTTGCCCCGGAGCAGTCCCTGACTTCCTCAAAAAGGACAAAAACCACCGCAAAGGCTACTAAAAAGGCGCCAGCTAAGGACCCTCCCACGCAAACCTCACAGGACCTTTGCGACTACCACTCATCGAGCGACACAATACCACTTCTCATCCTGCCGGAGGAAGTGCTGGCTCTGCCTGGGAAAAGCAAAGCCAAAAAGAAACTTCTCCCTGCACCACAATCTCCACTTGATCTGGTCCAAATCGACCTCGACCACGAGGATGAAGCCCTCATTCCGCCCGGTGGAGATCGACCCCCCCTCCCAATGGACACGACATTTACGGTTGCCCCGACCCCGACCCCGACTGAGGAGGTCGCCAACATCGACCTCACCGGCTCCACCAATATGGAACCCCTTCATCTGAGCCTGAGCCGGGACACACCGGATCCAGAGGACTGCCCCGATGACGCGAGGAGACTCTGGCGTCTGGTTCGCAGGGATCTGGAGGCCATAGATCGTCTCTTTCGTCGCAATAAAAGCGTCACACGCTTAGACAAAGCTGACATCAAGTCATATCTCGACTCCATCGGCCAGACCGTCAGTAAGTATGCGGAGAGGGCGCAGACCCAGACTACGGACTCCCGGGCTGACAACACCCCACTAACCTGGACAGCACTGGCGAAAGTCAAATCTGTCTCCACCCAAACCAGTCCTGGGCCTGCCTTAGCCACCGCCACTCTGTCTCCCACCGCCACTGTGTCTCCCCTTGCCACCGACGCTGATACCACAACCCTAGACGCCATCAGGACAACGATAAGGGAGGAGATTAGAGAGGAGTTTGGCAAACTCACTGCAGCCTCTCTCAACACCAACAGGAGCTCGGTTGGCAGGGACACTGGTAGCACCTCCTACGCGTCGATCGCTGCCAGGACCCGCCAGCCGCTGCTGCAGAACTCCCCCTTATTGCCTCCACCACCACCGCCAGCCAACAAGCCAGCACTCATCCTCGCACCAAAGATTGCGGTCAAAACTCCTGCCGAGACGCTGCTGGAGTGGAAGAAAAATGTATCCTTCAGGGACACAAACTTCGCCCCGGCGGCCACCAGGTTCGTCTCAAACAACAAAGTCAGGGTGGAGTTTGACAGCGCTGAACAGAGAGATGCAGCCCTGAAAAGAACCAACACCACCACTAACACCACGGTGAGCGCAGTGGAGTCTAAAACGCTCAAACCTATGGTGATCCTAAAGGGGATCTCGGAAGATCTGCCGGCCGAACAACTGACACAGGTCCTACTACGGCAAAACGAAACTATCGGCTCCTGCGCCCAGAGCCCTGACGATCTCTTGCTGAGATTTAAGAGAGGAAACCGCAATCCTAGGCTCTACAACGCGGTCTTTATGACGACTCCCTCCGTCTTCAAAGCCATCATTCAACAGACCAAAATAAATCTCGACCATCAGAGAGTTCATGCATCCGAATATCTCCCACTCCTCCAATGCTATACCTGCTTGGAATTCGGTCACACGAGGAAGTACTGCGATAAGACCCCGATCTGCTCGCACTGCTCCTCACCAAATCACGCCTACAAAAATTGTCCCGATAGCAATGTTCCCAGCAAACTCCAGTGCCACAACTGCACCTCCCACCAATCCTCTAACAATAACTCCACCAACCTCTCCGCAAAAGCCAGTAATAGGCACAGCGCTACCTCCAACGAGTGTCCCCGTAAAACCTCAATGATAAACAATATCCGATCCCGTATAGACTATGGATAGACAAAACTCAACAGCACCTACCAATACTATAAAAATCGCAAAAAACTCATACAACTGTCTACAAATAAATATGGGACACGGCAGAAATGCCTATCAGGAAGTAGCAAACCACCTTACTCAGAAAAACGACTATGACTTTGCTTTCATTAGTGAACCATACATTCCTGGAGGTAGCGTCGTCATGAAAGCGGTGCCTGGTTACCTAATCTACCAATTCCCACTCAAGGAAAGGACCACCAAAGCTGCCATTTTAATCAGGGACAACAACACCAGCACCCTGGGAATCGCTGGCTTTTCCTCCCCCAACCTCTGCATCGTACAGCTCGCCCAGAAATCGGGGAAATGCCTCTACCTCATCTCTGTCTACGTCGAGCCAAGGAAGGACAAACACGGCACACTGACCAAGTTGGATAACTTCCTTACGAGCACGGCTGGAGCCACACATCTCATCGGGGGGGACTTCAACGGCTGGAGCAGGCTCTGGGGCTGCGCGGTAAATAACGCTAGGGGAAATCGCATCGAAGACTTACTGATCACACACAATCTTATGGCTCGCAATATCGGAACCACGCCAACTTTTGAAACCATCACTAACGGACTTCTTCGGTCCTCAATAGTTGACATCACTTTGCTCACAAACAAATCCCGACACGGACATCAACTCAGCCTGGGAAACTGGACGGTGGACTCGAGCATCTGTCCCTCCTCCGATCACCATGCCCTCACTTTCTCACTCACTACAGGCCCAAACAAAACAGACGCACTAAAAACCAAAGTCAAACACTCGACCTATCGTTATAACACCACCAACTTCAAGTGGGAGGAAGGAGTAACTTCCAGGCTTAAAGAAAAACTGGCCAGGAGGATGCCAGAGATTGACTTCCTCAACTCCTGCACGGAGGATCAAATCGATGCGACCATAGCGGAAATCACTGGCGCCGCTATCAAGGCCTGCGATGACCTGCTGCCGCGATCCAAACCACCTCCTTTACGCCCCCCATGGTGGAGTGCAGAACTGGACGAGATCAAAGGTCATAAAGATCCATCACAAACTTTCAAAAGCAATTAGACAAAAACTTCCCACAGCGGAACTTATTGCGGAGAAAAACCAGCTTAGGAAGACCTACTCTGACGCCTGTTGCGCCGCCTCCACGTCCAGCTTCCGAGCGTTTTGCGAACGCCAGGGAAAGGAAGACGTGTGGGCGGTCACCAATAGGATCATTAGAACAAAACCGCTCACCCAGCCCCCAGCCACCCTTCAGCTGCCTAATGGGGACCTTACCACCACTAGCAAGGACACGGCAGAAGCGCTGCTTCAGATCTTCTATCCGGACGATGACACTACTGGAGACTCCCCACTGCAAAAAGACATCAGAGAGCGCATGGATGATCCTCTGGAGGAGCCGGACGAGCCCCCATTCACGACCACGGAGGTACTCGAGACATTAAAATCCATAAGCCATAAGAGGGCTCCTGGCGACGACCATCTCACTGCGGATATATGTCTCGAGATTGCCAAACTCTTTCCGGAGGAGATCACCGCACTGATGAACCGCTGCTTGCAACTCCAGTACTTTCCCGAATACTGGAAAGCCACAACAACTAAAATCATCCCAAAGCCTAACAAAGATGACCATACAAAGGCATCTTCCTACAGACCCATTGGCCTGGTTAAAGTCTTCGGGAAAGTGCTGGAGAAATTAATCATAAACCGCCTTACGCATTTTATGCACGGCAGCGGCAAAATTATCCCGCGACAATACGGCTTCCGCTTGCAGAGCAACACAACTCTTGCGATCAATGATGCCCTGGATGTGGTGAACGCGGCCAAGCAGAACAACGAACAGGTTGTTGCGGTCTCCCTGGACATAAAGTCCGCGTTTGATATGGCCTGGTGGCCCGCCATATTCGCGCGGCTTCGACACATCAAATGTCCGGGGAACCTCTACAGAATTCTGCGCAGCTACGTCACCGACAGAGTGGTGCAGCTGGGTCTTGCTGATCACTCCACCATGAAGTGCATGACCAGAGGCTGCGTCCAGGGATCGGTGGTGGGGCCGATTCTCTGGAATTTAATTCTGGACGGCCTCTTAGAGACCCAGATGCCCGAAGGCACTCACCTCCAAGCCTACGCGGATGATGTCCTCCTCGTCTGCCACGCCCCCAACATCAGAGAACTGGAGGACGTCGTCCGCGACGCTATGGCTAGGATTACTGCTTGGGGCCACGGCGTCAAGTTGGAGTTTGGGCCCGAAAAGACGCAAGCCATAGCCTTTACAAACAAAGCAACAAGGATAAGACTCACCTGCAATGGCGCTGCTGTCCCCTTCACCGGACAAATAAAGTATTTGGGGGTCATAATAGACCGAAAACTAAAATACATAAAGCATGCTGAATACGTGATTGCTAAATCCAGGAAACTCTTTTATAAACTGCAAAACCTAATCCGCCCAACTTGGGGCATTCACTCTGAAAACGTAAGAACCATCTTCAATCAAGTCATCACTCCGATCATCACGTATTCAGCATCCATCTGGTCCGGCGCCTTGCGCTTCCAATGCGTCAACGATAAACTCCTATCCTTACAAAGACTCTTCGCTATAAAGATAGTACACGGCTTCAAAACACTAAGCACCATCCTTTCAATCACCTTGGCAAACTTACCTCCATTACCGGCCAAAATCAACTACACCGCAGAAATAGAAACCACACGACGAAGAGGTTATGCCTCATACCTCCCGAACGACCTCCCCATCGAGACGCCAGCCACACCATCTACCCTTCTTCATCCCGCCCATAGAACTACAATACCATTCAAGGAGCTCAACGACCAGACTGAATTTACAAAATGCACAGACGAACACTCTCCCTCTGCCTGGCATGCCTTTACTGACGGAAGCCGACACGACGATAAAGTAGGGTCGGCTTTCGTCCTCATTAAGCCCAACGGAGACACCATCACTAAAAAATTCAAGCTGCATGACTGCTGCTCGGTCTATCAGGCCGAGCTCGTTGCCATACAGAACTGCCTCACTTATGCTTCTAAAAACCACCCTCCCGAACTACTAATCTTCTCTGACTCCAAATCAGCTCTCATGGACATAAAAAACCCCACCAGCTACAACTCAATAGTCGTCCAGATTCACACTCTGCTACACAACATAAAACCATACACCAAAACAGCATTCTATTGGGTAAAAGCACACAATGGGATAATTGGCAACGAGCTCGCTGATGAGGCTGCCAAGGCAGCGGTCTCACTGCACAAAGCACCAGACTTCAACCATATTCCTATAAGCCATATAAAGCACCACAACAAATTACTACTTCAGCAAGCCTCAAAGTCCTACTACGAGAATAACAACAAATGCGTCTACACTAAGAACATCTTCCCAACATATGACGAACTATACGACTACATTACTCACCATACACCCAACTTTTTCACAACACAATTCCTCTCCAACCACGGCTTCCATAAAGTCTACTTACACCGCTTCGGACTAACAGCTGACGACTGTTGCCCCTGCGACACTACTGCAAACATTTCACAAACCCTACAACACTTACTCCATGAATGCCCACGCTTTGACTCCCACCGTCTGGATCACACCATAACCTGTGACAATCTAAGAATCGATCCGAAAGACTTCCGATCCTGCTTGACCAAGGAGACGACTGCAAACAGCTTCTTCACCCTGCTGAAATATATCCTCAATCATCTTAAAGACTTCAACAAAACTTAACTCTATAATTAACTTTCTCTTCTACTTTCTACTCTCTCTCTATATCTCTCAAAACTCTACTAACTACCAAAAACCAATACTTACCACTCTCACCAAATAGCAAACATGTGATACGCAACGCGTAAACCGAAAGCGCCGAGCGTATTATCAACCTCTAACACCGGAAGCTCTGCTTCCAATTTAAAAAAAAAAAAAAAACCTAACCTAACCTAACCTAACCTAACCTAACCTAACCTAACCTAACCTAACCTAACCTAACCTAACCTAACCTAACCTAACCTAACCTAACCTAACCTAACCTAACCTAACCTAACCTAACCTAACCTAACCTAACCTAACCTAACCTAACCTAACCTAACCTAACCTAACCTAACCTAACCTAACCTAACCTAACCTAACCTAACCTAACCTAACCTAACCTAACCTAACCTAACCTAACCTAACCTAACCTAACCTAACCTAACCTAACCTAACCTAACCTAACCTAACCTAACCTAACCTAACCTAACCTAACCTAACCTAACCTAACCTAACCTAACCTAACCTAACCTAACCTAACCTAACCTAACCTAACCTAACCTAACCTAACCTAACCTAACCTAACCTAACCTAACCTAACCTAACCTAACCTAACCTAACCTAACCTAACCTAACCTAACCTAACCTAACCTAACCTAACCTAACCTAACCTAACCTAACCTAACCTAACCTAACCTAACCTAACCTAACCTAACCTAACCTAACCTAACCTAACCTAACCTAACCTAACCTAACCTAACCTAACCTAACCTAACCTAACCTAACCTAACCTAACCTAACCTAACCTAACCTAACCTAACCTAACCTAACCTAACCTAACCTAACCTAACCTAACCTAACCTAACCTAACCTAACCTAACCTAACCTAACCTAACCTAACCTAACCTAACCTAACCTAACCTAACCTAACCTAACCTAACCTAACCTAACCTAACCTAACCTAACCTAACCTAACCTAACCTAACCTAACCTAACCTAACCTAACCTAACCTAACCTAACCTAACCTAACCTAACCTAACCTAACCTAACCTAACCTAACCTAACCTAACCTAACCTAACCTAACCTAACCGGGGTGCGGGCTGGGTTCCTCCACGTTGGCTTGGCGTGTTGCAATTCCCTGGGGGGTGGGTGCTGGACTTCGGTCCGGGGGGAAGGGCAACACGCTGGGCTGGTGCACCCTGGGCAACGGTTAGCAATTTCCCTTAGGGGATATTGCTAGCCGGTGGCTAATACCCAGCACGGGGAGTGAGGGCGTCGGGGGTCTCTGCCCTCTGACGCCACTTCTGGGAGGGAACCCCCATCCACTTAATAACATATATATTCCCCCACAACTGGGCTAGGCCCACATTCCGATGTAACTCTTTATGAGTTAAATATTATGTATATCTTGCCCTCCCAGACTCCATCTACCACTCCCCAACCACCCACACAAACACCTCCACCATCTTAGCTCCACCACAACCCTTCATCCACTCTTCTCCCCCAATCACTGCAACGTCCACCATTCACTCTCTCCAAAAACGAACCACTCTTCCACCAACCACTTACTTCCACTACCATCATCTCCTCCACTCATCTTCCCCACCAACCACTTAAAACTTCTACCACCAACTTCTCTTTCTCTCACCTTCTCTCCGGGAGAGGGGACCCAACCAACCACTCTTATAACATATTTATCCCCCACCCCGGGCGTTGAGAACGCCCAACAATCAGATGACTCGCAAGAGTAAATATTATGTATATTCTATCCCCTCTCCCCCACCATCGACGCCATCTAAAACCACCATCCACTTCCTTTGTTCACCATTCTCTCTCTTAGGAGGGGGGGAACCAAAAACTTTATTTATTCCCCCACCAAATCGGGCGCTTGTACGCGCCCATCAATCAGATGTACTCGTAAGAGTAAAATATAATATATATTTTTTCCCCCCTCCTACATTTTTTCCTCCAACCACTTAAAGCGAACGTGTGATCGCCCAGTCGCTCGCCCGCCTTAGCGGGCGGGAGGCTGGGCGGCCGCACGGTCTATCTCGTCGCTCTTTTTCCACCATCTTCACCACTTCTTCCACCATCCTCCAACCACTCCAAGGGCTTCCGTGTGGTCGCCCAGTCGCTCGCCCGCCTCTGTGGGCGGGAGGCTGGGCGGCCGCACGGCCTGCCCTCTTCCCACCACCGGCTTCATACAACACTTTACAACCACACACTCCTCCAGAAAAAACCACTCCTACACTCCAACCAACACCACGCGGGGGGCACAACGCGTAGACCGATAGCGCCGCGTGTCCCCCATGCACACTCCACAAGACACGGGGGGGGTTTTAGTCCGTAGGCGTTTGTGGATAGACTCGAGATGACGTGACGCTGGAGTCTATCCGCGAGCGAGTCGGGCATGCTGTCAGGTACGGGCCTGGCAGTATCCAAGAGGATTTCCCCCTCCAACGCAAAAAAAAAAAAAAACCTAACCTAACCTAACCTAACCTAACCTAACCTAACCTAACCTAACCTAACCTAACCTAACCTAACCTAACCTAACCTAACCTAACCTAACCTAACCTAACCTAACCTAACCTAACCTAACCTAACCTAACCTAACCTAACCTAACCTAACCTAACCTAACCTAACCTAACCTAACCTAACCTAACCTAACCTAACCTAACCTAACCTAACCTAACCTAACCTAACCTAACCTAACCTAACCTAACCTAACCTAACCTAACCTAACCTAACCTAACCTAACCTAACCTAACCTAACCTAACCTAACCTAACCTAACCTAACCTAACCTAACCTAACCTAACCTAACCTAACCTAACCTAACCTAACCTAACCTAACCGTATTAGTGCCGCGCATTCGATAGTGACGATAACTAGGGCCGTAAGTTACACCACGAAGTACCACAGTGCAAAAACCGTGAAAAACGTGCAAAAGTGAGGTTAAGTGAAACTTCAAAGTGAAACGTAGCGAGATTAATCGCCTTGACCCCACAAGTGCGATACGTCGTCAGACGCGCCTCACAAAGCGCTACAAAACGAGCGCTTCGCCGGATTTTTACATCCATGGGCTGAGGCGCTATCACCGAAAAACTGAAAAACACGTGGACACGAGGTCACGGTTCCGGAGGCGTGCGGCTCCTTCTGGCAACGGCATCGGCAAGCAGACACCAGGACAAGACAGCGGCAACTTCTGGATGTCAAAAAAGTTAAGTGGTGCCATCTACAGAACAATTTAAGTTTTGAGTGAAACTTTGACACTTAATATCTCGGAAACAAGATCGAGGACACAGACTTTTTAAAATTTTGTGGTAAAGAACTCAATAGCCCCTACATATCCTGAAAAATTCAGCTTCGCGACGCGTATAGTTTAGGAAATAAAAATTTTTGAAAAATTTTGAAGAACACGTGCCCAGTAAAGGAACACCGTTAGAAACTAAGTTGTAATATAGAATTAAGGACCTTTGTTTTAAGACTCTATTGCCTTTTTTATTTTCTTTCTAGCTGTAAAATTGACTAAACTGTGACCTGTTGTTTGTTTTTCTAAATTATTATTATTCCTGTGTATTTTAAAAATCTAGACGGGCTCGCACACGCAGCGCCTTACCCCACACAACACCTGGAAACTTTTCCCAGGTCGATAGCCATCGAAATAGCCGAGTTCCGTCGATCCTGACCATCTCGGAAACCAGCGCAACTCCCGAGCACCTGTTCCAACGAACAGAACTCGGCCTAGGAGCGTCGTAGGAACTCGGGATTTTCTTTGCTAGGGTCGGTGGGCCCGTCTCTTTGACCCTCTGGGCATATCGCGTTCGCGAAAGTCGCACGCTTGGAAGTCACAAAATTGGATTCCTAGGGTCCCTTTTTTGACCCTAGAAGAAAGTCCGAGCTCGCTGCGACTAGCGGTTGACCCGCAATCTTAGTTTTAAGTTTGGCGCGGACGCCATCTTGGATTTTTCGGACTTGCGTATCTCGGCGCCCGCTGCGCCAATTGGGACCGACTTTGGGCTCTTCTGGGGAGTGTTGGGGGTGCTGGAACGGCAGGGCAGGTCAAATCCGTGAAAATCGGAAAATTTTCTGACAATTTTTCGGAAAAATAGATTTCGAAATAAATAACGCAACCCTGCCCGGAAGGAAACCCCGAGCACGCAGAAGAAAGTCCGGTCTCGCTGGGACATCAGGTTCGGGAGGAATTCGCACTTGAAGTTTGACAGTGACAGTTCCGAACTGTCAAAGTTGAACTTCAAAGGGCCACAGCTCGGGCCCCTCAAGCCGCAGAAACACGTGCGACACCTCCCAGAACTCGCCCTGACCTGGGCAATCGACCTCAGGTGGTCAAACACACATCGGAGCACCTCGATTTTTGGGCTGAGATTTCGCGCAGACCCGACAGGGGACCTCCGCCCGAGCTCAACGAACCGTCTCTCGCGCTTCTACGACAACAGGAACCGGAGTTACGAGGCTTTGAAAACCAGCGGCAGCCATATTGGATTCTTGACAGCTGTCAAAGACCATCTTTGGACCCTCGTAGCTTCCGAACCGAGGATCAGACGGAGACGTGCGACACGTCATTGAGCTCGGCTAAACCTCGGCTGTCGACCCAGACAGCAAACAGCGCCCCCTGGTGGCAAAAAATTTCAAGGCGGATTTCGACGGTCTGAGAAAGACGAAAGCGGGGCGAGCAAAAGGACACAAATCCCGGCCTTCTACGACGCCTGGAACCGAAGATACGGGGCAAACAATATTCGACAGCCGCCATATTGGCCTCTTGACAGCTGTCAAACCCGAACTTTGAGGAGCCATAACTCCGGAACGGAACGTCGGATTGAGACGTGCGACACGTCGTTGTAACGAGCGTCACCTCCTCTTTACAGAGGTGGCATAATTAGGCATTTTTAACAGACTTCTTTTATAGAGATTAAATATCATAACAAACGCTGTATTCAGCGTACCCTGTAGTTTAAGCTTACCTCCAATACAAACACTTCCAACATGTACAAAACGCCACCAGCAAAGACAGTAGGGGACAAGTCGCCCCTTAAAAACATCACCCCGGAACTTAGTGTAAGGAGAAGTGTAGGAGACTGGGAGGCTGCGAGCAGAAGCTCTACTATAACGCCCATCCCAAGGGAGACAACGAAGGCTGGCCCTTCTGACCAAAAAACGCCGTCATCACAAAAGAACGAAAAGACAACCGCCGTGGCAAAGACCTTCAGTCCCCCTAGTAAGGTAAAAATAACCCGAACCCGAACGGCAGAGGCAAGAGCCTGCCTAAACAAAGGTAAACTACACCTGCAAAACTCCAGGAACCTAAAGACGGAGATCAAAAACGAGGTCATAGCATCACTGGACCGACTATATCAGCTGGTGAAGGAAGCGGAAGCGGAGCAACCACGAAAAGCTAGACTGGAAGAAATGGAAAAGGACAAAAAAGGAAGAGAGGAACTGGAGCAAGGAGCGGAACCTGAAAAGAGAAATTCCGACGCCACCTTCCTGGTAACTCCGGAACAGAACCTCATAATCGCCAAAATAGAGGAGCACGCCAAATTATTGAGCGACACAAACAAAAGGATGGAAGAACTGAATGAGGCGATGGAACGACAGAGAGAAACTCTGGAGAAGACCACCTACGCAGGAGCAGTGGCCAGGGGAACGAAACAACATCCCGTCAGTAGACCAGCGCTGCACTCCGTGGTGGTCACCTCCAGAGACGAAACGGAAACAGGAGAAAAAGTTCTAGAGATCATAAGGGAAACGGTAGACGCTAAGGAAGGATGGATCAAAGTGGACAGAGTAAGGAAGGCAAAGGACAGGAAAGTGATAATGGGATGTAGGACAGAGGAAGACAGGCAAAAAATCAAGGAACGTCTTGAAAGGGCAGGAGACCGACTGCAAGTAGAGGACATAAAAAACAAAGACCCGCTACTTATCCTTAAAGACGTCTTCGCCTACAATACGGACAGCGACATTCAAAACGCCCTCCAGAACCAAAACCGAAACCTGTTTCAGGGCCTAAATGAGCAGGAAAGCCGGCTGGAAATCAGATTCAGAAGACGAGCCAGAAACCCACACGCCGGCCATGTGGTCATAAGAGTGTCCCCAAAAATATGGCAAAGGGCTATCGAGGCAGAGGTGGTTCACATCGACCTGCAAAGAGTAAGAGTGGAGGACTTTTCTCCGCTGGTACAATGCTCCCTCTGCCTGGGCTATGGGCACGGACGACGATTCTGCAAAGAAACGGTCGAAAAGTGCAGCCATTGTGGGGGACCACATAAAAAAGCGGACTGCCCCGAATGGATGGCCGATGCACCCCCAGCATGCTGCAATTGCATCCACGCAAAACTGAGTGCAGTGGAACATAACGCGTACAGCCAAGAATGCCCGGTAAGACGCAAATGGGATGCACTGGCCAGAGCCAGTGTAGCATATTGCTAAGGGCACCACGGCTGACCAAACGACGGAGAGGGACAACCCCACCAGATATAAGCCCTATGCCATAATGCAGGCAAACCTACAGAGGAAGCAACTCGCCACAAACGAACTCATGCTGGAGGCGGCAAAGAAAAACTTTACCTTAGCACTCATACAGGAACCATACGTAGGCGGGGTCAGAAGGATGAAGGACTACAGGGGAGTACGTATCTACCAGAGCGCTGAAAAACCCGACGGGACAGTCAAGGCAGCTATAGCGGTCTTTGACAACGGACTGGAGGTGATACAGTGCCCAGACCTCACCACAGATAACATCACGGTGGTGAGGATAAAGACCAGAGCCTGGGAAATAGCAGTAGTCTCCTTCTACTTCGAACCAGACCAGCCTATTGAACCATATATGGAACAGCTGAGAAAAATTAAAAAAGAAGCCGGACCCGAAAAATTCATAATGGGGGGAGATGCAAATGCCAAAAATAGCTGGTGGGGAAGTGACGAAATTGACCATAGGGGAGAGGAAGTGGCTGGGGTGCTCTTTGAACTGGACATGCAAGTGCTGAACGAAGGAAACATCCCAACCTTCCAAACGGTGAGAGGGAAAAAGGAGTACACCAGTTTCGTGGACGCGACGGCCTGCTCGCTGGGGCTTCTCGATCTGGTGGAAGACTGGAAAGTAGACCAGGGGCTGACGAGTTCCGACCACAACAGCATCACACTAAACATAAGGCTAAAAAAGGAGGAAGGCATGACAGTACAGAGAACCACAAGGCTGTATAACACAAAAAAGGCGGATTGGAGCCAATTTCGTGAGAAATTGACCCAATACAATGCAGACCAGAACATGAACGAAACAGAAATAGGAAAAATAGACAGCAAAGAAAAACTAGAACAGACAGTGGAAACGTACACAACAAATATAACACAAACATGCGAACAGACAATCCCCAAAAAGAAAACAACCGAAAAGCTTTCCTTGCCGTGGTGGACGGAAACGCTAGCCAAACTTAAAAGAGAAGTCGCTACCAGAAAGAGAAGAATCCGATGCGCAGCGCCGGTACGGAAGGCCAAAGTCATAGACGAATACCTTAAGGCAAAGGAAAAGTATGAAGCAGAGGCACAGGCGGCGCAGATAACAAGCTGGAAAGAGTTCTGTGGGAAGCAGGAAAGGGAGACGATGTGGGACGGCATTTATAGGGTAATCGGCAGAACGGCAAAAAGACATCAGGACCTACCTCTGAAAAAAGATGGGAAAACTACAAGCCCGGAAGAGTCCGTGAAGATCCTAGCCGAAACCTTCTACCCGGAAGACCGAGAGGAAGGGGAGAATGCGGACCATAGAAATACCAGAGAAGCAGCAAACCGGGTAAACGAACCGGATCATGATGAAAAACATGACCCACCGTTTACTCGGGAGGAGCTTAGGTCTGCAGTGGTAAGCTTCAACCCCAAGAAGGCGCCGGGATCTGACGGACTCACCGCCGACATATGCCAGCAAGCCGTAACCACGGACCCAGGTGCCTATCTGGCGATGGCAAACAAATGCCTAGAACTCGGATACTTCCCCAACATCTGGAAGCAGGCGACTGTAGTAGTATTAAGAAAACCTGGAAAAGATGACTATACAAACGCCAAGTCATACAGACCTATAGGACTGCTTCCGGTGCTGGGGAAGATCTTTGAGAAAATGGTGGTAGGGCGACTTAGATGGTACCTGGTCCCTCGGATGAGCAGTCGACAATATGGGTTCCTCCCCCAAAGGAGTACTGAAGACTCCCTCTATGCCCTGGTGAACCACATACGAGACAGAATAGATAGGAAGGAACTCGTCACGGTGGTTTCCCTGGACATAGAGGGAGCCTTCGACAACGCGTGGTGGCCGGCAATAAGAACGAGGTTGGCCGAAGAAAAATGCCCGGCAAATATACGGAGGGTAATCGACAGCTACCTGCAAAATAGGACGGTCACAGTACGTTATGCAGGGGAGGAACATACCAAATCGACCAACAAAGGATGCGTCCAAGGATCCATAGGCGGCCCGATGCTATGGGACCTCCTGCTGGACCCGTTGTTGAGGGGACTAGAGAGCCGCGGCGAGTACTGCCAAGCCTTCGCCGATGATGTGGTGCTGATATTTTCCGGTGACACAGCACTGCAAATAGAGACACGAGCAAACGCCACCCTCGCCTATGTCCAGGAGTGGGGAGTCAAGAACAAACTCAGGTTTGCAGCGCACAAAACAAACGTAATGCACGTAACACGCAAACTAAAGTTCGATGAACCGCGCCTGAGCATGGGGGGGGTGGACATTCAACCGACGCATGAGATTAAGATCTTGGGACTCACTATCGACAAGAAATTAACATTTAACCAGCACGTCTCAAACGTGAGCCGCAAAGCGATAGGCCTCTATAAGCAGTTGTCGAGAGCAGCGAAGATTCATTGGGGTCTGGAACCGGAAATTATCAGGACCATATACACGGCAGTCGTGGAGCCCACAATTATGTACGCAGCCAGTGCATGGGCACCAGCAACAAATAAACTAGGTGTGCAAAAGAAGTTTAACGCGGTACAACGGGGCTTCGTGCAAAAAATAGTAAAGGCATACAGAACGGTATCACTCAATTCGGCACTACTGCTCGCTGGGCTGCTTCCCTTGGACGTGAGAGTCCGGGAAGCGGCATCACTTTACTGCGTAAAGAAGGGCCGTCCCCAGCCAGCAGTAGGAGACCGTGAGATGGAAAAACCCGTGCCTTATGCAGAAATGCCACACCCGGCTAACCAAATGGGCCTTCAGTTCAAGTGCCTGACGGACCGAGCAGACCTGGAAGAGCAAGGAAACCAAGGGCTGAAGATCTTTACAGATGGAAGTAAAATAGAAGGTAAAGTGGGGGCCGCAGTAACCATCTGGCGAAATGGCACCGAAATAAAAGCCTGTAAATTAAAGCTCGACCAGGTCTGCACGGTGTATCAGGCGGAACTGCTGGGCCTTCTGCAGGCGACAAAGGAAGCCCTAAAAACTGCAGAGCGCACCTGCAACGTTTACTGCGACTCGAGGTCAGCCCTCGAAACAGTAGTGAACGACGTTTCCCTCCATCCCTTAGCGGTAGACACACGAGCAAACATCAAAAAGATACGAGAGCAAGGCAAAACAATTGAGTTGTTTTGGATAAAAGCTCACGCGGGGCTGGAGGGAAACGAAAGAGCGGACGCGCTCGCGAAAGATGCCGCGCTAAAACTAAAAACCAGAGCTGACTACGACAAATGTCCGGTTTCATTCGCCAAGCGACAAATCCGTTTGGAATCGCTTGGCGAATGGAACAGGCGTTACAAGATGGGCGAGACAGCATCCACAACAAAAATATTCTTCCCTGACGCAATACAGGCCTATAAGATTATAAAAAAGGTCCAGTTAGACCCTATAGTAGTGCAGGTTATGACAGGGCACGGCGGATTCTCTGAATATCTGAACCGTTTTAGATGTAAAGAGAGTCCGGCGTGCGTCTGTGACCCGAGTAAAGACGAAACAGTATGGCACATCATTGTAGAGTGCCCCGTCTACAGCTATGAAAGAGTAAATATGGAAATAGAGCTAGGCATTAACTTAAAAAATGATAGTATAAATGAAATAATAGCAAATAAGGAAATACGAAATAAGTTTTTGAAGTACTGTAAAGAAATATCTAAAAAGGTAATAAATAAAAATAAAAGTTAAGAAATGGATATACTCATGTATATAATAAGGTATATACTATAAGTAATCTAAATAAATAAAGCAAGATAGAATAGAATACAGAAAATGTACATTCGAAATATGTAAAACCAAAACAGATGTATAAACATAAATAGACAAAATAAGTAAGGAAAAAATGTATGTTAGTAAGTAAGAAAATGTAAAACTAGTTATAAACTGTACTACAAATGTAAAACTAGTTATAAGCTGCACGGCAATGATGTAAATAAATAAAGAATTCCCCTGTGTTGCCTCCCGTTACACCCATAATAAAGAATATAGACATTAAAGAATTAGATAAAATAGGAAAATGGGAAAACCCACCCATCATAGCGAGAATAAAAGAGAAGAATGAAAGAAAGATAAAGTATGAAGCATGAAAGTGCGAGAAGAATAAGAGTGAGAACTGGCGTGAATGAGAAAAACAGCTAGCTAAGGACTCCGATCATTGTATTGAGGTATAGAAAAAAAAAAAAAAAAAAAAAAAAAAAAAAAAAAAAAAAAAAAAAAAAAAAAAAAAAAAAAAAAAAAAAAAAAAAAAAAAAAAAAAAAAACCTAACCTAACCTAACCTAACCTAACCTAACCTAACCTAACCTAACCTAACCTAACCTAACCTAACCTAACCTAACCTAACCTAACCTAACCTAACCAGTCGCGCGCCGAGCGCTAACGCGTAAGCAGCAAAACTGCGCCGCTCCGCGCTCGAAAAATCAAAGTTACCGGATTTTTAACGCCAAATCACCCGTGTCATACATCAAAAGTTGCGCGCTGACTCGTTCTACACACTCGTTCAAACATTTTTGAAATCGGTTAAGAACTCAGTGATTTGTGAGCAAAATAGTGATTTTCATATAACCTCAGTGAACTGTTTCGACCAGGAAAATTCGAGAAATCATCTCAGAGACTTCATTTTTACTCTAAAACGTTCCTTAGTGAAGTGTCTAAGTGCCTATCATATTGGATTTTGCGGGACAAATAGGCTCGAAGCACCTTCGTAGCCTCAAGGTACTGTGACACAAAAAATCTTCACAAAAACGTGCATAACTTTCTAGTTAAATCTTTTACCTAGCTTTTTTCTTTTACTATTCGGTGTATATTTGTTAGCTTAACAATCTGTGAAAATTTCGTGTTTCTATCTGTTAAAACCGAGCCACAAAGTTAAAATAACCGAATTCCTTTGTTCATAAAAAACCGGTTAAGAGACTCGTGCGGCTAATTCTGACTATAGTGCTAGATAATAAACGCTTTCAGGACCTCAAAACAGTTTTTATAATTTTCATAAGTGCTTTAGTTTAGATTCTACAGCGTTTTCAAATTTTAAAATTCATAAAACTCATATTCAACAAGTTTGTACTCATTTCTTTCAAAAATTAAAGCGACAACCTATAGCTTATTGTACATCATTCGATTGGAAATTTATCCTAGTATATGTGTGTTAAATTTTGTAATTTTTCAATTAGTAGTTCCTAAGATAAGTAATTTAAACTGGCAACGCGCCGTTCTTACTGCAACTTTTACGTGATCTCAATCCCATTTTGCACTTTTTCCCTGGAGGGTATTTTAAAGTTTTTCTTTTTGTACTGTATTTGCCTACGTTAAAAAATAACTTTGCTTTTTATTTGAACCTTCTGGCACCTGTAGTTTAATTTTTATTTGAAATTTAAATTTTAAACTTTAACGACCTCTCCTACTTTCTCCTCATAACATTTTATCATTGTTTTTGTGCTAAAATGGTGTTTATATATTAAGTAATTTGTGTGCAAAGTCACAGTAGTGTAAACTTAAAGGCGGAGGCACAAATCGAAAATATCTTCGAATTTTACGTAATTTCATTTCAAATCTCACTTTTGTCCTAGTTTGTGAACTTAAATTTTTCTTCTCGTATTCTGTGCCTCGGTCTTTTAAAACAGTTTTGCCGAAGGTTTTATATTTTTAACTACTTTGGTTTAATTTTAAATATAACTTAACAATTTTAAGCTTAAGAACGGAATATCTTCATTTGTCTGTTAGATTAAATTAATCATAATGTCGGAATCTTCTCCTCTCTATCCCACCCCAAGACCTGGCACAAAATTCTCAGGCTGTTACGAGCAACTGCACTCTGCATCTGAGAGGTTTCGCAGATCCATGCGTAAACAACTTGAAAAAATATCGACAGAACTGCAAGGCGCAAAACTCTCAAAAATGAAATTTACCGAAATAGGAAAATGCGTTGAAGCCACGATGGAGGGTATTGAATATTTCGTTGAACTGATCAAATCAGATGGTGTACAGTACGCATTTAGCTCACCCAGTAACGAATCTATCTACATTGATAATATTCAAACTCAAACAGAACTAGAAGAAGCTCCCACCTCGGATGACAGCACACGGAACATCATTGAGACCACCATCGAAAAAACCCTAAAACGCGAATTCGAGGCGATGAAGACCCACATCCGCTTTAGTTCTGAGGAGGAGTCTCAGAATGCATCACCCAGCAAGCAACTCACTTACGCCGAAATTGTTACCCAAACACCCGTTAAGGCCACCGCTACAAAAACACCTCGTAACAACCCGGCGCTGGTCGCAACGGTAGCGAACGTTCAGACCGGCGCCGAGGCTCTCGACACATTCAGAAAGAAAATATCCTTTAGATCTTGTGATTATGCCCCAGCAAAAATACGTCCAGTCACCAATAACAAAATCAGAATTGAATTCGAAACTGAAAAACAACGAGATGACACGCTCTCGCGTTTGAACTCCAGCGGATCCATTAAAGCTGAGCCGGCTAAGTGCCTTCTACCTATGGCTATTCTCAAAGGCATTCATCAGGCCACTCCGTCTGAGGAGCTAATGGAAATTATTACCACCCAAAACCCCGTCGTAAACGAAATTCTAAACAACGATAAAAGAAACGAATCCATCCAATTATGTTTTATCACCAAAAATCGTAACGAAAAGTTATATAATGCGGTACTTAAGTGCTCGCCTGCAGTCTGGAACACCATAATGAAACTCGGACGCTTGAACATCGAACATCAGCAAGTTCACGTGAGCGAGCACTCGCCTTTTAAGCAGTGTTTAAACTGCTTACAGTTTGGACACACCAGAATACATTGCCAATCGACCGTCAAGCCTTGCTCGCATTGTGCAGAAACCTCTCACAATTATAAAGAGTGCCCGAATAAGACCACAAAACAGGCACAATGTTATAACTGTATTACACATAACGCGAAATCGTCATCAAGTAATAAGATCCAAACTGACCATACTGCCATAAACCCGAATTGTCCTAGAATTGTATCTGCCAAAACTAATTTACGGCAGAGAATAAATTATAACTTCTAATTACCTTATAAGAAACCATTGTTCACAGTATTGCAATAGTACCTACAACTATAGTCTCGCTAATCTTTAACTTACAAATTCTATTTTCTTAATTACTACCTATATACACACAGTACTAACTAATATCTGTCTACTGCGGATTGTTCATTTATATATTGTATCCTCACTTTAGATAATGTAGCTTAACTTATACTTTGTTATTACTACTCTGTAATTTCAAATCTTTATCCACAGAACTTGTTCACTTTGTTCTTTATATATTTACAACACAACAACATATAACGCTCTATATCACTTAATCTTTAATTATAAATGTTTTGCTCATGAAAACTCTCTAAACTCTCACCTCCTAAGCTATAAAATGTAACAGTATTACATCCTATACTCTAGAGTGCTCATTTACTTGATATTGTCATTCTCACTGTGTACTTAATTCATGTTATGCTTATCACTTTGCTATTTACATTCTGAAAACATTGTTTATATTTATATCTACAATTTCCTAATCTATCTGCTTAACATATACATATATATGTTTCCTCCTCCGTGCGCGGAGTGGCCGAGCCGTTCATCGGCTTAGCCGTTTTGCGTACGGATTGGGAAATATTGTATTTTTCTCACACTTTTTCTTCTGCCAATGATATATATTTTATATATATTTGCTCGTCCGGGCGCGGAGCAGCCGGGCCATATTCATGGCGCGACTGCTCCGCGTGCGGACATAAGGGCAATGTTATATTTTTTCCATCTCTCTCTTCTCTTTTCCTAACATATGTATACTTTACTTATCTACGTAATCTCAATCGAAACCATACGTCTATTTATGCCGGTATCCACATCGATTACACAAGCAGCCATTCCAAACAACATAAAATACACAACTTTGCAAAAACCACTTATACATTCACGACCATACACATAACTCTTTTCAAAAAACACAATGTTGGGCATGACGTGTAGACCGTTAGCACCGATTGTCCAACGACCCACACTACACACAAATGGGGGGAGGTTTTAGTCCGTAGGCGTTTGTGGATAGACTCGAGATAACGTGACGCTGGAGTCTATCCGCGAGCGAGTCGGGCATGCGCACCAGGACCGGCCTGGTGGTATCCAATGAGGATCTCCTCCCTCCACGAAAAAAAAAAAAAAAAAAACCTAACCTAACCTAACCTAACCTAACCTAACCTAACCTAACCTAACCTAACCTAACCTAACCTAACCTAACCTAACCTAACCTAACCTAACCTAACCTAACCTAACCTAACCTAACCTAACCTAACCTAACCTAACCTAACCTAACCTAACCTAACCTAACCTAACCTAACCTAACCTAACCTAACCTAACCTAACCTAACCTTTTTTTTGGGACCGAATCTTCCTAATTGGACCAAATTTATATTCAAGGTGTTAAAAATTTTTCCCTTCCTTCCCCCACTATCCTTTTTGAATTAGCTCCCCCCCCTCTAAAGTTATTCAATTTTTTCTGATTTTCACGTCTTTTTCTGCATTTAAAAATTTTTCCCTCCTTTCCTAATTATCCGATCCCCTTCATATTTTGCAGTAATATAGTCCTCCCAAATACCCTTCTTTCCCCCATAGACCACTACCCCCTAGCTCTCATAGTCTCACCCCCACTAAATTTCTAAACTTAAAATTCTCTTTCTTTTGCACTTTTAACTTCTCTTTCTGTCTTATCACCATTTTTAGTAATAGAATTAAAAGGCCCTAACTCCACCAATACTCCCCCATCATTAGAATTCCTTACGATTGCTTCACTCTCCCACACTCAAATTCTTTATAAATTCCATACTTTGTGGCAACTTTTAACTCAAAATGCCTATTGTAAGAACCCCCCCGGGCACGCCACAGAAGAAGAAGGACAGGCTGGCATCTCCCAGTAGGGACGAAACAGCTGGCAGCGTCACGTGCGAATTGGAAAAACAATTGGAGACCGAAGCACAGGACCTGCCAATGTCCCAACCAATTAAACAAGTCGCCATCAAGGCAATCAAAGCTCCTCAGAACACTGAGGCGGGGATAGAGACGTGCGAATCTGACAAACAACTGGAGACCGCCGCACTGGTCTCGTCCCTGTCCCAACCTATAAAACAAAAGGCTGTAAAAGCAATTAAAGCCCCGAAAAAGCCTGAGGAAGATGTAGAGATCGGAATCGACTCCTCACAAATAACGGACCTAAAATCTTACAGAAAAGTAACTAATGAGCTTGCTAACTTCATTGCACGAACTATAAATGAAGGCAGAAGCGTAACTGCACCTAACAAACGCGCAGTTACCAAAGCAGCTAAAGAAATACTCAAAGCAAATGAGAAGCTTAGCGCGTACATCTCTACACCACCACAAAACGAGTACGAAATCCCAGAACCTAGAATGCGGGAGATTAGGCAGATCATCAACGCTGCGGAGAGCCCGATACCGACACTTAGAGCCGCTAATCTCCCGACCTCGCCGATGCGTGCATGCACGCCACAGGGCTTAGAGAACATTCTCAAAACTGAGGTCCGAGACCCGCTAAGCGAACTGACCACACTGGTCAAAGAACTGCCAAAGGCACACGAGACGGCCCAGATCATAAGAGACACCATACAAAATGAGCTGGCTCACTTCAAAGCTACACTTGAAAAAGCATCAAAGCAAAATATGGCCTTTGTGACTGCTCCTGCTGGACCTATGACTGACGACGAAAACGGTGAACACGACGGTTTCACCACTGTTGTCTCTAAGAAGTCCAGAAGGAGGAGGCCGCAAGTGAGCCCAGATACCTTCACTACCTTCCAGGACAAGACCCCCAATAAGCTCCCCGTACAGCCCAGATACACCGTCATGGTAGAATCCATCGATCCTAGGCACACAAGCGAAGAGGTTCTCCGAGAAGTGAAAGGAAAAGTGGATGTTGTTGATATGGGCATTGCGATCAACAACGTCCGCACCACTAAGAGCCAAAAAGTTGCAGTGGTATGCAACTCGGAAGAAGACCGGAACAAGTTCGCTGAAGCGGTCAAGAAAAACTCGGAAAAACTTACCGTCACTGTGCCGCAGCTGCGCAAGCCTCTACTCCGCTTGATCGGCGTCACCCCGGATGTCACAGATGAGAAGATCCCAGAAGCTGTGGAACGGCAAAATGCGAATCTGATCTCGCATGTTCCACAAGCAGAGAGACAAATACGGGTTGTACGTAGATCAAGAGGACGAACCAGCGCCACCAATAACATCGTAATAGAAGTCAGTCATCCTGTGTGGTCGGCTCTAAAAGATACCAAGCTCAGAATTGGGTATCAAATCATACCAGTGTATGATCAGTCCCCTGTAATACAATGCTTCCGATGCCAAGCATACGGCCACAGAGCGACTGCCTGTCAGGAAAAGAATGTGTGCGGCCACTGCACTGAGGAGCATGACACTCGCAGCTGCCCACACAGGGAAAATGACACTCCGACTTGCAACAACTGCAAAAGACAGGGACAGCAGTGCGATCACCCTGCATACAGCCAAAACTGCCCAGAGTGGAAGAAATGGGACCGTATAGCGCGGCTATCGGTCCAGTATTGCTAAGGGCAGCCAGATGCAACCTAATAGTAACAACAACACATTGAGAGCGCCCGGACCGACTAAAACTAGTCAGCTCCGGATGCTCCAATGTAACTTAGGCAGAGGGTATGCAGCACTGAAGGATGTCTCGCAGCATCTCACGGATCACCAGTATGACGTCGCATTTCTTACTGAACCATACGTCGGAAGCAGCAACACTATACCTGCAATAAACGGGTACAACATATATCAGTACACAAACAGGAACACAAATAATCTTAAAAACAACAGAGTTAAAGCATGCATCGCAATAAGAAACAATATAGGCACTCACCTTGGAATCACCCAAAACTCCACCTCAAACATCTGCACTGTCGACCTTATCCTAGAAAAGAGCAAACTTAGACTTACCTGTGTATATGTTGAACCCGAAGAAGATGAAGATCACACGCTGGACACCTTGGAGCTGCACCTGCAAACACAAGAAAATATTAGTAAACATATAATATCTGGCGACTTTAATGGATGGCACACTGCATGGGGGTCAAACAGTAACAATAGAAGAGGTCAGGAAATCATGGACTTAACTATGGCAAATGATCTGGAGATATGTAATACTGGAAGACAACCTACTTTTGAAACCAGAACGCATGGGCAAACACGCACGTCCATCGTGGACCTTACATTAGCATTAGGGAACACCGCTCAAAACATCTCCAACTGGAAGGTGAATTCTGATGCATGCATTACTTCGGATCACTATGCAATAGACTTCACCTACTCACTGTACAATGATAAACCAAAGAAAACCGCATCTACCACAACATTCCGCTACAACACGAACAGAGTAAACTGGGATCCAGTAATAGCTGAAATAAAAAGACGTATGACTAACAACAATCTGGAAAACACTGATGTAAATAACTTAGACTCAGAACAATTAGACAACTACATACAAAAACTAATAAATAATATCAAATTAGCTTGTGACCGCACAATACCTAAAAAGACTCCATACAACAGAATACCCTGGTGGACAGAGGAACTTACAACGCTGAAAAAGAAAGCAATAAAAATACACCACAGAATACAGGATCTCAAAAGAGGTAACAAAAACATTGAGAATGCCCTAAGGGAACAGGAAGAGATCAGAACCGAATACTCAAAAGCAATTCAGAAAACGTCAACAGATCACTTTAGAGATTTCTGCACCCAGCAAGGCAAAGAAGATGTCTGGACACAGACCAATCGGCTCTTAAAAGACACCAAACGCACAGGCCCACCTGAAACGCTAAACCTAGGCAACAATGTCTACAGCAAAACAAGCGCTGAAACAGCAACCGCCCTAGCTAAACACTTCTTCCCAGACGACACAATTGACACCGAACAACACAGGATTGCTAGAACTAATGCCACAAATATACCGGACACTGCAAATGAACCAGACTTCACCACACATGAAATATTGGACTGCATAAAGAGTATGAACCCCCACAGAGCTCCGGGACCAGATCACCTGACCTCGGATATCTGTCAAAAGTTCATTGATACTTACCCAGAGCTAATGACAAAACTACTTAACCGATGCCTTCACCTTGCACACTTTCCCAGACCTTGGAAGCACGCCTTCGTTAAAACTATTCCTAAACCTACAAAAACTGACTACACGGACATAAAATCATACCGACCTATTGGACTAATCAATGTATTTGGCAAATTACTAGAAAAACTCATAGCCACCAGACTAACCTACCACTTGCAAACAACCCGTACTGACAATCCCAGACAATTTGGCTTTAAAGCACAAACCAACACTACTAAGGCCTTAAACGAGGCTATCAGGCGTATGAAAGAAGCTAAAACTAACAAAGAACTAGTAACTGCAGTCTCTCTTGATATCCAAGGGGCCTTTGATCATGCCTGGTGGCCTGCGTTACTGAACAGATTACAACACATACGCTGTCCTAAGAACATCTATGCAATCATTAAAAACTACATCACTGACAGAACTATAGAACTAAACTTTGGCGACGTTACACACATCAAAACACTGACGCGCGGCTGCATCCAAGGCTCTGTACTTGGGCCGCTATTCTGGAATGTCATCATGGATGACCTACTGGACAAAAACTTACCTGATGGCTGTCACCTACAAGCTTACGCCGACGACGTCCTACTGATAGCAAGTGCTAAAACAATAGACGAGCTAGAGCGATCCACCAACACTGCAATAGAACTAATTACTACCTGGGGAAAAGACAACAAACTTAAATTTGGACCGGAAAAAACACAGATGCTCACCAATACCCCAAAAGCTGAGACTGCAATAATAACCATGGACAACCAACAACTCACCTTCAACGACCACATAAAACTACTAGGCTTACATATTGACAAAAACTTCACATTCATATACCACAGCAAACAGATAGTTAAAAAGGCCTTAAATATATATAGAAAACTGTGTACAATAGTCAGACCTACCTGGGGTATAAATTCAGCAAATGTCGAAATAATATACAAACACGTGATAGAGCCCATCATCACATATGCTGCGGAAATTTGGGGTGAAGCAGCCCTCAAATACAAAATAGTACAAAAGACTTTAAGATCAATGCAGAGAGGCTTCGCTATCAAAGCTGTTAGAGGCTTCCGAACACTACCCACAATAGCAGCCATAGCTCTAGCTGACTTTGTCCCTCTGGATCTGAAAGTGGCGGAAGTCATGGAGATAGAGAGGACGAAGTCCAAAGGCCACTCCACATACCTACCTGAAGACATAGCACTGGACCAAAGAGTCCCAGTCCATCAATTACTGCACCCAACTGAACGACCAGTCGTCGAGCTTCTAAAAATCAACAGCAATGATGAACTCGAACCATACTACAACGCCGACACTGTCCGGGTGTACACAGACGGTAGCAAACACGATGGCCTTGTAGGAGCTGCCTACGTCATGTTTCACCCGGACGGAAAAACTACGGTCAAACGACTCAAACTGCATAGTAGCTGCACAGTTTATCAGGCCGAATGCTACGCAATTGAAATGGCCTGCAGAAAATGTGTTGCAGAAAGCCTGACTGATGTCGCTGTCTTCTCCGACTCCATGTCTGCCCTTCAAGAAATCACTAATCGTAATAGCACACAATCCATAATCCATAATATACACAGACTAATCAAACAAATAAATAGCACAGGACAAATCATCTTTGGATGGGTAAAAGCCCATAACCAAATAATAGGCAATGAAGTGGCGGATGAGGAGGCGAAGAGAGCAGCGACACTACACAAAGCACCTGACTACTCAAAATTCCCCATATCATACGACAAACGGCTAAGAAAAATGGACACCGATACTGCACACGAAGCGGTCTACAGTCAATCTACTACCGGCCTACACCTCAAAGCACACCTTCCAACAGTCAACAGCATCAGAGTGATCCGGGGCGCAATGACTGTGACCTTTGAGCTCACCCAAGTTCTCACTGGGCACGGGTATCACAAGGCATATCTGAAAAGATTTAAAATCACTGAGGATGACCTGTGCCCATGTGACGACACAAGCATACAAACCATAGACCATTTACTCAAAAACTGCCCTAAATTCAACAATCACAGACTAGATCATGAAATTATTTGCCAAAACCTAAACATAGATCCCTACAATATAACAGAAATAGTAACTAAAGAATCAACCATCCAATCCTACCAGAAATTCATCAAGAAAGTAATAAACAGCTTAAAGAAATTTAACAACACTTAGAATACAAACAGTCTTAATAATATCACAGCTAAAACCTATCACAGTCTAACATCACAGCATAAACTATCACAGTTATAATATCTACAGTTACAGAAATAGAGTTCGCCCGTATCCATCGCGGGGTCTCTATTTCAACTAATAAAGTTGAATAACAAAAAAAAAAAAAAAAACCTAACCTAACCTAACCTAACCTAACCTAACCTAACCTAACCTAACCTAACCTAACCTAACCTAACCTAACCTAACCTAACCTAACCTTTTTTTTTTTTTTTTTTTTTTTTTTTTTTTTTGTCGCTGTGGGAAATGCTTTACGCATACCCCCCGGGCTGGGTAGGCCCATTGGTGGGGGGTTATGTGGGACTCCCTCCTCTCGCACCCCTCTGAAAGCAGAGGGGGGGAGGAGTATACCCACTAAAACCCACAGCGGCGTTTCCCTCTCCTTGCCGTTGTACAGGGGCGTCTTGGGATCACACTGTGCAACCATGACGCCCCCCGGCGGCCCTGGCTAACCTACGCCAGGGCACCCGCGCCAAAGGAGGGGAAGACCAGAAACGCTTGGCCTTCCCCCCAGACGTGTAGGGCCGTGCAATGCGGGTTCCCCAACCCGCGGCCCTACTGGGGGAGCATGCGGTTCAAGAACCGCCCCCGTGCTCGACCCCTCCGTCTACGCCGGATCGGGAGCGCATCTACCCTCTCTTCGCGCTCCCGCTCCGCGGCCTCCTTCTGCGAAATGACGGCTTCGCAGAAGGAGGCCATCGCCTCCCAGGATCTCTCGCTGTTCAGCATGGCCGCCACGACGCTGTGCAGCGAGAGATCACCCACTCCTAGAGCGGCCACTAGCGTGCGGCGCTCGTCGGCCCAGTGCACACACTCTGCGAGGGTGTGCTGGGCCGTGTCATCATCGGCGCCGCACTCATGGCAAGCGGGCCCGGGCTCCCTCCCTATTCGACACAGGTAATGGCCGAAACAGCCATGTCCGGTCATTACCTGTGTCATCCGGAACCCTAACTTGCCATGACGCCTGTCCAGCCACTCGTCGAAGGACCCGAGGAGGGCCCCTATGGTGCGGTGTCCATAGGGGGCGTCCTCGAGGTCCCTCTTCCACTTGTCCCGCAGCCGTCGTTCTGTTTGGCTGCGGGCAGCCCTCACCTCCTCGGGAGCGGGATACACCCCGGTGGCCCTACTCTCAACCCGCTCCCGGTGCGCCTCGGCTAGGAGTTCCGCATCTAACTCCCAGGGGGGAGTTCCAGCCAAGGCGCAAGCTGCTGCCCCGGCCACCGTCACATAGGCCCTGCAAGTGCGCAAGGCCACCACCCTTTGTGGCCTCCTCAGCAGGGCCTTGTTCGCCGCCGTCAGCCGGTCCACCCATATGGGGCATCCGTAGAGCGCCATGCTCCGGGCGACACCGGCATACAGACGGCGGCAGGCGGACGACGGCCCTCCCACATTGGGCAGCAGCCGGCCTAGGGCCGAGGCCGTCGCCACTATTCGGGGAGCAATTTGGCGGAAATGCTCCCCGAATGTCCACTTTCGGTCCAGGGTGAGGCCTAGGTACTTGATATGTGGCCTCACCTGGACCGCCTCTCCGCTCACTGTGAGGGAGCATCCTGCGGGTGGTCGCCAGGCCCTCCCCCCGAAAATTATTCCCTCCGTTTTCGGGAGGGACACCTTCAGGCCCAGCAACCGAATCCTCATAATTACGAGGTCCGCCGCCACCTCTGCCCTACGTAGGGCCTCCCTCAGCCCTTGCCCCCGGACGGCCACCATGGTGTCATCTGCATAGCAGATGACAGCCATCCGGGGGAGGAGGACGCCACGTATGGCCCAATCGTACCCCAGGTTCCACAACAAGGGCCCCAAAACGGAACCCTGGGGTACACCACACGCCATGGGCCGCGCCCTCCTCTGCCCTCCCCTATCTTCGTAGAGCACTACCCGCTCCGTCAGGTAGTGCTCTACGATGCGCCTCAAGTACGGAGGCACTCCATGATACCGGAGTGCCTCCCCTATCACGGAGTACGGGAGGGAACCAAACGCATTGGCGATGTCCAAGGACACCGCCACTACTCCCTCTCCCCTTCCCTCCGCGTACTCCGAAAACCCTCTAAGGGTCCCGATCGCGCCTATGGTCGACCGCCCCACTCGGAACCCGAATTGGCGGTCGGACACGTCGGGACCGACGTCCTCAAGATGCTGGAGGATTCTGGACGCTAGAATCCGCTCCAGCATCTTCCCCACCTCGTCCAGCAGGACTATGGGCCTCCAGCCCGAGGGCGAGTCCGCTGGACGGGCTGCTTTCCGAAGGAGGCACAACCGTCCCTCCTTCCAGCAGCCCGGAAACCGCCCTACCTCCAGACACTCATTGTAGAGGTCTTTGAGGCGGCTTCCGAGGTGGGCCATCACTATGGGGAGAAGCCTCCCATGGACACCGTCTGGGCCCGGGGCCTTCTTGCAGGCCCTCAGACGGTGTACCGCCCAGGTGACGTCGGCGTCCGTTATCGGCGTCACCTCCACCTCGCCTAATGGCTCCTCCGGCGGGCCCATGGCCGGGGGAACAAACCCTCCTTCTGCGGGCGGGAACAAGCCCTCCACCACCCTTGTGAGGAGCTCCGGTTCCAGGGAATCCATGGTGGGCCCGTTACGCATCTTGTTGCGTACCACCTTGTAGGGCCTCCCCCATGGATCCCTGTTGAGGGTGTCCAAGAACGCCTCGTGCGCGGCGTCCTTGGCCCTCGCGATGGCTATGCACAGGGCCTCCACAGCCTCCCTTAAGGCCCCGTGCAGGAGCTCCTCCTCTTCTGGGGTATGTCTACGCCGCCGGCATCGGGTGTACTCCCTCCTCGCCGCGTTGCAGGTCTGACGCAGGGCCCCAACCTCGTCAGACCACCAGTACACCCGTTTCTTGGCCGGCGGCTTTCCCGCCCGCCTCATCCCCGCGTCGCAGATGTTATGCAGCGACTCCCGGAATTGCCGCGCCCTCACCTCCACGTCCGGACCCTGGTCCGGGGGGCGTCCCCACCGCTCCTCAATTAGGGCAGCCTCCTCTGCCGCATCGCGGTCGAGGCTGCCGAGAGCCCACTTGGGGAATGTGCTCCGCCCCCTCCTCCCAGCGGGACCAGGCGACTGGGCCCGCCTCTGGCTGGAGACCCTCATTCTAATATATAGATGGTCCGAGAGGGTCTCCACGTCTCCCAGGACACGCCAGTCAGTAACGCGTGCGGCTAGGGCAGGGGTCGCGAACGAAACGTCCACGATCGACCCCCCCTGCCGGCGCACGCAGGTACTGGCTGTGCCCCGGTTTAAGACCTCTAGCCCTAATCCAGCCGCCCAGTCCCTGAGGGCTTCCCCTCGCGGGTCCGTAACGGGGGAACCCCACGCCGCACATTTGGCGTTGAGGTCCCCCAGGAGCAAGATCGGAGATGGCGCAGCAGCTCCAATGACCCGTCCCAGGCCCTCCAAGAACTGCTCAAAGGCAAACAGCGGTCTATTGGGGGAGAAGTAAACACCGACCAGCAGTGTTTCTCCCCATTTGACCGCTGCGTACCCCTGAGCAGTTGCCACCTTTGTAATGGGAGGGTGATCGCCCATTGTGGGGACGACGACCGCCACCAGCCCGTCCGTGTCTCCGACCCAATTGGGCTGGGGGGAGACAAGGTAGGGCTCCGCCACTACGGCAACACTGATGCCCCACTCCGCCATGTGCTGGATCAGGAGATCCTGTGCACGGGCGCAGTGGTTGGTGTTACATTGCACAACCTCCCACGTATGTAGTGTTGGTTGTGCTGGCATCAGTGTTCCATGTCGCTGCCCTCACCTCTTGTCGTCGCCGTCCGCTCTTGCGGTCTGGGGGCCTCCGGGGTCGACTTGGAGGGCTCCCTGCCTCTTGTGTGTGGGGGGGTGCACGAGGGTCCCCCCATCACGTGCTCCGAGGGCCTCTTGGCATGCTGGCACACCGCACAAAATGGCGTGGGCGCCGAACAGTCCTTGGCGAGGTGGCCCGTTTTCCCGCACCTGTAGCACAGGCCGCTCCTGTCCACCTGGGATGGACACATCGCCCTGGTGTGGCCGATGCCCATACAGCGGTAGCACCGCATGGGCAGCGGTTCCAGGGCCTCCACACGTGCTGAAGTCCACCCCAGGAGCAGCCTCTCCCCTTCGGCCAGGATCTTTGCCGCTGTGATCGGGCACCTAACTATCACGGCGCCGGTGCCGTTGGCCAGCCAGCGGAGTCTGCCCACCTCAACCTGGTCGGGGAGGCATTTACCCTTCTCGGCCACCTTGGCCTTGACGAGGTCCTCAGCCACTGACTCATCAAATCCGGCAATCCGGATTTCGGCCTTCTTGATGGGCCGGTAGACGTCGGCCACCTCCCCGACCAGGTCCCGCAGTTTTTCGGCGAGGTTATCTGCCGCCGCGCCGGATTGGGTCCCAGGGAGCTCTATGAGGCGAGCCCCAGCCGCCGTCTTGCGCACCTTTACGTGCTCGACCCCCACCTCCGCTAGCTTCAGGGTAGTCGCCTTTGCCATTACCGTCTTGTAGTCCGTCTCGGCCCCTGGCTTCAGGGCGACTACTACTGCCGAAGACTTCGGCGCCACGAGCTTGGGGGCGGCGGGTTTCGCAGCTGCCACAGCTTGCCGGGGTGCCGGCTTGGGGGGTGAGGGCTTCTTGGCCTTGCCCCCCTTCACTACCTCCACCCATGAGCCCTCCTTTGCTGGAGGGGAGGTCCTCGGCTGCGGCGCCGTGGACGGGCCCGGCTGCGGCTGGGACTTAGTGGCCGCTTGCTTCGCTTTCGGGGCCCTAGGAGCTGGGGCGGGCCGAGCCGGGGGCATCAGGGTCGCCCCCGTAGTATTTTGGGGGCCTCTGCCGGCCACCGCCTTCGCCGCTGCTTTAGGAGCCTTAGTGGCTTCCCTCTCCATCGCCGGTGCTGGGTAGCTGGGCTGGACAGCGTCCGGCTGGGTGCTGGCCCTCCTCCTGTCCGCTGCCAATGGTGGGCGGACGATCGGCGCTGGGGGGAGGAGGCTCTTGATCTCCCCCAGGCGAAGATTAACCATCTCCCCAACTGTGAGGAGGAGGTCTCTTGTGAGCTGCTCCTTGAACTCACTGAGGGCCTCCACCACGTCATCCTGTGTCTGCCTTGTGGCAGCGGGGATCGGCGCCCTCTCCCTTTCGGAGAACGCCTTCCTTAGCGCCTTGGTCTCAGCCCTGAGGATGGCGAGCTCTTCCCTCATCCGCTTATTATCGGCCTTGAGGGCGCGCATCTGCTCGTCCTCCCGCCGCTGGTCCTCTAGGCCGTCCATGGCTGCGGCAATGGACCTGCAGGCCGCGTTAATGCGGCCCCACACCTCGCCCTTCAAGTTGCCGCATTTGGCGGCCTCCACTCTCACCGAGTTTGCCGCCTCGCGAGCGGTCCTGATGAGGTCCTCGTCCAGCTCCACCGAGTTTCCCTCCTGTTCGGAGGCCCTAACGGGGCTACGCTCCCTGGCCCCTCCTCTCGCCTGCGCTTTTCTCCTCGGTAGAGGGGTGCCGAGCTCGGCCTCGTCCTCCGTCAGAGGCTCATAGTCGTCCTCCTCCTCTAGAGCAGCGAGACGAGCTCTAGCCTGGGAGAGCCCAGTGTAACTACCGCGCGGCTTCCCCCTGCGGGCAGAGCTCACCTTCGGAGCGACCTTGGGTGGGGAGTCCCCCCCCGACTCCTCATGAGACCTCTTGCCTAGCAACGATCCCATTTCCTCATTTTCTTGACCCCCCTTCGGGCCCCCCTCCTCCCCCATCTCTACCCCCCCCTCTTCGTCCGAACCTTCGGCCTCCAGTTCGAGCGGCTGATCGCTCCAGAACTTCAGCCTCAGTCCCCCGACCGTTTTTGGGGTTTCCCCCCCCGCCCCCCCCGGGCCCCCCGAGGCTCCAGCCCCCTTCATACCGCCCTCTCCGAGCCCTTCGGGCCGCTCAATGACGTCCGGATACTCCAGCTGGAGTGATCCGGAGTTGGGGTTGTTCCACCCCCCCCCAGAAATGGTGGGGGGCAAAGAAACCCAAAAGGACCCCTAATTGGGCCCCGTACACGCTTGCCGCTTGGTTTCGGGGAAGAAAACCGTTCTTCCCGAAAAAACGGTCAAGCGTGTACCTGCCCTAACTCCGACAAACTTAAAAATCGTCCGGCAGAAAATTTCTCCACGGGCCCCTATGGGGCCAAGAGAAAAACGAAAAATGCCAAAATGTGGCCCTCAACTAGCCCTATTTAAAGAGCCAAACTAAACTCCCCTAAGTCTAGGGGTCCAGGTGCTGCGAATTTTTTAGTGTGAATTACCACGTTACGAAAAAGTTCGCAGCGCCTGATGACACCCTAGGAGCAATCTGAGTTTGCCCCAATAACTCCGGAACTAAGAGTCCAAAAATTATGGGACAAAAACAGACAGCTCGCCTAACTCCTAGCCTAAATTACTATGTACAAAACAGAATATATACAGAAGAAAAAAGAAGAGAAAAGAATTTTTTAGTAAAAGACGAGGGAAGAAAACAGACTTTCACGATGACTTTTTCAATTTTACTCCCGTTACCTTTGGGAATTTATATCTCCGGACTGGAAAGTCGGAGCGTATAAAAACAAAAAGTGCCGGGAGCACAATAAAAAGCCGCGTCAAAGTGTAGAAGGAAGCAAGAAGAAAAAAGCAAAAGGAAAAAAGATAATGAATTTAAACTTGTCAAAAACGCCTGACGGATTTTGAACGGAAAAAAGCCAAAAAGTGAGAAATGTGAGAAGTCACAGAAAACGTAGGAATAGCCAGAAAACGACGAATGAATCCGGTAGCGCAAAATTTTTAAAGCTTAACTTCGAAATTTCGCACCTCTCCAGTACATGGGTCCCCAAAATTTTCCTCAACCTAACCTAACCTAACCTAACCTAACCTAACCTAACCTTTTTTTTTTTTTTTTTTTTTTTTTTTTTTTTTTTTTTTTTTTTTTTTTTTTTTTTTTTTTTTTTTGTTGACCCAGGAGAAATCCGTAACGGATCCCCCTCAGCCCGGGAGAAGCTGAGAGGGTATGTCCGATTTCCACGGACTAAAACTCCTGGGGTGTTCCGCCGCTCGCTTTTGGACGGGGTTCCGGGAACGCTATTGCTACCACCGGTTCCCCGTCAGCGTTGCCCTTCCAGGCCCAACTACTCAGGCAATCGCAGCCTACTCCGCTTCAGGCACCCCGGAACACTGGGGGCCCTTCAGCTAAGGACCTCCTGGCGCAGGTGGTGGAACTCCCGGCCCACCACCCGCAGGTCCTCATTTAGGGCGGCAGCATGCGGCCCGCATAGGCCAATCGCCGCCGGCCCGGTCTCCTACGACGTTGCGGGGGGGCAGCAGCGTTCTCTTCCCGCTCCCGCTCAGCCGCCTCCTTCAGCGACATCACGGCCTCACTAAAGGCCGCAACCGCAACCCAGATCTCCTCACTGTCGGCCATCCCGCCAACCAAGGCCGGCAGCGAGAGATCTCCTCCCACTACCGTGGACATGGCTGCGCGCGGCTCCGCCCACGCAGGGCACTCAGCGCGAGTATGCTGGGCCGTGTCCACGGCCCCACCGCCACAATGGTGGCATGCCGTCGTCTCCTCCCTGCTGACCACCTCACACAGATACTTTCCAAAGCATCCGTGCCCGGTTAGCAGCTGTGTGAGGCGGAAAGTGGGCGCACCGTGCCTGCGGTCAACCCACTGCCTGAGAACAGGCCGGACGGCAGTCACCAATTCCCGGCTAGCCCCCGGGACTCCTAATCTCTCCGACCACTGCCGGAATAAACCATCACGGCCCTGGTCCCGCCACTGCCGAACCTCCAGCGGATGCGGGTAGTTCCCCGCCGCTCTCGCCGCCGCCAGCCGCCAGTACACCTCCGAGAGTAACTCTGCTTCTAGGTCCCATGGCGGACTGCCGGCTATCAAACAAGCTGCGTTATATGACACCGTTCGGTACGCACGAGCCGCTCTGAGCGCCATGGCCCGCTGCGGACGCCGCAGCAGGGCCACATTTCGAGGGCCCAGGGCGTCCGCCCATATTGGCGCCCCATAGAGCGCCATCGAGCGTACCACCCCCATGTAGAGGCGTCGGCACACCCCGCCGGGCCCTCCCACATTGGGAAGAATACGCCCCAGCGCCCCGGCCACAGCCACTAATTTTGGTGTCAGCCGCCGGAAGTGCTCTTCAAACCTCCATCTGCCGTCGAGGACAAGTCCCAGGTACTTCATTGTCGACCCGACGGCAATGGTAGCACCTCCCACCGTTATGGATGTTCTCGGTGGAGGCGCATTCCGAGGCCCATGGAAGGCCAGTGCTTCAGACTTGTGAAGAGCCACCTCCAAGCCCAACGCACGAATACGGTGCACCACCTGCGCCACCCCGGATGAGGCCAGATCGACAGCCTCCCGGTGCGTCCTGCCACGGGCCGACACGAGAGTGTCATCAGCGAAGCAGGTGACGCTGACCCCTCGCAAGTTGGCTCCGCGTAACACCCAGTCGTAACCGATGTTCCACAGGAGCGGCCCTAAGACCGAGCCCTGTGGAACACCGCACGCCATAGCTCTCCTTCCCCAGCCATCCTTCACCGGGTAAACCACCACCCTCCCAGCGAAGTACTCCGCAATGACCCGCTGCAAATATGCCGGCACATTGTGGTACCTCAGCGCCGCCCTGATGGTTTCCCAAGGCAGGGTGTTGAACGCATTTGAAATGTCCAATGACACCGCCAACACCACCCCACCCCGTGAAACCTCCTCCTCTGCCAGATGCCTGACCCGAGCTATGGCGTCTATCGTAGAGCGCCCATGCCGGAACCCGTATTGCCACTCACTCAGGCCCGGGTCCATGCTATTGACGAGACGTGCAGCGAGCACACGCTCAAAAAGCTTGCTCGTCTCGTCAAGTAGCACGATTGGGCGGTAAGCCGACGACTGATCAGGCGGGCGCCCCTCCTTCCGCAGAAGCACCAGCTTGCCTGTTTTCCACTTCTGTGGAAAGCGCCCCTGACTAAGGCACGTGGTGAAGAGGGTCCGGACTTGATCCCCCATCTCCCCCAGCGCAATAGCCAAGACGCGCCCCGGAACACCGTCCAGCCCAGGGGCTGCCTTTTTCCCACGTAGCTTGAAGACAGCTGCACCAAATTCACCTTCAGTTACCGGGGGCACCTCAGCCTCGTCCTGCAATGGGCCAGGAGCGACGGCCATCGGTGGCGGCACAAATCCCCCTCGGTCAGGAAAGAGAGCGCCCACCACTCGCTCCAGGAGCTCTGGCTGGAGAGTACTGGTCAGTGGGGGAGCCCAGGGTCGGAGTTTCTGTCTCACGACACGATACGGCCTCCCCCACGGATCCCTGTCGAGAGTCCCCAGCCATTCACCCCACGACTCCTCTTTGGCCTGAGCTACCGCCGTCTGGAGGGCTCTGCAGGCAACTCTATAGGCGGCGTAGCGAGCATCCTCTTCAAGCGGGTCCCGCACAAGCCTCCTTCTGCACCTTGTGTACTGACGACGAGCAGCCACGCAATCGTCCCGAAGCCGGCGGAGTTCTGGGCGCCACCAGTACACACGGGGTTTAGGTGTGAAACCCGCCTTAACCCTCGGCATAGACGCGTCACACACCCGCGTAAGAGAGCCAGCCAGCTGATCAGCCCCTTGGTCGACGTCTACTATATCAGGCCTGGGACCCCAAGACTCCACCACAGCCGCCTCCTTCGCGATCTGCCTATCGAGCCGCCCTAACACCCACCGCGGCCTGCCCTCAGCAGCAGGACGGATCCCCACCATTGTGTCGGCGGGTTGGGCAGAGACATCAAACCGAATATACCGGTGGTCCGATAAAGTCTCTACCTCAACCTCCACCCTCCAATCCCGGACACGGCGGGCCAGGGCGTGGGACGCGAACGTGATATCCACGATCGATTCGCCCTGCAGCCGCACGCACGTGCTTTCCGTCCCACTGTTGATGACCGCCAAACCTAGCGCCACCGCCCACTCCCCCAGCACCTCGCCCCGCGCGTTCGTCACTGAAGACCCCCACATCGCCGACTTGGCATTAAAGTCTCCTGCGACAAGCACAGGAGCGGGAGATACACGCCCAACCAGGGCCTCCACCTCCCCAAGCAACTGCTCAAAGTCGGCAAGGCCCCGATTAGGCGAGCAATAAACCCCCACGACCACTACGGAGCATATAGAAGCAGCCACCCATCCTCTGCCCCTCACAATATCCCCAATGGACGAAGGGCCGCTCACAGCAGGTGCCACCAACGCCACTACCCCTTGCTGGTCAGAGACCCAATCACCCCTAGCAGGGATAAAATAGGGCTCCGAAATCACCGCTACTTCTATCTGCCACTCAGCCATGGTCTGAAACAAAAGATCCTGAGCTCTGGCTGAGTGGTTGATATTCGCTTGCAAAAATCTACTGGCCATCTTGATTAATGATCATTGGCTCTTCCGCCGCACTCAGACCAGACTGCGGGGGGTCCACTGGACCGCTCTCCGTAGCACTCGCTCCCACCCTCCTACCTTTTGAGGTCTTACCTCCAATACAGCCTCTACCGCCAAGCACGTGAGCCGCCGGTTTCCCAGCTGCCGAGCAGATGGCACAGCACGGCTCCACAGCAACACACTCCCGAGCCCTATGACCCGTCACGCCGCACCGGAAACAAGCATTGCTACGGTCCACCCCCCTGTTGCACTTGGCCCCTACGTGCCCCAACTCCAGGCAACGGTAGCAGCGCAACGGCCTCGACTCAAGCAGAATCACCCGCGCAGACACCCATCCGACTTTAAGGCGACCTACCTCAACGACCTTCCTGGCAGCAGTAACAGGGCATCTTACCCACAGCGACCCTAAGCCACTCGGGCCGCGAACAATCACACCCGGCTTGACGCTCTCCGCAGAACAACCCCCCTCCCTAACAATCGCCGAAACCACTTCACTCACCGTCACCGAGTCATCAAGGCCTGCGATTCGCAGCTCGACACACTTCACTGGCCGGAGCACGCTAAC
The DNA here is from genome assembly GCA_947034925.1 of Eudemis profundana. Lineage (NCBI taxonomy): Eukaryota > Metazoa > Arthropoda > Insecta > Lepidoptera > Tortricidae > Eudemis > Eudemis profundana. The sequence continues at coordinate 24,622,245 of OX344806.1, read as the reverse complement.
ATCGTCTGAACTGAGCACCTCCCGTAATTTTTTAGCAAGGTCATCCGCCGCTCTTTCAGGATTTTCAATACCTGGGGGAATCTCCAGCATTCTGGCTCCAGTTACAGCCGTGCGGAAGCGCAATTCAGTGAGGCCAATGTCCTGCAGAGCTATCCGACTCCTCGCCTCAGACAGAACTGAGTCATACTTGAGACCCCTCTCGACAGCCTCCGGCTTTAAGGTGATTGTAACGGCCGCCGAGCGAGGAGGGCGAGGTATCTTCCTTCGCGGAGCCTCCGTTGGCCGGATGACCGCGGCAGAAGGTTGTCCACCTTTGGCAACCTTACCTGCAGGCTTTTTTGCCTTCCTACCCAGTACCTTAGTCCACGGCTCTGGCGCAGTACCCACCTCGGCAGGCGACGGTGGAGCTAGTCTCCCAGAGGAGGCCTCCTGCGCAGCAAGATTCATGCGCTTAGGGCGCTTAGGGCGCTTTGATTTTGAAACACGCTGAGAGGGCCGCTCTTCCACATGTACAGCCGACGCCGAAGACACCGTAGCCACCGGCAACAATGGGGCGACTGGGGAACTCCCATCCTCCTGGAGAGTGGGAAGCCCCACTGCTGCAGCCCGCGCCTTTGCTGCCTTCCGATCAGCTGCTAGGGGGGGGCGAGTCCGCGGCTCTGGAAGGAGCCTATTTTCAATGCCCTCCAGCCGAGCGTTCAGCATTATACTGAACTGCTCCCGGTTGGAGCGCGAGACCTCGTCAATAAGGCGCCGGTAGTCGGGCTCAACCGCAGCTGTCGTAGCTGGTTTGTTGCGCATCTGGGCGACCTCACGGCGCAAGTCCTCCACCTGGCGTGAGAGCTGCGCGTTGGCCGCCTCCAGGCGCGCCACCTCCTCCGTCACTGTCAGGGTCCTGAGCTCCGCCACGGCTCCCTTTATCGCATCGGCGGCCGTTTTTAACGCCTTGACAAAGGTTCCTTTGAGGTTGCCGGATTTGTCGGCGACCGACACCACTACCTCGAGTGCCTCTTGGACTGTGGAGTTCAGCAGTGCTGAGGTCTTCACTTCTTCCTCTCCGAGACGTGGCATGCGACGCTTCGCCAGCCGGGCAGCTCTCTCTTTATTCGCCTCCTGTGTCGTGCTGGTGTAAGCGGCCAGTTGATCCTCCGCTTGGAGGCGTTGCTCTTTGGCCTTTTCGGCGTTGAGGTCCGCCTGGTATTTGCCAAACCCAAACCCAACGTAATGGCCCGATATGGGAGGCCGGCCCCTTCCTCTATTCCCAGTCGTACGGGGGTGGCCTCGGGGTTTCGAGGCCTGTGTTGAGCCTCCACTGCCAGTTGAACAACGCCCCTCGTCTCCGCTGGAGCCCGGCATACAGTCTGAGTCGGATGGGCGAGGTCTCTTGTCAGGGCGATCCTGCCGATCCTGCCACATCCGACCGTACTCTGCACCGTCCGCTGCTTCCCCGTCCGATATTGGCACCGGGGGGCTCGCTAAGGGTTTTTGGGCCCCCCCTAGGCCCACGGGTTTGAGTGGGGTCGGCATCCGTGGGCGCGCCTTCCCCTTTCGCCTGCTTTTGGGTCCAAGCTTGCCCGTTGGAGCCTTTGGAGCCTTCCCCTCCACGTCGGTCTCTTGTCGTACCGTGGTCGGGCTGCGGTGGCGACTAGGGGAGGTCACCGGCGACGGGCTGGACCGCACGGTGTACATAGTATCGTCCGTGTCGCCTCCACTTCCCACTAGTATCCCTTTATCCATACGGGTCAAAAGGACTTTGGGGATCCTCTCAAACCTGGCCTCTCGGCCACCCTCAAGTGTCGCCACCAGTAGTGCGCGTGGCTCCTCCTGTCTGGCCCCTCCTTCTGTGGTAGTGCTCGCGGTCGCATCTGTCGCGCGCCGCGTAAAGCGGCCCTGCCTGTCCCTTGCCGCTGTTGGGACGTCGACGCCTCCGAGCGGAGGAATCTGCAGCTCGGGCCGGCTGAGGTCAATGCGTGGACTTGGGTAGTCCACGCATTGACTGTGCTGTGACACGTTCGCCTGTGCAGAGGCAGGCCCCGGCACGGGCGAACGCGCCAAGGAGCTTCGCGGAAGAAAAACCCTTTCTTCCTCGTCCTCTTCGCTGCTCCCCCCTCCACGCAGTCTCAGCGACTCCACCTCTTTATCAAAATCCGTTGTGCGTTTGCCAAAGTCGTCGTGTGATCTGTCCGCGAGCGGTTTGCCCCCCCCGAATACGGAATGGGGCTGCGTGTCATCACAGCGCGGGTGACTGCCCGTTCTGTGATGACACCGAGGATTACAACCTCCTGGGGTAGTTTTACGTTGTGGACCACTCATAATGGCTATTTTTTAGGAGGTTTGCCCCCTCCCTGACGTTTGCGACTGGGCTTCCCCCCCAGCCATGCATCCCATCGACACGCCTGTCACATCTTGGGATTGGGGGATTTTTATAGTGGTTTACTCCACGCGGCGCTACTCTCAATGAGCAGCGCCCCCGGTCCGCTGCGTGCGGGTTACGGGTTGCCCGGCGGGGGGCCGAGACCCATCTAGCAGCCACAAAAGTGGCCGCCAAACCCGCCGCGCCGGGGGCCTTGCAGGCCCACCATCCCACGCCGCCGAAGCAGCCGCCGGCCCAGATGGGCCCTAACGCGGAGCAGCGTAGCTACGCCTCCGATGTAGCCGATCCTCTGCCACCTCAGATGAGCTGAGGCATGCCAGGAGCGGCTCCCTCCCTGTGGCGCTCGCACTGTGCCCTCTGCTACCTTCAGAGGGACACGCGGAGACGCCGCTCTGTGCTGCTCTTTGTCTGGTCTCTCACCTCAGGCCTGTCCGGTATGGGTAGCCCTGTCCGGCGTAGCCCCGAGGATCATTGAGACACGCAAGCCCCCTCACCACGGCAAGGTGGCAGCACTTCGAGGGGGTTTTGGGGATCCTCTCAAACCTGGCCTCTCGGCCCCGTACACGCTTGCCGCTTGGTTTCGGGGAAGAAAACCGTTCTTCCCGAAAAAACGGTCAAGCGTGTACCTGCCCTAACTCCGACAAACTTAAAAATCGTCCGGCAGAAAATTTCTCCACGGGCCCCTATGGGGCCAAGAGAAAAACGAAAAATGCCAAAATGTGGCCCTCAACTAGCCCTATTTAAAGAGCCAAACTAAACTCCCCTAAGTCTAGGGGTCCAGGTGCTGCGAATTTTTTAGTGTGAATTACCACGTTACGAAAAAGTTCGCAGCGCCTGATGACACCCTAGGAGCAATCTGAGTTTGCCCCAATAACTCCGGAACTAAGAGTCCAAAAATTATGGGACAAAAACAGACAGCTCGCCTAACTCCTAGCCTAAATTACTATGTACAAAACAGAATATATACAGAAGAAAAAAGAAGAGAAAAGAATTTTTTAGTAAAAGACGAGGGAAGAAAACAGACTTTCACGATGACTTTTTCAATTTTACTCCCGTTACCTTTGGGAATTTATATCTCCGGACTGGAAAGTCGGAGCGTATAAAAACAAAAAGTGCCGGGAGCACAATAAAAAGCCGCGTCAAAGTGTAGAAGGAAGCAAGAAGAAAAAAGCAAAAGGAAAAAAGATAATGAATTTAAACTTGTCAAAAACGCCTGACGGATTTTGAACGGAAAAAAGCCAAAAAGTGAGAAATGTGAGAAGTCACAGAAAACGTAGGAATAGCCAGAAAACGACGAATGAATCCGGTAGCGCAAAATTTTTAAAGCTTAACTTCGAAATTTCGCACCTCTCCAGTACATGGGTCCCCAAAATTTTCCTCAACCTAACCTAACCTTTTTTTTTTTTTTTTTTTTTTTTTTTTTTTTTTTTTTTTTTTTTTTTTTTTTTTTTTTTTTTTTTTTTTTATAGAGGGGAGAAATGCTTTACGCATACCACCGGGGTGCGGGGACGGACCCGCGGTGGTTATGTGGGACTCCCATGTAGGCTAATGAGGCCCATGGTATACCCACTAAAAAACCCCTCTGTCTGCCGACGTCGTGCTGTGGCGGTGGGCTGCAGGTACGCTCGCGCTTGACTTCTACAGCACCACCAGCACCGGTCTGCTCTCGCAGACTACTCCTTTCTCGTCCTTGTCGGCTTCGTTCCACCCGTACTTGGCCGTATCCGGTACGCTCCCGGTACCGCCACCCTCTTCGGACCTTAGTCTGGCAGGATGGCAGGCGTCCCCGTGCCTGCCATCCTCAGGTCTTGTTTATGGAGGCAGGCGGCGATCGTGAGCGACCCGTCTACGCCGGGCGCGCTTACGACGCCTTTGGTCGGCTGTTGGGTCGACCTCCCTGGCTCGTTCCGCCTCTTCCTTCTGCAGGAGTACGCTTTCGCAGAAGGTGCTCACTGCTTGCCATGATCTGTCGCTGTCTACCATGGCCTTAACCACGGCCGGCAGCGACAGATCCGGCCCCACTACGGCGATCAGGTCGTCCCGCTCGGGCCCCCACGCCGGACACTCCTCCAGCGTGTGTTGAGCGGTGTCCGTCGGTGCTGCACACCCGTGGCACTCCTCAGTTGGCTCCCTCCTGGCAATCCGGTGCAGGTATCTCCCGAAGCAACCGTGCCCCGAGAGAACCTGCACGAGCCGGAAGGTGAGCGAGCCGTGCTGTCTTCCCAGCCAGTGAGACATGACTGGCCGGATGGCCTCGATGGTCCTGGCCCCTGCACTGGGTTGCGCCAGCCTCTCCATCCACTCATCGACCGCCACCAGGGAGAGCTCCTCCCGTTTGGCCTGGATCTCCTGCGGTGCTGGCCAGTGGTCCCGGGCCCGCGCCTCCTCGCGCCAGACGAACACTGACGCAAGGGTCCTCGCGTCCAGGTCCCATGGCAGGGATCCGGCCAATACGCAAGCAGCCTCACCAGCAATAGTCCCATAGCCCCGTATGAGCCTTATAGCCATCACCCTTTGCGCTTTGCGCAGTGCGGCAGAGTTTTGGCTATTGAGCCCTCCGGCCCACACTGGGGCTCCGTACAGGGCCATGGAACGTATTACTCCCGTGTATAGTCTTCGGCTGGATGTTTTCGGCCCTCCCAGGTTAGGGAGCAGCCGCCCAAGCGCCGACGCTGCGCCCAGCAACCTTGGCCCCAGGCGCTCGAAGTGAGGTACGAAGGACCATCGGCTATCGAGCACAATGCCCAGGTACCGCATGGTTCTTTCGACGGCTATCCTCGTACCTCCCACCGTGATGTGAGCTCCGGGTCGGGGTGCCTGCCTAGGCCCGTGGAAGCAAATGGCCTCGGACTTGCTCAGGGCCACCTCCAGTCCCAACCTCTTGATTTTTCCCACTACGTGGGCTACCGCCGCCGTGGCAAGGATGGAGGCTTCCCTGAGCGAGGCTCCGCGGGCCGTGACCAGCGTGTCGTCCGCATAACATACGAGGTTCACCCTTCGGAGGAGTGCACCCCTCAACACCCAGTCGTATCCGATGTTCCACAGGAGTGGCCCCAGGGCCGACCCCTGTGGAACACCACACACCATTTGCCTACGCCTCCACTCATCCTGCCCGGCGAAGGCCACGAACCGGTGTTGGAGGTATGCCTTCACTATTCGGCTGAGATGGTGGGGCACTTGGTGGTAGAGGAGTGCCTCGTTTATGCAGTCCCAGGGGAGGGTGTTAAAGGCGTTGGCAATGTCTAAAGACACTGCCAGCACGACATCACCCTGGGATACTGCTTCCTCCGCTATGCTCCTCACCCGCAGTATCGCGTGGACCGTCGAGCGACCGCTGCGGAACCCGTACTGGTTGTCGGCCAGGTCAGGCCCTTCCGTCGTCAACTGCTTGACGAGCCGGTTTGCAATTATCCGCTCAAAGAGCTTTCCGATTTCGTCAAGCAGGACGATGGGCCGGTAGGCTGACGGTGAGTCCGCGGGTCGGCCCTCCTTCCGCAGCAAGACCAGTCGACCCGTTTTCCACAGGCAGGGGAAGCGGCCCTGCTTGAGACACTCCGAGTAGAGCCTTCTCAGCCTTGGCCCCAGAGCTTCCATGGCCAGGACCCATGCGCGTCCCGGGATCCCGTCCAGTCCAGGGGCTGTGTTTTTGCTCCGGAGCCTAAGGACTGCTGCCGTCAGCTCCCCCTCAGTGACGGGTGGCACCTCTGCTTCCGCTTCCTCCTGCCTTTCGGCCGCTCCTGGCGGGGCCATGGGCGGGGGGGATTGCTGGGGCCTGTGCGGGAACAGAGTGGCCACAATATTTTCCAGCAGCTGTGGCTGGAGACTCTGCGTTAGCGGAGGGGCCCACGGTCGGAGCTTCTGCATCACCATCTTGTATGGCCTCCCCCATGGATCGCTGTTCAGCGTCTCCAGGAACTCCTGTCGTGCCCTGTCCGTGGCCAGCCCGATAGCAGCCTTCAACGCCGCTTTCGCTGCTTTGTACCGGGCGTACCGAGTAGCCTCCGCCTCCGGGTCTCGTGGTCGGCGACCTCGTTGTCGCGTGTACTGGCGCCTTTCGAGTACGCATAACTCGCGCAGTTGCGCAAGCTCTGGAGACCACCAGTACACGCAGCGTCGAGGAGAGGCGGCCCTTGCTCTCGGCATTGCCGCGTCGCAGACTTCGGTCATGCCGCTGCGGAACCATTCGGCTTCGGCCTCGACATCGGTCCCCGCCTCTGCTTCCGGAGTCCACGACCGCACGATCGCCGCCAACTCCAGGGTCTCACGGTCCAGTTTTTTGAGCACCCAGCGTGGGCCGCTCACAACTGGATCGTTTCTCCGGCTTGGAAGGGTGAGTCTCGGGAGAGCAGAGATTCCAAACCGAATGTATCGGTGGTCCGACAAGGTCTCTACTCCCACCAGGACCTCCCATCCCTGAACACGGCGCGCCAGGGCCGCGCTCGCAAACGTAATGTCTACAATAGAGCCGCCCTGTTGCCGCACGCACGTGTTTGCCGTTCCTAGGTTTGAGACCGCTAGGTTGGCAGCTATCGCCCACTCCAACAGTGCGTGTCCACGGGCGTCCGTCGCTGGGCTCCCCCACGCCACGTTCTTGGCATTGAAGTCGCCCGCCACTATGGTTGGGGCCGGATGTAATCTGCCTATTAGGGTGCCAACCTCCACAAGGAACGTCTCGAACTCCGCAAGGGTCTTGTTCGGAGAGAAGTAGACACCTACCACCGCAATATCGCCACAGACTGCGGCGACGCAGCCGTGTCTCCTCTCTACGTTCCTGAACGGGTTCGAGCCGGAGGCGGTCCGAGTGACTATGGCCGCGGTGCCGTCAAGATCGCCGGCCCAGTCGTCTCGAGTTGGCACCCTATAGGGCTCCGCAACCACGGCAACGTGGATTGCCCACTGTGCCATGGTCTGGTGGAGGAGGTCCTGAGCCTTGGCATCATGGTTGAGGTTCACCTGGAGGAATTCGGTGATTGCCATCTATCCAACAGCCGGCTCTTGAACCTCCTCAGCCTCAGCCTGATCCATGGCGGCGGTGCCGTTTGTCGGCGAGGGCGCTCGAGGACCGCTGGCACCTACCTTCGCCTTCCCGGTCGTCTTCGGTGCAGGGCACGCCCTGCTGCTCATTCTGTGCCCTGCTGGTTTCCCAGCAGATGCACAGATGACACAGTGTGGCGGAGCAGCGCATTGTGCAGCCTTGTGACCATCCTTGCCACACTGGAAGCAGCATCCAGACCGGTCTGGCTCCGCCCCACATTGCGCGCTTACGTGCCCGATTCGGTGGCATCGGAAGCACTTTATGGGCCTCTGCTCTTGCAGTCTGACTTGAGCAGAGACCCAGCCCACCAATAGGCGCCCCACAGTGGCAATTTTCTTTGCCGCTAGGACAGGGCAACACACCGAGACCACCCCGAGGCCCGAGTAACCCGGGCGTATTTGCCCGGCCCTAACAGTCTCGATGGCGCATCCCCCGGTTTCTGCCACCGCCTTGGCCACCTCTTCCGCCGTCACCGATTCGTCCAGACCAGTGACACGGATGTCGGCACTCTTGCACGGCCGCGACACCCGTGCGACGTCTGTGCCCAGTTGCTGGCGGAGTGCGTCGGCCAGTTTATCGGCTTTTTCGCCGCTGGCCGCTCCCGGGACCTCCAGGATACACGCCCCGGTTGCCGCCCGACGGAAGCGGACGCCTCCAGAGATTTCCAGCTCGGCCAGCTGGATTTTCTGCCTGGCCTCGACAATCACCTCCTTGTAGGTGATGCCCCTCTGTGCTGCCTCTGGCTGTAAGGTGAGCACTACTGCTGATGAGCGAGGTGCTTTCAACCTTTTGGCCTTCACCTTTGGAGGGACATCACCTTGCGGGCCAGCCCGCTGGGCAGTCTTCCCCTTCCTCCCTTTGCCGGCCACGACGCTCCAGCTCTCTTTCATAGAGGCCGGAGCGGGCGGAAGCGGGCGGGAGATAGGAGCCTCCGCGTCCTGTGCCCTGGCACCACCTCTTTTCTTCTTGGCCCTAGGTTTGGGCTTCTTCCCGCCTCCGGCTGCCGATTGGTCCTGCGGCTTCTTCGTGGCGTCGATGACCTTGGCGCCACTGGGGCCCGAAGCGTTCCTTGCAGCAGGAGGAGCCGAGGGAGGCGGTTTTGCTGGGAGCAAACGTCCCTCTGCCTCCAGCCCATCCAGGCGAGCATTCACGATAGCTCCCACCTGGAGGGCTATCGAGCGCGTGAGCTCCTCATTTAGTGGAGCGGGAGGGGGAACCGTCGCTGGCTGCCGCTCGCGTAGAGGGCTTTGAGCAGGCGCCTGCCTCTCCACCTCGGATCTTATCTGCGCCAGCTCCTTTCGGAGACTGGCCATCTCCGCTTCGAGCCGGGAGTTTGCCGCCTGCAGCTGGCGAGTCTCTTCTGAAATTGTGCGTGCACTCAGGCTTTCGCAGGCTTCCACTATGGTGGCTGCTGCCTCATTGAGTGCACGCACAAAGGTCCCCTTAAGATTTTTTGAGGATGCAGCCACCTTTTTGATGACTGCAACCTGGTCCGACACCGCCTTTGAGAGGTCCGCGGCCGTCTTTTCCGCCATGTCTGGCTCACCGGGCGGCGACTGCGAGGCTGTGAGCCGCATCGCCGCTCGCAGCTGCCTTGCCTCGGCCGCTTGGTCAGCCAACGCCTGTTCCGCCTCCAACTCGAGGGCCTCCCGTTTGGCATCATTGAGAGCCCTCTGAGCCGCCGCAAGGCCGACGTACTGCCCTGTTGAGGGCGGTCTGCCTCTGCCTCTTTTAGAGGCGCGTTTGCGGAACTGACTCCGCGAACCACCTTCGCTCTCAGAGGCATTGCTGCCAGACCCGGAGGACGAGGTCTGGCGCTCGCCCGCCGACCTCTTTCCGCCCTCCCTGGCCCATAGCCTCCCGACAGACTCGTTATGGTCGGGGTTCTGCCTCGAGCAGACCGTTTTAAGGCTACTGACCGAGGAGTCCGACTCAGAGAGCCGTAGCCTGGCCACAGCCTCGGTGTGCGTCGAGGTTGGCGTGCCAAACGCCTCTTCGCCGCCGTCGGTTTTCGCCGGGGAGAAAAACTCCTCCGTCCCCGGCGAGAGTCGCTCGAGCACGACCCGCGCCCTTCTCCCGCAGTACACCCTTGTTGGAATGGGCGTGGCCATGCCCCTAATGGGCCGAAACTCCGTCAGAGACGGGAATGGCGAGTGAACCAAAGGTGGCGTGGAAACCACCTCGTCCTCTTCGCTGCTCCCCCCTCCACGCAGTCTCAGCGACTCCACCTCTTTATCAAAGTCCGTTGTGCGTTTGCCAAAGTCGTCGTGAGATCTGTCCGCGAGCGGTTTGCCCCCCCCGAATACGGAATGGGGCTGCGTGTCATCACAGCGCGGGTGACTGCCCGTTCTGTGATGACACCGAGGATTACAACCTCCTGGGGTAGTCGTACGTTTTAGACCACTCATAATGGCTATTTTTTAGGAGGTTTGCCCCCTCCCTGACGTTTGCGACTGGGCTTCCCCCCCAGCCATGCATCCCATCGACACGCCTGTCACATCTTGGGATTGGGGGATTTTTATAGTGGTTTACTCCACGCGGCGCTACTCTCAATGAGCAGCGCCCCCGGTCCGCTGCGTGCGGGTTACGGGTTGCCCGGCGGGGGGCCGAGACCCATTTAGCAGCCACAAAAGTGGCCGCCAAACCCGCCGCGCCGTGGGCCTTGCAGGCCCACCATCCCACGCCGCCGAAGCAGCCGCCGGCCCAGATGGGCCCTAACGCGGAGCAGCGTAGCTACGCCTCCGATGTAGCCGATCCTCTGCCACCTCAGATGAGCTGAGGCATGCCAGGAGCGGCTCCCTCCCTGTGGCGCTCGCACTGTGCCCTCTGCTACCTTCAGAGGGACACGCGGAGACGCCCGCCGTGTGTGCCGCTCTTTGTCTGGTCTCTCACCCCAGGCCTGTCCGGTATGGGTAGCCCTGTCCGGCGTAGCCCCGAGGATCATTGAGACACTCAAGCCCCCCCACCACGGCAAGGTGGCAGCACTTCGGGGGGGAACCTAACCTTTTTTTTTTTTTTTTTTTTTTTTTTTTTTTTTTTTTTTTATAGAGGGGAGAAATGCGTTACGCATACCACCGGGGTGCGGGGACGGACCCGCGGTGGTTATGTGGGACTCCCATGTAGGCTAATGAGGCCCATGGTATACCCACTAAAAAACCCCTCTGTCTGCCGACGTCGTGCTGTGGCGGTGGGCTGCAGGAACGCTCGCGCTTGACTTCTACAGCACCACCAGCACCGGTCTGCTCTCGCAGACTACTCCGTTTTCGTCCTTGTTCCACCCGTACTTGGCCGTATCCGGTACGCTCCCGGTACCGCCACCCTCTTCGGACCTTAGTCTGGCAGGATGGCAGGCGTCCCCGTGCCTGCCATCCTCAGGTCTCGTTTATGGAGGCAGGCGGCGATCGTGAGCGACCCGTCTACGCCGGGCGCGCTTGCGACGCCTTTGGTCGGCTGTTGGGTCGACCTCCCTGGCTCGTTCCGCCTCTTCCTTCTGCAGGAGTACGCTTTCGCAGAAGGTGCTCACTGCTTGCCATGATCTGTCGCTGTCTACCATGGCCTTAACCACGGCCGGCAGCGACAGATCCGGCCCCACTACGGCGATCAGGTCGTCCCGCTCGGGCCCCCACGCCGGACACTCCTCCAGCGTGTGTTGAGCGGTGTCCGTCGGTGCTGCACACCCGTGGCACTCCTCAGTTGGCTCCCTCCTGGCAATCCGGTGCAGATATCTCCCGAAGCAACCGTGCCCCGAGAGAACCTGCACGAGCCGGAAGGTGAGCGAGCCGTGCTGTCTTTCCAGCCAGTGAGATATGACTGGCCGGATGGCCTCGATGGTCCTGGCCCCTGCACTGGGTTGCGCTAACCTCTCCACCCACTCGTCGACCGCCACCAGGAAGAGCTCCTCCCGTTTGGCCTGGATCTCCTGCGGTGCTGGCCAGTGGTCCCGGGCCCGCGCCTCCTCGCGCCAGACGAACACTGACGCAAGGGTCCTCGCGTCCAGGTCCCATGGCAGGGATCCGGCCAATACGCAGGCAGCCTCACCAGCAATAGTCCCATAGCCCCGTATGAGCCTTATAGCCATCACCCTTTGCGCTTTGCGCAGTGCGGCAGAGTTTTGGCTATTGAGCCCTCCGGCCCACACTGGGGCTCCGTACAGGGCCATGGAACGTATTACTCCAGTGTAGAGCCTCCGGCTGGATGTTTTCGGCCCTCCCAGGTTAGGGAGCAGCCGCCCAAGCGCCGAGGCTGCGCCCAGCAACCTTGGCCCCAGTCGCTCGAAATGAGGTACGAAGGACCATCGGCTATCGAGCACAATGCCCAGGTACCGCATGGTCCTTTCGACGGCTATCCTTGTACCTCCCACCGTGATGTGAGCTCCGGGTCGGGGCGCCTGCCTAGGCCCGTGAAAACAAATGGCCTCGGACTTGCTCAGGGCCACCTCCAGTCCCAACCTCTTGATTTTTCCCACTACGTGGGCTACCGCCGCCGTGGCAAGGATGGAGGCTTCCCTGAGCGAGGCTCCGCGGGCCGTGACCAGCGTGTCGTCCGCATAGCACACGAGGTTCACCCTTCGGAGGAGTGCACCCCTCAACACCCAATCGTACCCTATGTTCCACAGGAGTGGCCCCAGGGCCGACCCCTGTGGAACACCACACACCATTTGCCTGCGCCTCCACTCATCCTGCCCGGCGAAGGCCACGAACCGGTGTTGGAGGTATGCCTTCACTATTCGGCTCAGGTGGTGCGGCACTTGGTGGTAGAGGAGTGCCTCGTTTATGCAGTCCCAGGGGAGGGTGTTAAAGGCGTTGGCAATGTCTAAAGACACTGCCAGCACGACATCACCCTGGGATACTGCTTCCTCCGCTATGCTCCTCACCCGGAGTATCGCGTGGACCGTCGAGCGACCGCTGCGGAACCCGTACTGGCTGTCGGCCAGGTCAGGCCCTTCCGTCGTCAACTGCTTGACGAGCCGGTTGGCAATTATCCGCTCAAAGAGCTTCCCGATTTCGTCAAGCAGGACGATGGGCCGGTAGGCTGACGGTGAGTCCGCGGGTCGGCCCTCCTTCCGCAGCAAGACCAGCCGACCCGTTTTCCACAGGCAGGGGAAGCGGCCCTGCTTAAGGCACTCCGAGTAGAGTCTTCTCAGCCTTGGCCCCAGAGCTTCCATAGCCAGGACCCATGCCCGTCCCGGGATCCCGTCCAGTCCAGGAGCTGTGTTTTTGCTCTGGAGCCTAAGGACTGCTGCCGTCAACTCCCCCTCAGTGACGGGTGGCACCTCTGCTTCCGCTTCCTCCTGCCTTTCGGCCGCTCCTGGCGGGGCCATGGGCGGGGGGGATTGCTGGGGCCTGTGCGGGAACAGGGTGGCCACAATATCTTCCAGCAGCTGTGGCTGGAGACTCTGCGTTAGCGGAGGGGCCCACGGTCGGAGCTTCTGCATCACCATCTTGTATGGCCTCCCCCATGGATCGCTGTTCAGCGTCTCCAGGAACTCCCGCCGTGCCCTGTCCGTGGCCAGCCCGATAGCAGCCTTCAACGCCGCTTTCGCTGCTTTGTACAGGGCGTACCGAGTAGCCTCCGCCTCCGGGTCTCGTGGTCGGCGACCTCGTTGTCGCGTGTACTGGCGCCTCTCGCGTACGCATAACTCGCGCAACTGCGCAAGCTCTGGAGACCACCAGTACACGAAGCGTCGAGGAGAGGCGGCCCTTGCTCTCGGCATTGCCGCGTCGCAGACTTCGGTCATGCTGCTGCGGAACCATTCGGCTTCGGCCTCGACATCGGTCCCCGCCTCTGCTTCCGGAGTCCACGACCGCACGATCGCCGCCAACTCCAGGGTCTCACGGTCCAGTTTTTTGAGCACCCAGCGTGGGCCGCTCACAACTGGGTTGTTTCTCCGGCTTGGAAGGGTGAGTCTCGGGAGAGCAGAGACTCCAAACCGAATGTATCGGTGGTCCGACAGGGTCTCTACTCCCACCAGGACCTCCCATCCCTGAACACGGCGCGCCAGGGCCGCGCTCGCAAACGTAATGTCTACAATAGAGCCGCCCTGTTGCCGCACGCACGTGTTTGCCGTTCCTTGGTTTGAGACCGCTAGGTTGGCAGCTATCGCCCACTCCAACAGTGCGTGTCCACGGGCGTCCGTCGCTGGGCTCCCCCACGCCACGTTCTTGGCGTTGAAGTCGCCCGCCACTATAGTTGGGGCCGGATGCAGTCTGCCTATTAGGGTGCCAACCTCCACAAGGAACGTCTCGAACTCCGCAAGGGTCTTGTTCGGAGAGAAGTAGACACCTACCACCGCAATATCGCCACAGACTGCGGCGACGCAGCCGTGTCTCCTCTCTACGTTCCTGAACGGGTTCGAGCCGGCGGCGGTCCGAGTGACTATGGCCGCGGTGCCGTCAAGATCGCCGGCCCAGTCGTCTCGAGTTGGCACCCTATAGGGCTCCGCAACCACGGCAACGTGGATTGCCCATTGTGCCATGGTCTGGTGGAGGAGGTCCTGAGCCTTGGCATCGTGGTTGAGGTTCACCTGGAGGAATTCGGTGATTGCCATCTATCCAACAGCCGGCTCTTGAACCTCCTCAGCCTCAGCCTGATCCATGGCGGCGGTGCCGTTTGTCGGCGAGGGCGCTCGAGGACCGCTGGCACCTACCTTCGCCTTCCCGGTCGTCTTCGGTGCAGGGCACGCCCTGCTGCTCATTCTGTGCCCTGCTGGTTTCCCAGCAGATGCACAGATGACACAGTGTGGCGGAGCATCGCATTGTGCAGCCTTGTGACCATCCTTGCCACACTGGAAGCAGCATCCAGACCGGTCTGGCTCCGCCCCACATTGCGCGCTTACGTGCCCGATTCGGTGGCATCGGAAGCACTTTATGGGCCTCTGCTCTTGTAGTCTGACTTGAGCAGAGACCCAGCCCACCAATAGGCGCCCCACAGTGGCAATTTTCTTTGCCGCTAGGACAGGACAACTCACCGAGACCACCCCGAGGCCCGAGTAACCCTGGCGTATTTGCCCGGCCCTAACAGTGTCGATGGCGCATCCCCCGGTTTCTGCCACCGCCTTGGCCACCTCTTCCACCGTCACCGATTCGTCCAGACCAGTGACACGGATGTCGACACTCTTGCACGGCCGCGACACCCGTGCGACGTCTGTGCCCAGTTGCTGGCGGAGTGCGTCGGCCAGTTTATCGGCTTTTTCGCCGCTGGCCGCTCCCGGGACCTCCAGGATACACGCCCCGGTTGCCGCCCGACGGAAGCGGACGCCCCCAGGGATTTCCAGCTCGGCCAGCTGGATTTTCTGCCTGGCCTCGACAATCACCTCCTTGTAGGTGATGCCCCTCTGTGCTGCCTCTGGCTGTAAGGTGAGCACTACTGCTGATGAGCGAGGTGCTTTCAACCTTTTGGCCTTCACCTTTTGAGGGACATCACCTTGCGGGCCAGCCCGCTGGGCAGTCTTCCCCTTTCTCCCTTTGCCGGCCACAACGCTCCAGCTCTCTTTCATAGAGGCCGGAGCGGGCGGAAGCGGGCGGGAGATAGGAGCCTCCGCTTCCTGTGCCCTGGAACCACCTCTTTTCTTGGCCCTAGATTTGGGCTTCTTCCTGCCTCCGGCTGCCGATTGGTCCTGCGGCTTCTTCGTGGCGTCAATGACCTTGGCGCCACTGGGGCCCGAAGCGTTCCTTGCAGCAGGAGGAGCCGAGGGAGGTGGTTTTGCTGGGAGCAACCGTCCCTCTGCCTCCAGCCCATCCAGGCGAGCGTTCACGATAGCTCCCACCTGGAGGGCTATCGAGCGCGTGAGCTCCTCATTTAGTGCAGCGGGGGAGGGAACCGTCGCTGGCTGCCGCTCGCGTAGAGGGCTTTGTGCAGGCACCTGCCTCTCCACCTCGGATCTTAGCTGCGCCAGCTCCTTTCGGAGACTGGCCATCTCCGCTTCGAGCCGGGAATTTGCCGCCTGCAGCTGGCGAGTCTCGTCCGAAATTGTGCGTGCACTCAGGCTTTCGCAGGCTTCCACTATGGTGGCTGCTGCCTCATTGAGTGCACGCACAAAGGTCCCCTTCAGATTTTTTGAGGATGCAGCCACCTTTTTGATGACTGCAACCTGGTCCGACACCGCCTTTGAGAGGTCCGCGGCCGACTTTTCCGCCATGTCTGGCTCACCGGGCGGCGACTGCGAGGCTGTAAGCCGCATCGCCGCTCGCAGCTGCCTTGCCTCGGCCGCTTGGTCAGCCACCGCCTGTTCCGCCTCCAACTCGAGAGCCTCCCGTTTGGCATCATTGAGAGCCCTCTGAGCCGCCGCAAGGCCGACGTACTGCCCTGTTGAGGGCGGTCTGCCTCTGCCTCTTTTAGAGGCGCGTTTGCGGAACTGACTCCGCGAGCCACCTTCGCTCTCAGAGGCATTGCTGCCAGACCCGGAGGAGGAGGTCTGGCGCTCGCCCGCCGACCTCTTTCCGCTCTCCCTGGCCCATAGCCTCCCGACAGACTCGTTGTGATCGGGGTCCTGCCTCGAGCAGACCGTTTTGAGGCTACTGACCGAGGAGTCCGACTCAGAGAGCCGTAGCCTGGCCACAGCCTCGGTGTGCGTCGAGGTTGGCGTGCCAAACGCCTCTTCGCCGCCGTCGATTTTCGCCGGGGAGAAAAACTCCTCCGTCCCCGGCGAGAGTCGCTCGAGCACGACCCGTGCCCTTCTCCCGCAATACACCCGTGTTGGGATGGGCGTGGCCATGCCCCTAATGGGCCGAAACTCCGTCAGAGACGGGAATGGCGAGTGGACCAAAGGTGGCGTGGAAACCACCTCGTCCTCTTCGCTGCTCCCCCCTCCACGCAGTCTCAGCGACTCCACCTCTTTATCAAAGTCCGTTGTGCGTTTGCCAAAGTCGTCGTGAGATCTGTCCGCGAGCGGTTTGCCCCCCCCGAATACGAAATGGGGCTGCGTGTCATCACAGCGCGGGTGACTGCCCGTTCTGTGATGACACCGAGGATTACAACCTCCTGGGGTAGTCTTACGTTTTGGACCACTCATATTGGCTATTTTTTAGGAGGTTTGCCCCCTCCCTGACGTTTGCGACTGGGCTTCCCCCCCAGCCATGCATCCCATCGACACGCCTGTCACATCTTGGGATTGGGGGATTTTTATAGTGGTTTACTCCACGCGGCGCTACTCTCAATGAGCAGCGCCCCCGGTCCGCTGCGTGCGGGTTACGGGTTGCCCGGCGGGGGGCCGAGACCCATCTAGCAGCCACAAAAGTGGCCGCCAAACCCGCCGCGCCGTGGGCCTTGCAGGCCCACCATCCCACGCCGCCGAAGCAGCCGCCGGCCCAGATGGGCCCTAACGCGGAGCAGCGTAGCTACGCCTCCGATGTAGCCGATCCTCTGCCACCTCAGATGAGCTGAGGCATGCCAGGATCGGCTCCCTCCCTGTGGCGCTCGCACTGTGCCCTCTGCTACCTTCAGAGGGACACGCGGAGACGCCCGTCGTGTGTGCCGCTCTTTGTCTGGTCTCTCACCCCAGGCCTGTCCGGTATGGGTAGCCCTGTCCGGCGTAGCCCCGAGGATCATTGAGACACGCAAGCCCCCTCACCACGGCAAGGTGGCAGCACTTCGAGGGGGGGGGGAACCTAACCTAACCTAACCTAACCTAACCTAACCTAACCTAACCTAACCTAACCTAACCTAACCTAACCTAACCTAACCTAACCTAACCTAACCTAACCTAACCTAACCTAACCTAACCTTTTTTTTTTTTTTTTTTTTTTTTTTTTTTTTTTTTTTTTTTTTTTTATTTTTTTTTTTTTTTTTTTTAACGCAGTGGAAACGCTATTCCGCGTACCCCCCGGGCTTGGGGAAGCCAGATGTTGGGTGGGGGGTTATGTGGGGCTCTCTCCTCCGAGTGAGGAGCCTACCCACTAAAACCACTGCGGCGTCTTCCTCGTTGCCGTTTTTTGGGGGTGTTTAGGGATCGCGAACATGTCTATCCAGAACACCCCCCGGCCGCCCCGGCTCGTTTTGCGCCGGAGCCCCGCGCCAAAGGAGGGGAGGGTCAGAAACGCCATGACCCTCCCCCCAGGCGTGTAGGGCCGTGCAGTGTGGGTCCCCAGCCCACTGGCCCTACTGAGGGGGGTATTACACTACAGCGGCCTGCATGTACTGCAGACGCCGTCTCCCCCTCCGCCTGCGCCGGAGCGGGTGCGCAACAGCACTGTCTTCGCGCTCCCGCTCCTTGGCCTCCTTTTGCGAAATAACGCTCTCGCAGAAGGAGGCCACTGCCTCCCATTTCCTCTCGCTGCTCAGCATGGCGGATACGATGCTGTTCAGCGAGAGGTCGCCCGTGTTGAGCGCCGCCACCAATGTGCGGCGTTCTTCTGCCCATTGTGGGCACACCGCGACCGTGTGCTGGGCCACGTCGTCGGGCTCCCCGCACTCGTGACATTGGGGCCCTGGCTCCCTTCCTATCTTGTGCAGGTAGTGACCGAAGCACCCGTGCCCGGTCAGTACCTGCGTGAGCCGATACGTAAGGGCCCCTTTTTCCCTCTTTAACCAGGGGTCGAACGACGGGAGGAGTGCCCCTATGGTGCGGTTTCCATAGGGGGAGTCCTCCAGGTCGTTCTTCCACCGGTCCCTCATGCGCTCTTCCGCTATTCGACGCGCGCGCTCCACCTCTTCGGGGGCTGGGTGAACTCCCCGTGCCCTTTCCTCCACTTTCATTTTGTACCTCTCCGCCAGCACCCGGGCGTCTAGCTCCCAGGGTGGGGTACCGGCGAGGAGGCACGCCGCCGCATGGGACACGGTTGAGTAGCCTCTTATTGCCCTTAGGGCGATGGTCTTCTGTGGGCGCCGCAGGAGGGCCCTGTTCTTTCGCGACAGTCTGTCGGCCCAGATTGGGGCCCCGTAGAGCGCCATGCTCTTGATCACGCCTGCGAACAGGCGCCGGCATGGGGCTTTTGGGCCTCCGATGTTAGGCAGCAGTCGGCCCAGGGCCGCTGCCGCACCCACAAGTCGGGGAGCCAGCCTCGTAAAGTGCTCCTCGAAGCTCCACTTTCGATCCAGGACAAGTCCCAGATATTTAAGGTGGGGCTTGACCTGGATCGACTCTCCTCCCACCGGGATCGCGGTATCTGGGCGCAAACGCCAGCCTCGACCCCCGAACACTATGGCCTCGGTTTTGTTGAGCGCCACCTTCAGCCCGAGAAGTTGAATGCGGCCGACTGTTAGGTCTGTCGCGACAGCGGCCCTCCTCAGGGTCTCTTCGAGCTGAACCTAACCTAACCTAACCTAACCTAACCTAACCTAACCTAACCTAACCTAACCATAGACCACAACCTTCTAGCTCTTATAGTTTTTCTTGCACTAAATTTTTAAAACTTTTCATCTCGAGACTAAACTTTTCTCGCTCTCTCTTACTTTCTCCCTCTATTGCAACCTCTCTTTAATAATAGACTTGATAGACCTTCTCTTTACAAATCTTTCCCCATTTACAGAATTCCTTAGAATTGCCCCACTTTTCCACAATTAAATTTCTTCTAACTCCCTCCGACCTCATCTTACACTTTGAACCAAACCAAGGAAAAAGTGGGACTCACTCCCCGGAACCCAACTACACTTCAAATACTTTTACTTCACATTCATCCCAGCTATTTGGCACCACTCCCACATCCGTACCACCCTTACTCTCCAAAATATCACGCTGAGGAGATTAGAACTCATAGCAGAATTTTCAAAGATTTTTCCTCTCTCTTCCTCTCACTCTACCGTCTCTCTCTTCATCGCATTCCCTCCCAAAAAAATTTAGCTTTAAACCCCTCATACAAACCAACCCTCTATCTCGCTCCGTTTCCGAACTATAACCTCACCCCATATTGCTATTAGACTTTCGCAGGCACACACGAAATTTCATAAATTCACTATAATTCACTCTCTCCCTCTAAAAATCCGCTTACTAGCCTTAAACACTTCTAAAATTTTTCCTCGCTACCCTTTGCTTCAAACTTTTCAAAAACTCCATCCCTCGTTTAGATATCAAACTTCTTAATTTTTTGCTCATCGATTTTCCGTGGGCGCACCTTTTGGAAAAAAATCCCTCTCCTAAACCACTGCACCGAAAATTTTTCTTCTTTGATTAATCTTAAAGACATCTTTTATTTGATCTTTTAAGTAACTATTCCCACCCACTTCCATACAAAAATTTTAACTTTTCATAGCGCACTTTCTCTCCGCACCTTCCTCTCTCCCTCTCTCTCTATTGCAACCTCCTTCACATACTACACTTAATAGCCCTCCTCACCCCCCTCCTCCCCCCACTTTCATTTCTTCTTGCAACCGACCCATTCTCTTGCAAATCAACTCCCAAACTAAATTTCTTTAAATAAAATCGATTATAATGCCTCTTGCAAGAACCCCGACCGGGACGCCAAAGAAGGGAATAATCCTGCAATATCCCCACAAATCCCTCACAGCAGGCAGTGGCAGGAGTATGACGAACGAACAGATGGAGACCGTCACAACTCTCGCCCTGCGGTCAACACAACCAAGCCCGTCAAAAAATGACAAACCAACTCGAGCCCCTAAAAAGGCCGACACCACCAAAAATATCGCACAAAAATGCCTGAACTTCGGCACAATACAGGCGGCAGGCAGCGGCGAGCCCCTCACACAACCCGAGGGCGGCCGTGTCATCACGAGAAACGCGGCTAGGAAAGCGTTTCTGGAGTCGCAAAGCGCACTCACCGACACTCAAAGAACAGACAGTGATGACTCCCCCATCCAGCCTGGAGGCGATCGTCTGCCTTCCTCTCTGAACTCTACATACTCGACCCCCTCCGACAGGAGGGCAGACGTCGCCACCACAAAACCGCGTAAAGCCCCCTCTCGAGGAGTTACCACTGATCTCTCCCCTTCCACCGACATGGACAGTCTACGGCTGAGCGAAGACTCACCCTTCACTCCTGGCAGTGGAAGCCGCACAAGCCGGCTGCAGAAAACCATCCGTCGCAATCTTGACGCAATATCATCTGCTCTCCGTCGCAACAAAGAAATCACAAATGACGATCGCGACAAGATCGACGACTGCGTGGCTAACATACACGCTGCCACTGAACTGTATGTGAAGGAGGCCGAGACCCTTGGCTTCGATAGCTCCCTTACACTTGCAGCCACACGAGCCGGCGATCTAGCACAGGCTAAAGTAAAAACTGCAACAACATCCGCGCAAACGGAACTAGAGCCGGCATCTGGGCTGGCCCAGGACTCGACCTCTCTGTCACGCGACGAAAACCCGACGGTCACGCTAATCAGAGAGACAATCAGGGAAGAGTTAAACAAACTCTCCGCTGCCCCCCCCCCTGTACACGCTGCTCGCAACAATCCACCGACTGCACAACCACAACTGCGACCTCTCTACAGTGAGATGGCTAAAAGGCCTGCCTTGAATCTCCCACGCAACCACCCGGCAATTGTAGCAACGGTCACAGGCGCTCAGACCAGCGCTGACGCCCTAAGCACTTTCCGCTCTAAGGTCTCATTCAAGTCCTGCTCGTACGCACCAGCAAAAATCCGGACAGTAACTAACAACAAGCTCCGAATCGAGTTCGAGACGGAGACGCAGCGTGATGAGACCCTTCTACGACTCAACGCAGGAGGCCCCATTAAGGCGGAACCTGCGAGAAGCCTTCTGCCAATGGTCGTTCTGAAGGGAATCTATAAAGACACACCTGCTCAAGAGCTCCCGGACATTATCGCGTCCCAGAACCCTACAATAAAGGACTCTCTCGCTGCTGATGAAGCGCTGCAGTTCTGTTTCATCAAGAACAACCGCAACGAGAACTTGTACAACGCGGTTCTCAGGTGCCCTCCTGCGGCTTGGCGAGCCATTATGAAACTAGGCAGGATAAACATCGAGCACCAGCGGGTGCAGGCGAGCGAGCACTCGCCCTTCAAGCAGTGCCTCGCCTGCCTGCAATACGGGCACACCCGCATCCACTGCAACGCTACGATCAAGCCGTGCTCGCACTGCGCCGAGCTGTCGCATTCCTACAAACAGTGCCCAAATAGACTAAACTGCCCACCAATCTGCTATAACTGTACCAACTTCAACAACAGATCCAATACGAAAGTCGACCCAAACCACACAGCCATCAACCCAATCTGCCCAAGGATTGTGGCAGCAGTACAAAATCTAAAACAAAAGATCAACTATGGCCGCTAATGATATAACCCCTCATAATACTCCTACCCTAAACCCTCAGATTGGTACAAACAGCAACGCGCGTGTGGGCACTCGCGCACCACAAATTCCGGGTAAATACGACTGCGTACAAATTAACCTCGGACACGGCAGAAACGCAAACCAGGAGCTGCTCGTGTTCTTGGAGAAAAATGACCAATATGAGTTCATCTTTCTATCGGAACCGTACATCCCTGGGAACGGTAGAGCCATTAAACCTCCAAATGGATACACGACATATCAATTCCCGACACCTGACCAGCCGGTTCGAGCCGCGGTGATGGTCAGAGACCGGATACTTGGTACACTGGGGTATGCAAAGTACTCCAGCCCTAACCTTTGCATAGTACAACTCACCGAAAGATCAGGTGCGAAAGTGTATCTGGTCTCTGTTTATATCGAGCCGCGGCGCGATCCTGGGGATACCATCCGAAAGCTCGAAGCTTTTCTACAAGAGACCAGCGGCTCCACTCGCATCATCAGTGGGGACCTAAATGGATGGCACTCCTTATGGGGGAGCCCCCAGAATAACTCCAGAGGCAACAGAATTGCGGATCTTATAATCAATAACCACCTTACAGTCTGTAACGTTGGGAAAAGCCCGACATTTGAAACTGTAACTCATGGACTTCCACGCACATCTATTGTTGATGTTACACTCCTTGACAGTCAACACCACCGAGGCAGAGAGCAAATTAAAATCGAGAACTGGAAAGTGGACAACAGCATCTGTCCGTCTTCGGATCATAACGCCATTATCTTTCGTATCTCCACTTCACCCAGCAAATCCGCAGCATTCACTAGAAACGCAAAACTCTCCACCTACAGATACAATACCACCAACGTAAAATGGCACGAAATCACCGACAGCCTACAAGACGCACTTCTCAATCGCATGCCTGACTTATCAGATATTGAAACATGCTCAGCAGAGGAACTCGACTTTATTATAACCTATCTAACGAGAGACATTATAAAGGCCTGCGATGACCTCTTGCCCCGGTCGAGCGGATTCCCTACGCGTCCACCTTGGTGGAATGACAACTTGGACACTCTAAAAGCGCAGGTTATTAAAAACCACCACAGACTCGGCAAGGCAGTCAAACAGAAGCTCCCGCTTGATGACATTCTTAGCGAAAGAGACGCTCTGCGCAAGCAGTACTCGGATGCATGCTGCGCGGCGTCCACCGATGCCTTCCGCACCTTCTGTGAGCGCCAGGGCAAGGAGGACGTATGGGCGGTGACAAACCGAGTTATCCGCACTCGACCAATTACACAGCCTCCAGCGACCCTCCAGCTACCCGATGGCAGCTACACCACTACCAGCAAAGACACCGCAGAAGCCCTCCTTAAGACTTTCTACCCGGATGACGAAGACTCCGACGACTCTGCGGTGCAAAAACGCATCAGAGAGCAGATCGAAAACCTCCCAGACCATCCAGACGAACCTCTCTTTACCATGACCGAAGTCTTAGAAACTCTTAAAACAATCAGCCACAAAAAGGCCCCTGGCAGCGACCATCTAACAGCGGACATCTGCTATCAAGTCGCCTCGATCTTCCCAGAAACCATCACCGCTCTCATGAACCGATGCCTGCAGCTCCAGTACTTTCCCGACTACTGGAAGACCACCACTACTAAAATTATTCCCAAACCCAACAAAGACGACTACACCAAGACAACATCATACCGACCTATTGGCTTAGTGAAGGTCTTCGGGAAGACACTGGAGAAGCTTATTATAAATAGACTCACACATTACTTGCACTGCCAGGGAAAAATCGTCCCCAAACAATATGGCTTCCGACTGCAGACTAACACCACCACTGCCATTAGGGATGCTCTGGATATCGTCGACGCCGCGAAGCAGCACAAAGAGCAGGTCGTCGCGGTCTCCTTAGATATCAGATCCGCATTCGACATGGCATGGTGGCCTGCAATCTTCGCACGACTCCGACATGTGAACTGCCCAAAAAACATTTATCTGCTACTCAGGAGCTACGTCACGGATAGGGTGGTAGAGTTGGGCCTCGCTGACCACTTCACCCAAAAACGCATGACCAGGGGGTGCGTGCAGGGATCAGTAGTGGGCCCAATTCTATGGAACCTGATTCTGGACGAGCTTCTGGAGATAACCTTGCCCCCGGGATGTCATTTGCAGGCCTATGCAGATGATGTCCTGCTAATCTGCCACGCCAAATCACCTGGCGAACTCCAAGACATCACCAACGAATCAATGGTAATAGTGAACAACTGGGGACACAAAGTGAAACTGGAATTTGGTCAGGACAAAACGCAAGCTCTTGCACTCACCTCCAAAGCCTCCAAAATAAATATTACATCTAACAACACCCCCATTCAATTTAGCAACCAAATAAAATATCTAGGAGTAATCTTAGATAAAAAACTCAAATTCATTCACCATGTCAACTACGTAATCGAGAAGGCCAAGAAGCTGTTTTACAAGATACAGAATCTAATCAGACCCACATGGGGAGTACACTCAGAAAACATTAAAACCATATATCAGCATGTTATTGAACCCATTATAACCTACGCATCCTCCATCTGGGCAACCTCACTACAATTCCAATGCGTTACGAGCAAACTCCTCTCACTGCAGCGCCTATTTGCAATTAAAATCTGTCACGGTTTTAAGACGCTAAGTACAGCCCTTTCTATTACTTTAGCCAAACTAACTCCGCTGCCGGCAAAGGTGGCAAGCACCGCGGACATTGAAGCAACGCGCCGACAAGGGCACGCCTTCTTTCTCCCCAGCGACATCCCCATCGAAAAACCTGCAATCCCATCTGCTCTTCTACATCCAAAATACAGGGAAACCATCCCATTTACGGAAGTAAATAACCAAACTGAGCACGAAAAAATAATAAATTCAGACTTGTACGACCACACTTGGCATGCCTATACAGATGGGAGTAGACACGACGACAGGGTCGGAGCAGCTTTCGTGATTATCAGACCTAATGGACCCAACATCACCAGAAAGCTCAAGTTACACGATAGCTGCTCGGTCTACCAATCTGAACTCCTGGCCATCAAGGAGTGTCTAAGCTTCGTACACAAAGCAAAACCTAAAGTACGCAAGCTCTTCCTCTTCTCCGACTCTAAATCTGGACTCACCGAAATTTCAAATCCAAACAGTTACAACAATATCGCAGTCGAAATTCATCATCTTATCCATAACCACAAAGAAGAGACGGACACTCACTTTTTCTGGACCAGGGCCCACTGTGGTATCCTGGGCAACGAACTGGCAGACCAAGCAGCAAAAGCGGCAGCCGATCTCCATAAAGCACCTGACTTCACCCATACGCCCATCAGCCATGTTAAGCACCATAATCGAACCATACTTCACGAATTTGCCCAGGAACTCTATGACCATCCAACTCACTGCATCTACACTAAAACTCTCTTCCCCTCTTACGATAGCCTAACCGAATATCTCTCAAAATACCCACCTAACTTCTTCACCACACAATATCTGAGCAACCACGGCTATCACAAAGAATATCTGCACCGCTTTCACATTACAGATAATGCCAACTGCCCGTGTGACCCTACTGCACAACTCACCCAATCCTTTGAACATCTCCTCTATGAGTGTCCGCGATTCGCGGCGCACAGGCACAATCATATTGTAATATGCCAAAATCTTGGCGTAAATTTTAGAGATCTCACTAACATTCTTAGTAAAGAATCCTGCACAGACAGTTTTCATAAACTGCTTAAAAAGATCATCCTAAATCTGAAAAACTTCAATGGAACGTAATACTCTAATCCAAATCTAATCTACAATATCTATCACCACTCTCTATACTATACTACTATCTATCTACTAACGAACTCTTCCCCAACAAAAATTTAAGAACCACACGTCCATTCACTTCTAACTCTAACGTACTTTCAACCGGTCAGGCACAAAGTGTACACCGAAAGCGCGGCGTGCCTAAAGACCTATACATATCATTAAGGAGAGAGAACATTCTCACTCCATCTCCCCAAAAAAAAAAAAAAACCTAACCTAACCTAACCTAACCTAACCTAACCTAACCTAACCTAACCTAACCTAACCTAACCTAACCTAACCTAACCTAACCTAACCTAACCTAACCTAACCTAACCTAACCTAACCTAACCTAACCTAACCTAACCTAACCTAACCTAACCTAACCTAACCTAACCTAACCTAACCTAACCTAACCTAACCTAACCTAACCTAACCTAACCTAACCAAGTACATCAACACCAAGCTACTCTCCCTGCAGCGGCTCTTTGCCATCAAATGCGTGCATGGGTTCAGGACTCTTAGCACTGCACTTTCCATCACACTTGCCAGACTCGTGCCTCTGCCAGCCAAGATCCGGCATGTCGCGGACATGGAGACCACTAGGATTCGCGGGCATGCTAGCTTTCTGCCTGATGATCTTCCAAGCGAGTCACTTGTCCCACCATCCGCGCTTCTGCACCCGGCTTTCCGTAAAACTATCACCCACTCATCAATACACGACCAAGACGAGCTACTTGACGCCCTCCAAACCCACATGAGCAATGACACTTGGCAAATCTATACCGACGGCAGTCGAATCGACAACAAAGTCGGTTCGGCCTTCGTAATCCTAAAAACAGATGGGCGTACGATTACCAGAAGGCTGAAACTACACGACTACTGTTCGGTCTTTCAGTCCGAACTGCTGGCCATAAAGGAGGCGCTCCGGTTTGCCCTCGAGGGCAAGGCACGCCCGAACAAACTGCTTTTGTTCTCTGACAGCAAATCGGGGCTTACCGAACTGGCCAACCCTAATAGTCACAACCTTCTGGTAAACGAATCTCACAAACTTATTCACGAGCATGAAGACCAGGTTGACATCCTCTTCTTCTGGACAAAGGCACACTGCGGCATCGCTGGGAATGAACTGGCTGATGCTGCGGCCAAATCTGCAACAAACTTACACAAATCACCGGACTTCAATGCAATCCCAATTAGTTTTATAAAATACCACAATAAATCCAAGGCATATCTCGAGCAGCAACGCTTGTACGATCACCCCTCTAAATGCACTTACACTAAAACACTCTTCCCCACTCACGCAGATCTATCCGCCTACCTCGACCAAAACACTCTAACTTTCCCAATCACCCAATACCTCAGCAATCATGGTTTCCACAAACAGTACCTCCACCGATTCAATCTAACCCCAGACGGCTTCTGCCCCTGTGACAGCAGCGCCAACATAATACAAACCTTCGATCACCTACTTTTCCACTGTCCCCGCTTCATTTCTCCAAGGCTCGACCACCAAATCATCTGCCAAAACATAAACATAGATTCAGAAAACATACATAGCATACTTACCAAACAGACATCTCTTGACTCATTCCATACTCTACTCACATACATAGTAACACACCTGAAAGAATTTAATGGCACATAAACCAACTAAATAACTAAACCTACCTCCTTCAACTTATACCCTCCACCAACCTAAAAACTAAACCTCAACCCTAACACAAGGTTTACTGCAACGCGTATACCGTTAGCGCCGCGCAGCAAAACGTATCCTTAGCGTAGAGGAAAGAATTTCTTTCCTCAGCAAAAAAAAAAAAAAAAAACCTAACCTAACCTAACCTAACCTAACCTAACCTAACCTAACCTAACCTAACCTAACCTAACCTTTTTTTTTTTTTTTTTTTTTTTGACCCCGGGAAATGCATAAAACTGCATACCACTACGTAACCTAAGGCTATCGGGGGTGACAACCAGATGTTACGTATTGGTTATGTGGGGCTCTCCGCTCCTGAAGGGATTGGCCTACCCACTAAAACCCAGGGATGCTACCGACACCTGTGCCTTCACGGTGATGGCATGGGAATCTACTAACGCCACGCCATCACCAGCACCTCCGCCCTAGGGCGGACCCTCTCCGAAAAAGGCTCACTGTAGCATGGCCAGTGTGCCTTCCCTCACCAGCTCCCCCCCGACCAAATGGCCGTCCCCCGGGGAAGCAGAGACCGGCACCAGACACACGGTGTCCCGGTCTCTCCCTCGCCGCCACGGGAGGACAAACGCCCCTGCCCCGTGACCACGTGTAGTGGGGATGGTATCCGGGAAAACGTCCCTTCAACCAAACCACCACTACACCCCCATCCCTTGTCAGCAGTGAACTCTGCTATTGCAGAGGACACGCCGAGGGACCGTCAGGGTGGAAGGGTTAGCCTCCGGGACCGGATCATAGGCCCTCTGCCTACCGCATCCCTGGCCAACCGAAAGTAAGGCCAAGGGCTAGCAAAGTCAACGCAACGCGTCGACAGTTCTAACCCTTGCCCAGCCCAGATGCTGCCCATTAGCAGCCAATGTCTTGGTCTAGACGAGAGGGGTACCCATTACACAAGACATCGGGAGCAATCGGCAACACCTAGGTTACTCAACCACCCACCCTCGCTGGCCGAGAAGTAGCGATGGGTTGGAAAAGTCTACACAGGACGATTCCAACCCATTGCCGACGGCCGAGTGCTTGCCCTTTTCCGTGGGTTCCAGATCCATGCCCTCCCCCCCCTGCCCGTAGGCCCCCGAGGCCCCTCTCCCACACTCCCCGGATCCTCGGGAAAACTGCAAGCGGTTTGTCAGGTATTAGCCACCAACAAGCAATGGCCATTGCTTGTTGTTGTTTCCAGGGTGCACCGGCCCAAGCAGTACCCTTCCATGCGGATCAAACCGTGATCAAGATGGATTGGTAAAGCTCGAGCACGCGTGGAGGAACCTGACTTGCACCCCAACCTAACCTAACCTAACCTAACCTAACCTTTTTTTTTTTTTTTTTTTTTTTTTTTTTTTTTTTTTTTTTTTTGACCCAGGAAAAATCTTAATAGATTCCGCCATGCCACGGGGAAACATGCCGGATATGTCAGATTCACACTGACTAAAAAACCTGGGGTGTTCTCTCGCCACTGCTATACATAAAGGGAGCTACAGGTACGCTACTGCAATCTTCTGTAACTCCCCTCACAGCCGCCTGAAATCAGACCCTCGCCTGAGGTAACACCTCCACCGAACTGGTGACACGCCCGAACACACAAAACGTGCCATCCTACTCGAGGACCTATCTCCCACAGGCAACAGCCGGCCCCGTGGCTGCTGCCCGGAGGTCCTCATCAAGGGGGCAGGCGCCGATCATGAACGGCCCGCCTGCGCCCAACCCTTCTACGCCGCATCGGAAGCGACCCAACGTCATTCTCCCTCTCACGCTCAGCGGCCTCCTTAAACAACATCACCTCCCCGCCGAAAGACGCTACTCTCTTCCAAGCCGTCTCATCCCTGACCATTGCCTCAATTACAGCCGGCAACGAGAGATCCTGCCCTATTGCCGCCACCAACCGAGCACGCTGGTCATCCCACGCAGAGCATTCAAGCAACGTATGCTGAGCTGTGTCCTCCTCACTGTCGCAATGGTGACACCCCCGCGTTGGCTCCCTACCAGCCACATCGCACAGATACCGACCGAAACAACCATGGCCCGACAGCAACTGAGCAAGGTGGAAGGTAACCACCCCGTGATGCCTATCTACCCACTCCTCCAGCACTGGCCGAATTGCCCGGATAGTGAAGTGGCCAGCAGTAGGATCCTCCAACCTATCCGCCCACTTCCGGAGGAGAATCGCTCGCGAGTCTAGCCTCCAGCGCGTAACCTCCTCAAGAAGAGGCTGCGCCCCCCGCGCCCTGACCTCCGCGCAACGGAAGTACACATCTGCCAGTACTTCTGCGTCCAGGTCCCACGGAGGGGTACCCGCCAACACACACGCTGCCTCAAAAGAAATTGTGCGGTAGCCCCTAATCACCCTCAGAGCGATAGCCCGCTGTGGCTTGCGCAGCAAACTATCCCCTCTCAGGGAGCCCACCCAAATAGGCGCCCCATATAACGCCATAGACCGCACAACCCCAGTGTACAGCCGGCGACACATCACACCAGGCCCACGCACATTGGGAAGCAAACGCCCAAGGGCACCTGCCACGCCCACCAGCTTCGGAGCCAGGAGCCGAAAATGCTCACGGAAATTCCATCGGCTATCAAGGACAAGTCCCAGGTACTTCATTGTCGACTTGATACCAATGGAAACCCCTCCGACAAGCAGGCGGGCGTCACCAGGAGGGCGCCGCCGAGGCCCATGAAAGCACAAGGCCTCTGACTTTTCCAGGGCCACCTCCAACCCTAACCTCCTAATCCTTCCCACGACATGCGCTACCGCCACCGTTGCCAAAGCCACCACCTGCTCAAAGGTCTGAGCACGAGCCGTAACCAGGGTGTCATCCGCGTAGCAGACAACGTGGACACCCCGCAGCAACGCACCCCGGAGCACCCAGTCGTACCCGATGTTCCACAGGAGTGGACCAAGAACCGACCCCTGTGGAACACCGCACGACACCTCACGCTGTCCACACCCATGCTTTGTGGGGTACTTGACCAGCCTAAGTGCCAAATACGCCTCCACAATACGCCGCAAGTACCCAGGGAAGCCATGGTACCTCAGCGCCTCCTTTATAGTGCCCCAAGGCAAGGTGTTGAAGGCATTAGAAATGTCGAGAGACACTGCCAAAACCACCTCACCCTGGGAAACTGCCTCCTCAGCAAGCGACTTCACCCGAGCAATGGCATCTATCGTCGATCTGCCCCGACGAAAGCCAAACTGACTGGGACTGAGATCCGGCCCAACGCTTTCCATATGCCGCTGAAGACGGTGTGCTATGACCCTCTCTAATAGCTTGCTCACCTCGTTCAGCAACACAATGGGCCGATATGCCGACGGCGAGTCCACAGGGCGGCCAGGCTTCCGCAGTAAAACCAATTTACCCTCTTTCCATTGAGACGGAAAAACACCCTGCTCAAGGCACGCACTAAACAGTGCCCTCACCCTCGCCTCCAACGGGCCACCTAAGGCCACAACCCACGCGCGCCCTGGAATGCCATCAGGTCCCGGAGCAGTGTTCTTTGCCCTTAGCCTCAACACCGCCGCCCCCAACTCACCAGCTGTAACTTCCCGAGCCAAGGCCTCACCGTCAACATCCTCAACAGCACCAGCCGGCCCAGCCGCTGCCATAGCTGGAGGCTCGTGCTCTTGACCACCAGGAAACAATGCCTCGACTACCCGGCCCCGCAACTGCGGCTGAAGAGTTTCCGTCAGCGGAGGAGCCCAAGGACGAAGCTTCTGCCTTACCGCCTTGTATGGCCGGCCCCAAGGATCAACATCCAAACTCTCCAGCATACGGCGCTCACCGTCCTCTTTAGCCTTAGCAATGGCCACCCGCAACAGCCGTAACCTCCCGAGATAACCCTCATACAGCCCAGCCTCATCAGGGTGCGGCTCCCCCATGTCACTACGGCGCCTCAATCTACGACACCTGGTGTACAAGCGCCTTGCCGAAACACAGTCCCTGCGCAACTGCGCAATTTCTGCGTTCCACCAATATACCTGACGCCGAGGCTGGCACGACTTAACACGCGGCATAGAGGCATCACACACCTCGCCCATCGCAACCCCGATCCACCGCGCCTCCTCCTCTACATCCAGCGGCTCTTGCGGCATCGGCGCCCAAGACTGAACAATGGCCGCTTCCTCCAGCAGGTCTTTATCAAGCGACTTAACCGACCACCTTGGACCAAACGAAGACCGGTTCCGCTCTTCACCCACTGACTGCGCAGCCGGTGCAGAAACACTGAACTGTATGTAACGATGATCGGACAGTGTTTCTACATCCTCCCTCACCACCCAATCGTGTATCCTGCGAGCAAGGGCGGGAGTGGCAAAACCCACATCAACAACGGAGCCACCCTGCTGCCGAACACAAGTCTCAACCACACCTAACCTAACCTAACCTAACCTAACCTAACCTAACCTAACCTAACCTAACCTAACCTAACCTAACCTAACCTTTTTTTTTTTTTTTTTTTTTTTTTTTTTTTTTTTTTTTTTTGTCGCTGTGGGAAATGCTTTACGCATACCCCCCGGGCTGGGTAGGCCCATTGGTGGGGGGTTATGTGGGACTCCCTCCTCTCACGCACCCTCTGTAAGCAGAGGGGGGGAGGAGTATACCCACTAAAACCCACAGCGGCGTTTCCCTCTCCTTGCCGTTGTACAGGGGCGTCTTGGGATCACACTGTGCCACCATGACGCCCCCCGGCGGCCCTGGCTCTAATCTACGCCAGGGCACCCGCGCCAAAGGAGGGGAAGGCCAGAAACGCTTGACCTCCCCCCCAGACGTGTAGGGCCGTGCAATGCGGGTTCCCCAACCCGCGGCCCTACTGGGGGAGCATGCGGTTCAAGAACCGCCCACGTGCTCGACCCCTCCGTCTGCGCCGGATCGGGAGCGCATCTACCCTCTCTTCGCGCTCCCGCTCCGCGGCCTCCTTCTGCGAAATGACGGCTTCGCAGAAGGAGGCCACCGCCTCCCAGGATCTCTCGCTGCTCAGCATGGCCGCCACGACGCTGTGCAGCGAGAGATCACCCACTCCGAGAGACGCCACAAGTGCGCAAGGCGTTAGCTCCAACCAAACTTTTGTTTTTTGCGTTTTTTTCGTAATTGGGCCGGTTCTAGTGACTTTCAGTATTTCTATCATCAAAAGCGTGGCCGACATTGCATTCTGCCGCAACCTAACCTCTTTTAACCTAACTTTATTTTTTTTTATAAAAGACCTAACCTAACTCTCGCCGAGTTAGGTTAGCTCCAACCAAACTTTTGTTTTTTGCGTTTTTTTCGTAATTGGGCCGGTTCTAGTGACTTTCAGTATTTCTATCATCAAAAGCGTGGCCGACATTGCATTCTGCCGCAACCTAACCTCTTTTAACCTAACTTTATTTTTTTTTATAAAAGACCTAACCTAACTCTCGCCGAGTTAGGTTAGCTCCAACCAAACTTTTGTTTTTTGCGTTTTTTTCGTAATTGGGCCGGTTCTAGTGACTTTCAGTATTTCTATCATCAAAAGCGTGGCCGACATTGCATTCTGCCGCAACCTAACCTCTTTTAACCTAACTTTATTTTTTTTTATAAAAGACCTAACCTAACTCTCGCCGAGTTAGGTTAGCTCCAACCAAACTTTTGTTTTTTGCGTTTTTTTCGTAATTGGGCCGGTTCTAGTGACTTTCAGTATTTCTATCATCAAAAGCGTGGCCGACATTGCATTCTGCCGCAACCTAACCTCTTTTAACCTAACTTTATTTTTTTTTATAAAAGACCTAACCTAACTCTCGCCGAGTTAGGTTAGCTCCAACCAAACTTTTGTTTTTTGCGTTTTTTTCGTAATTGGGCCGGTTCTAGTGACTTTCAGTATTTCTATCATCAAAAGCGTGGCCGACATTGCATTCTGCCGCAACCTAACCTCTTTTAACCTAACTTTATTTTTTTTTATAAAAGACCTAACCTAACTCTCGCCGAGTTAGGTTAGCTCCAACCAAACTTTTGTTTTTTGCGTTTTTTTCGTAATTGGGCCGGTTCTAGTGACTTTCAGTATTTCTATCATCAAAAGCGTGGCCGACATTGCATTCTGCCGCAACCTAACCTCTTTTAACCTAACTTTATTTTTTTTTATAAAAGACCTAACCTAACTCTCGCCGAGTTTGGTTAGCTCCAACCAAACTTTTGTTTTTTGCGTTTTTTTCGTAATTGGGCCGGTTCTAGTGACTTTCAGTATTTCTATCATCAAAAGCGTGGCCGACATTGCATTCTGCCGCAACCTAACCTCTTTTAACCTAACTTTATTTTTTTTTATAATAGACCTAACCTAACTCTCGCCGAGTTAGGTTAGCTCCAACCAAACTTTTGATTTTTGCGTTTTTTTCGTAATTGGGCCGGTTCTAGTGACTTTCAGTATTTCTATCATCAAAAGCGTGGCCGACATTGCATTCTGCCGCAACCTAACCTCTTTTAACCTAACTTTATTTTTTTTTATAAAAGACCTAACCTAACTCTCGCCGAGTTTGGTTAGCTCCAACCAAACTTTTGTTTTTTGCGTTTTTTTCGTAATTGGGCCGGTTCTAGTGACTTTCAGTATTTCTATCATCAAAAGCGTGGCCGACATTGCATTCTGCCGCAACCTAACCTCTTTTAACCTAACTTTATTTTTTTTTATAAAAGACCTAACCTAACTCTCGCCGAGTTAGGTTAGCTCCAACCAAACTTTTGTTTTTTGCGTTTTTTTCGTAATTGGGCCGGTTCTAGTGACTTTCAGTATTTCTATCATCAAAAGCGTGGCCGACATTGCATTCTGCCGCAACCTAACCTCTTTTAACCTAACTTTATTTTTTTTTATAAAAGACCTAACCTAACTCTCGCCGAGTTAGGTTAGCTCCAACCAAACTTTTGTTTTTTGCGTTTTTTTCGTAATTGGGCCGGTTCTAGTGACTTTCAGTATTTCTATCATCAAAAGCGTGGCCGACATTGCATTCTGCCGCAACCTAACCTCTTTTAACCTAACTTTATTTTTTTTTATAAAAGACCTAACCTAACTCTCGCCGAGTTAGGTTAGCTCCAACCAAACTTTTGTTTTTTGCGTTTTTTTCGTAATTGGGCCGGTTCTAGTGACTTTCAGTATTTCTATCATCAAAAGCGTGGCCGACATTGCATTCTGCCGCAACCTAACCTCTTTTAACCTAACTTTATTTTTTTTTATAAAAGACCTAACCTAACTCTCGCCGAGTTAGGTTAGCTCCAACCAAACTTTTGTTTTTTGCGTTTTTTTCGTAATTGGGCCGGTTCTAGTGACTTTCAGTATTTCTATCATCAAAAGCGTGGCCGACATTGCATTCTGCCGCAACCTAACCTCTTTTAACCTAACTTTATTTTTTTTTATAATAGACCTAACCTAACTCTCGCCGAGTTAGGTTAGCTCCAACCAAACTTTTGATTTTTGCGTTTTTTTCGTAATTGGGCCGGTTCTAGTGACTTTCAGTATTTCTATCATCAAAAGCGTGGCCGACATTGCATTCTGCCGCAACCTAACCTCTTTTAACCTAACTTTATTTTTTTTTATAAAAGACCTAACCTAACTCTCGCCGAGTTAGGTTAGCTCCAACCAAACTTTTGTTTTTTGCGTTTTTTTCGTAATTGGGCCGGTTCTAGTGACTTTCAGTATTTCTATCATCAAAAGCGTGGCCGACATTGCATTCTGCCGCAACCTAACCTCTTTTAACCTAACTTTATTTTTTTTTATAAAAGACCTAACCTAACTCTCGCCGAGTTAGGTTAGCTCCAACCAAACTTTTGTTTTTTGCGTTTTTTTCGTAATTGGGCCGGTTCTAGTGACTTTCAGTATTTCTATCATCAAAAGCGTGGCCGACATTGCATTCTGCCGCAACCTAACCTCTTTTAACCTAACTTTATTTTTTTTTATAAAAGACCTAACCTAACTCTCGCCGAGTTAGGTTAGCTCCAACCAAACTTTTGTTTTTTGCGTTTTTTTCGTAATTGGGCCGGTTCTAGTGACTTTCAGTATTTCTATCATCAAAAGCGTGGCCGACATTGCATTCTGCCGCAACCTAACCTCTTTTAACCTAACTTTATTTTTTTTTATAAAAGACCTAACCTAACTCTCGCCGAGTTAGGTTAGCTCCAACCAAACTTTTGTTTTTTGCGTTTTTTTCGTAATTGGGCCGGTTCTAGTGACTTTCAGTATTTCTATCATCAAAAGCGTGGCCGACATTGCATTCTGCCGCAACCTAACCTCTTTTAACCTAACTTTATTTTTTTTTATAAAAGACCTAACCTAACTCTCGCCGAGTTTGGTTAGCTCCAACCAAACTTTTGTTTTTTGCGTTTTTTTCGTAATTGGGCCGGTTCTAGTGACTTTCAGTATTTCTATCATCAAAAGCGTGGCCGACATTGCATTCTGCCGCAACCTAACCTCTTTTAACCTAACTTTATTTTTTTTTATAATAGACCTAACCTAACTCTCGCCGAGTTAGGTTAGCTCCAACCAAACTTTTGATTTTTGCGTTTTTTTCGTAATTGGGCCGGTTCTAGTGACTTTCAGTATTTCTATCATCAAAAGCGTGGCCGACATTGCATTCTGCCGCAACCTAACCTCTTTTAACCTAACTTTATTTTTTTTTATAAAAGACCTAACCTAACTCTCGCCGAGTTTGGTTAGCTCCAACCAAACTTTTGTTTTTTGCGTTTTTTTCGTAATTGGGCCGGTTCTAGTGACTTTCAGTATTTCTATCATCAAAAGCGTGGCCGACATTGCATTCTGCCGCAACCTAACCTCTTTTAACCTAACTTTATTTTTTTTTATAAAAGACCTAACCTAACTCTCGCCGAGTTAGGTTAGCTCCAACCAAACTTTTGTTTTTTGCGTTTTTTTCGTAATTGGGCCGGTTCTAGTGACTTTCAGTATTTCTATCATCAAAAGCGTGGCCGACATTGCATTCTGCCGCAACCTAACCTCTTTTAACCTAACTTTATTTTTTTTTATAAAAGACCTAACCTAACTCTCGCCGAGTTAGGTTAGCTCCAACCAAACTTTTGTTTTTTGCGTTTTTTTCGTAATTGGGCCGGTTCTAGTGACTTTCAGTATTTCTATCATCAAAAGCGTGGCCGACATTGCATTCTGCCGCAACCTAACCTCTTTTAACCTAACTTTATTTTTTTTTATAAAAGACCTAACCTAACTCTCGCCGAGTTAGGTTAGCTCCAACCAAACTTTTGTTTTTTGCGTTTTTTTCGTAATTGGGCCGGTTCTAGTGACTTTCAGTATTTCTATCATCAAAAGCGTGGCCGACATTGCATTCTGCCGCAACCTAACCTCTTTTAACCTAACTTTATTTTTTTTTATAAAAGACCTAACCTAACTCTCGCCGAGTTAGGTTAGCTCCAACCAAACTTTTGTTTTTTGCGTTTTTTTCGTAATTGGGCCGGTTCTAGTGACTTTCAGTATTTCTATCATCAAAAGCGTGGCCGACATTGCATTCTGCCGCAACCTAACCTCTTTTAACCTAACTTTATTTTTTTTTATAAAAGACCTAACCTAACTCTCGCCGAGTTTGGTTAGCTCCAACCAAACTTTTGTTTTTTGCGTTTTTTTCGTAATTGGGCCGGTTCTAGTGACTTTCAGTATTTCTATCATCAAAAGCGTGGCCGACATTGCATTCTGCCGCAACCTAACCTCTTTTAACCTAACTTTATTTTTTTTTATAATAGACCTAACCTAACTCTCGCCGAGTTAGGTTAGCTCCAACCAAACTTTTGATTTTTGCGTTTTTTTCGTAATTGGGCCGGTTCTAGTGACTTTCAGTATTTCTATCATCAAAAGCGTGGCCGACATTGCATTCTGCCGCAACCTAACCTCTTTTAACCTAACTTTATTTTTTTTTATAAAAGACCTAACCTAACTCTCGCCGAGTTTGGTTAGCTCCAACCAAACTTTTGTTTTTTGCGTTTTTTTCGTAATTGGGCCGGTTCTAGTGACTTTCAGTATTTCTATCATCAAAAGCGTGGCCGACATTGCATTCTGCCGCAACCTAACCTCTTTTAACCTAACTTTATTTTTTTTTATAAAAGACCTAACCTAACTCTCGCCGAGTTAGGTTAGCTCCAACCAAACTTTTGTTTTTTGCGTTTTTTTCGTAATTGGGCCGGTTCTAGTGACTTTCAGTATTTCTATCATCAAAAGCGTGGCCGACATTGCATTCTGCCGCAACCTAACCTCTTTTAACCTAACTTTATTTTTTTTTATAAAAGACCTAACCTAACTCTCGCCGAGTTAGGTTAGCTCCAACCAAACTTTTGTTTTTTGCGTTTTTTTCGTAATTGGGCCGGTTCTAGTGACTTTCAGTATTTCTATCATCAAAAGCGTGGCCGACATTGCATTCTGCCGCAACCTAACCTCTTTTAACCTAACTTTATTTTTTTTTATAAAAGACCTAACCTAACTCTCGCCGAGTTAGGTTAGCTCCAACCAAACTTTTGTTTTTTGCGTTTTTTTCGTAATTGGGCCGGTTCTAGTGACTTTCAGTATTTCTATCATCAAAAGCGTGGCCGACATTGCATTCTGCCGCAACCTAACCTCTTTTAACCTAACTTTATTTTTTTTTATAAAAGACCTAACCTAACTCTCGCCGAGTTAGGTTAGCTCCAACCAAACTTTTGTTTTTTGCGTTTTTTTCGTAATTGGGCCGGTTCTAGTGACTTTCAGTATTTCTATCATCAAAAGCGTGGCCGACATTGCATTCTGCCGCAACCTAACCTCTTTTAACCTAACTTTATTTTTTTTTATAATAGACCTAACCTAACTCTCGCCGAGTTAGGTTAGCTCCAACCAAACTTTTGATTTTTGCGTTTTTTTCGTAATTGGGCCGGTTCTAGTGACTTTCAGTATTTCTATCATCAAAAGCGTGGCCGACATTGCATTCTGCCGCAACCTAACCTCTTTTAACCTAACTTTATTTTTTTTTATAAAAGACCTAACCTAACTCTCGCCGAGTTAGGTTAGCTCCAACCAAACTTTTGTTTTTTGCGTTTTTTTCGTAATTGGGCCGGTTCTAGTGACTTTCAGTATTTCTATCATCAAAAGCGTGGCCGACATTGCATTCTGCCGCAACCTAACCTCTTTTAACCTAACTTTATTTTTTTTTATAAAAGACCTAACCTAACTCTCGCCGAGTTAGGTTAGCTCCAACCAAACTTTTGTTTTTTGCGTTTTTTTCGTAATTGGGCCGGTTCTAGTGACTTTCAGTATTTCTATCATCAAAAGCGTGGCCGACATTGCATTCTGCCGCAACCTAACCTCTTTTAACCTAACTTTATTTTTTTTTATAAAAGACCTAACCTAACTCTCGCCGAGTTAGGTTAGCTCCAACCAAACTTTTGTTTTTTGCGTTTTTTTCGTAATTGGGCCGGTTCTAGTGACTTTCAGTATTTCTATCATCAAAAGCGTGGCCGACATTGCATTCTGCCGCAACCTAACCTCTTTTAACCTAACTTTATTTTTTTTTATAAAAGACCTAACCTAACTCTCGCCGAGTTAGGTTAGCTCCAACCAAACTTTTGTTTTTTGCGTTTTTTTCGTAATTGGGCCGGTTCTAGTGACTTTCAGTATTTCTATCATCAAAAGCGTGGCCGACATTGCATTCTGCCGCAACCTAACCTCTTTTAACCTAACTTTATTTTTTTTTATAATAGACCTAACCTAACTCTCGCCGAGTTAGGTTAGCTCCAACCAAACTTTTGATTTTTGCGTTTTTTTCGTAATTGGGCCGGTTCTAGTGAGTCTTGGTATTTTTGCACCAAAAATAATATTACGTCGTCGGTAATGGTAGTCAAACATCATAGGTTACGAAAAACGACGTAAAATTTTGGCCCGCCACACCCACCCGTCAGTCGCACGCTTAGCTAGGTGGATATTCCGTCGCACATACATACAGGGTGTTCCTAAAACCAACTTTGATACGAAAAGTGCTGATAGACCAGCTCATAAGACACCAGATTTAGTAAATTTGACCTCAATAAAAATCTCTTCGTTTTCGAGATATTGACGTTTTTGCAAAACTCGTGCTAAGTGATACCCTGACTCGGTTATTTGAGTGTCATGACTAAAATATCAAGTATTTTTCAAATCTGTTTTTTGATATGGGTAGCCAAATAACTTTTCCATTGGATGTAATTCCTATTTCTGTTAAGTTTTTTATGGTGTGGCCGCAGTAGGATATCAAAAAATAATTTTCAGATTTTTCCAAAGTTGACGTCTGATTTCGAACGAGGGTGGTGAAAAAAAATGTACCAACACAACCTGGCACATGACATAAAAAAATAGCGCATTTATTGTAGTTTTTAAAATGGTATAAAATTTACTAAATACTGTAATAGTTTTTGAGATAGTGATATTTTGTTACAAAAATAACTTGTACTGTAGTTACACTTTATCTTCTCATACGATCCGGTTGAACTAAGTTTGCACCTGGCGTCTTAGACATTACTTACAAATTAGGTGCAAACTTAACGTAATCATCCGTCAAAGTAGGTCCGTTAGCACCAAAAATATCCATTAATCAATAAAATGTATTGAAATAGATTACTAACGAGAAGACGATAAAAGGGCTTTTTATTTGGAATGAAATAGTCAAACATTTAAGTAAATTTTTGCTCGACTGGTTGAGCGCCAAGTTAATGGAATAGTAACTTCAGTACGGGTTATTTTTGTAAAAAAATATCATTATCTCAAAAACTATTACAATATTTAGTAAATGTTATACCATTTTAGAAATAACAATAAATGCGCTATTTTTTTACGTCATGTGCCAGGTTATGTTGGTACATTTTTTTTCACCACCCTCGTTCGAAATCAGAGGTGAAATTTGGAAAAATCTGCAAATATTTTTTTTGATATTCTACTGTGGCCACAGCATGAAGAAATTAACAGAAATAGGAATTACGTCTAATAGCATAGTTATTTGGCTACCCATATCAAAAAGCCCTTTTCGTATCAAAGTTGGTTTTAGGGACACCCTGTATATACTTGCAGAACGGTTCCATCTATCTTTCATTATAAACATTAACTAGATGGCTTCACTAGTCATAAGGTAAGTTTTTTAACCGACTTCCAAAAGAAGGACGTTTCTCAATTCGTCTGTATGTTGTTTTTTTTTTGTGTGTTTGTTCACCGATTATTTGAAGACGGCCGGACCGATTTGGAAAATTCTTTTTTTGTTTGAAGGGGTACACTTCTGAGGTGGTCCCATTGCAACAAATTAGGATCTGATGATGGGATCTTGGAGAAATCGAGGGAACTTTTCAAATATTATAGGCATACATATAGCGATTTCGGTATTTTTCGCAATTTCTCGTCCATCTCTTATTAGCAACAAGTTTCTAGTGTTATACGACTTCAAAAAAAGAGTAAATTTGTATCTAGGTTTCTTTCCCGATTACTTGAAGACGGCTGAACCTATTTGGAAAATTATTTTTTTGTTTTAAAGGGTATACCTCCGAGGTGGTCCCATTGCAACCAAATCAGGATGTGATCCCAGGATCTTGGAGAAATCGAGGGAACTCTTCAAATATTATAGGCACACATATAGCGAATTTGGTATTTTTCTTAATTCCTCGTGCATTTCTTATTAGAAATAAGTTTCCAGTCTTAACCGACTCCAAAACAAATTAAACAAAAAGCAATTTTTATGTCGGTTTGTTCCCAGATTATTACTATTCTGATCGATTGCCCTAACTGGACGCACGAGAGCTTATATCCCCTCTAGGGCTCCACAACTATTAACCGACAATCACACGTACCCTAAGGACGGATTGAAAGTAATTTCTTTGAATAAAAATTTAATAATAAT
Organism: Eudemis profundana; assembly: GCA_947034925.1. Taxonomy (NCBI): domain Eukaryota; kingdom Metazoa; phylum Arthropoda; class Insecta; order Lepidoptera; family Tortricidae; genus Eudemis; species Eudemis profundana. The sequence goes on along the minus strand of OX344806.1, from coordinate 24,581,292 downwards.
TGTAAATTCGAATATAAAAAATACAAAAACATGGCGCTACTAGAATTAGAAATGCGAGAGGCCGAGAGCTCGCAGCGGACAGAGAGTTGCGCCTCCGCGGGGGCGCGTCGGTGGCGCGCGGTGCGCCGGCGCTGGGTGCGACGGCGGCGGCGGCGGCGGCGGCGGCGGCGGGCTGCTCCACCAGCGCCTCGGGCACGCGGCGCCGCGCCGCCGGCGCCGGCGTGCGCGTCGGCGGCTCCTCGCCGCTCTCGTAGTTCGCCGCGTTGTCGCCGTACTCGCCCATCTGCACGATACACGTGTTGTTCAATAGATTCGATCGTTTCTAAGTCACGATTCGCCAGAGAAGCGGAGTACCTGCGGGCGTACCTTGAAGTCAGCTCGGTTGGGCTCGAACTCGAACGGTGCGACTCGCATGGGCCGCGACGCGAGTCTCACGGGTTGCGGCGACGGCGACGGTGGCGGCGGCGAGGGCGTGGTGCGCGTGGGCGGCGAGGGCGCGGGCCCGGCGCGTCGCCAGCCCGGCGCTGCCGAACTCGGCGCGTCGGTGCTCGCGTGCACGCGTGGCGACTGCGTGTGCCGCTCGTTCTTTGTAGTCCGAGACAAGACTGTAACGGATATTACGAATTATTTTTAAACAAAGCTACCAATTTTCAGGATTTAATATACTTAATATTGTATTTGTAAAGTCGGTTTGAGCTTTCTATCGAGCTAGATGTTAGGAGCATACTTGTCAATAAACTAAAGTCAGTGTAAAAACTTAGAACCGGAAGTGCTTGTACATTCAGGGTACATGTGGCCGTGTGAGTGATAGCCCGTTGTTTCCATTTCATCCGCCTCACTTCCGTCGCCGTCTGCGTAGCCGCCGCGGCTTGCAACTTCGCCGCTTGCGTTGCCCCCGCCGCCGCCGCCGCCGCCACCATCGCCGCCGCTACCGCCGCCGCCGCCGCTGCTGTCGTCGATGAGTAGACGCTCGCTGCACACTAACGCACAACTTGCACTGTAACCACATACACAAGGATTGCTTACTCTTCATCTGTTACTCAGCAAACTAATAGTTTTTACACTTATGCAAAATCTTGCCGAAACGAAATATTTAATAAAATTATTGATTTTTCGTACTCAATCGACTCGACAGTTCCATGGATTAAATCAGTTTGTTCAGTTGTTCAAAATTAGAAGAGCGGCGGGGGATTACACAGGGCGGTAAAATAACGAATGCACCAGATCACAGGTTTACATGGCCATATACCACGTGTCCCAAAACTCAACGATAAGCCGGCACCAGAGGATGGAGCTACTTATGATTAGTCGAGAAAAAATAAGGAAAAAAATATATCTCAAATTATTTTTTCTCGACTAATCATAAGTAGCTCCATCCTCTGGTGCCGGCTACTTATGATTAGTCGAGAAAAAATAATTTAGATATATTTTTTTCCTTATTTTTTCTCGACTAATCATAAGTAGCTCTATCCTCTGGTGCCGGCTTATCGTTGAGTTTTGGGACACGTTGTATATGTATATGAAATCTGAGGCTTTCTTTATTACGGCCCGAGGTGTATACATAATTTTACGTCTACTCTTGTAAGCTTATAATGCTAGGATTTGTCGATCGATAAATAAATGCAATGTAAGTGTAAGATGATTTTTTGGAGGTTTAAAGGATGTTTTATAATTTTTGCAGGCAGTCCAGGAAATGGGATTTTTTCAACACGTAGCGGGTAGATAGAGACCACCTATAAAAGTTCCGTACGACGCACGTACCGGCCGCAGGAACGGGACGATTGCGCGCAGCGCACGAAATGCTGCCAGCGCGGCACGAGCAGCGCCGCGTGCGTGTCGCCGCAGCCCTCCTCCCTCCCCGCGCCCCCCGCGACCCCCGCGTCCCCCGCGACCCACGCCACGTCGCGCGCCGACCGCGACACCACGCCGCACAGCTTGCCCTCGCAAACGACACCGACACCCCAGTCGCTCTGAAACATACCAAAGTAAAAGGTATATGTAGCTCGAAAAACCGATCGCCGATGGGACGTATATGGAGACCACGAACTGGAGGTCGCAGCCATATCGAGAATCGGGTATTTTAAAAATCTGGTATTTTAAGAATGCGGTATTTGGGAATGAGCGGACGCAGCGTGGTTCGGCCTCCTTAAAGGATCATCCTGACGACCTGGTTAAGATCATCGGAAGTCGATAAAGGCAAAAAACGTGCAACCGTATGTTGTGCATGTCTTCGGGTAGACCTATTTTCAGCAATGGACGTTTCAATGTTGAAATGATGTTCAATTTGGAATCTAATAACCAATTACATGTTATAACTGTAATAATTTGTTAGTATAGTATTCAATTACAATTTTCCCGACATCGGTCGGCGTCAAGGGCAATCGCGAGGATATGTGGCAGCGGAAGTAGACTCCGGGAAGGCGGAAAACAGTTCTAACCGGGCAGAATCGTGTCCCGGTGAGGCAGAGCACGTCGTCGGCTACGGCGGCCCAGTGCGGCGCTCGCTTGGCGCAGTGCTGCGGCGGCGCCGGCGCCGGCACGGCGAGGCGCAGCGCCGCGTCGTGCGCGCGCGGCGTGCGCACGGCCTGGCAACGCGGCGCCGCGCACTCGGCGCGCGCGCCCGCCATGAGGATGGGGCGCGCGCGTGCCGACGCGCCGAACGGCCGCTCCAGCTCCAGCAGCGCCAGGTCCAGCGCCACGCCCAGCCACGCTTCCTCCGAGCGCTTCTCGTTGGCCGCGCCCTGCATTGGATTTTTTTAGCCAAGGCTAACTAATTATAAATGTGAGACCTGAGTGGCAAGCGTCCAGCATCGCATCCGGCGGGGCGGGCAGAGTCAAAGGGTTTTGTGCGGCGTGCACTCAGTCAGGACGCTCACATACATTTATTTATGTTTAACATGAATGCCGCACGCCCCGCCCCGCTGCATGCCCCGCTCGAGCGTTCATTCAGACCGTACACTAATACTTACAATAGTACATTACACAACTAGGATGGTAACACAAAGAAAGGCCGAGATCGCAGAAGTTTGCGGCCCGAGCTGCAAGCGAGTGTGTGCACCTGCGTGTTGATGTCGACGGGCACGGCGACGCGCTTGACGCGGCGCGCCCCGTCCGGCGCGGCGACGCCCGGCGCGCGCGCCCACAGGTCGGGCGCGGGCGCGACGCCGCGGCCGCGCGCGCACGTGGCCGAGCTCAGCGCCGCGCGCAGCGAGATGAGCGCGCCGCCGCAGCGCCAGCCGTCGCCGTGCTCCACCACCACCTGCGGCACGTGTTGCGACGTCACGAGCGAGCGCTCACCCCGAGAACACGAGCTGGGACTTCACAAAAAGGATGAGGTTCTCTAGTCGGTTGTTTTTTTATGCTTGTTACCTCAAAACTCGTGTATGAACCGATAAGATTTTTTTTTATTTTATATTGGTACTTTTTTCATAAAATAGGACCAATCTGGAAGTAAGACTTCCAGGTCCCATTTTATCAAAATCAGTATTGATGATGGTATCCATTAGAAGTTGAGATAACTCTATAAATATGAAAGGTATTATTGTGTACTTATAGCGATTTCAGTATTTTATTACTCGTGAATTTCTGGGTCGATGATGTTTCCAAGGGGTTGCAGAAGTGGTTTTAGTAAATGGGCTTTTTATTAAATCGACCTTATCTACATCATCCATACCATCATACATCTCCAATAATTTTACTAGTCCATTTATTTTCTATCATTTTGTTTGTCTTGCTCTAAAAATGTAGTTTTAAGTTCAATGAAATGTCATTTAGTAATCACACTAATATTATAAATGTGGTGAAGATGTTTAAATGTTTAGATGTTTGTTACTAAATAATGGGATGAAAACTGGATGGATTTGGCTGAATTTCGGCATGCAAGTAGACCAAGTCCGGAATTGAAACATAGGATACATTATATCCCGGTAAAGAGTTCTTTTGGGACAAAAACGGGAACAACGCGGGCGAAGCTGCGGGTAAATGCTAGTACTTAATATGTTTGAAAAGAAGGACAGGTTGATCCGCTTCAACCTTCCCGCTGGTCCGCTGCTCACTTTGAGCAATCAGTGTAACTTCAAGGCGGCCTTGGCCTACCGTCCAGGTTCGATCCCAGGCGCTTCGGCCCCCACCTAGTCCGACCCTCTCAAGGTAAACCGGGACTAGCGACCTGGTTCGATCCCAGGCGCCCCCAGCCCCCACCTAGTCCGACCCACTCAAGGTGGTCCGGCCAGCGACCTGGTTCGACCCCAGGGAACCCCACAGCCCTCACCTGGTCCGATTTTAGCAACAGTCAGAAAGACTTGCAAGTTTGTCAGGCTTCAAAAAAAAGTTAGTTTTTTTATAAGATGAGTATTAGGTACTTGTTGTTATTGGAATATATATACATATATTGTTTTTGTTAATTTTATGTGTAATCAATAATTTGTTAACATTTCTTCTTCATTCGTCCAATTAGGTTAATTAGTTTTGTTAATATTTAGTTCCAGAGGGCACCACTAAATCAGCGCCACGGCGTTCTATGGCACAATTCTGAGTGGTGAACCTTTTTAGCGCTGTTTTCTTGTGTTTTGTATTAAACATTTTTCTGTGTATGTTGTTGTGTTTATCCGCTAAATAAATGTTAATTCATTAATTTATTCAAATTACTGAACCTATTATTACGGGAGAAGCATTGAAGCAAGTTTACTTCGCTCACTTTCACTCATTGTTTGCATCACCCCGGGCTATAGGTACGTGGCATTCATCGCCGTCCTACAACACAAGTACTTTACGAAACGATTTTATGTAAAGGTATGCATTTTGCACAACAAGAAGAACTGAAGTGTTAAAATAGCGTTGCTTTACCTCTGTCTTATAATGGCAGTAAGTACTTTGCTTATATCAACGCTAGGTTTTGCTTAAATCTTAATACCTACTACATTTACATTCAGCCCCTGTCGCTGCCACTCGCGCTGCCGACAATAATTCTTTAAATACTGCTGCATCAGGATCGAGTCGAGAGGAGTGTGTGTTTACACACTACCCTACCACTCACTTCACTTTCGAGTTTCGGCAATGCAATGGCAGACGTCGAAATAATTGCAGTGTCCGCGCTATGGACTGCCACTTCTCATGCCACTGCCGGTCGTTTGACTTCCGCATAAAAAAACAATTATATTTTATATCTTATAAAATATCACTGATAAAAAACCGCTCATTTGGGGAGCGCCGGGCAGCGCGAGTGGCAAAGGCAGTGGCGTGAGAAGCATCGTGTTTACACACTCGTCCTGCCCACTTCGCCGAACTTGGCTGAATGTAAATGCGGCATTACAAAGCTTAAATCTTAAATATCCACAATCCAGAACGCCTAAAAAATTGGGCGCTCACCGCAAAGGGTGCGCTCTCCACTTCATCCTCGAGGGGCTCGGCGTCGCCGGCGGCCGCTCCCGCGCCCGCTCCCGCTGCCGCCGCCGCGCCCGCCACCGCCCCCGCCACCGCCAGCAGCAGCGCCGCCACTCTCGCTAGACGCATGCCGCACTCACGCCGCTGGCTGCCGGCGACGCTCGCTGCACTCTGCAATACGCCTTCTACAACACATTTCATACGGCCGTATGACGTCTGTCACGTGTCTACACTCTTCTGTTAATCATTTTTTTTTTATTTTTTAGGAATTTTGTTCACTTATCCTAATTTACTTTCTTAGTATTAGGAACGAGTACACGTACGGTGAAAACGCCTCCTGCACAAGTTGTTCTTTGCCTTTGGCCTGGACTATTGGTGGCGCCGCGTGTAGGATAGAGCTCTTTGCCCGTTTAATAAACGAAATAGTTTCGGAACGAATTTGTGATCTTTTAAACCTAACAAACTTATATTCCTCTTATCTATGTTTATTTTTCCATTTGACATAGTAGACACGATATCTGTCAAAACAGCTGTACTTAGTCATAATTATGAAGACACTTTAAATATATCAATTTTCTTGAAGAATTTCCCCCTTGCGTAAGTATTTTAATATGAAACTGTGAAAAATAAACTTCTAACTATTCATGCCATGATCGTCAAAAACAAAAATACAAAATGAGGATAAAGGTAACAATCTCAAAAGATTTAAAAAATATAAGTTATTATCTACTATAGCTTGGCAACTTCGTTGGTGACACTTCCATGTGTACTTTTTGTTATGTGCAGCCATAACTACTTACATAAGTTACCGCCTACACGAACGGCGACCGACGGAGGCTGCCTCCGGTCCAGTTGGGTCGGACGTCGGGAACTTGTGTAAGTAGTTACGGCTGCAGAAGAAGAAAACAATTACACAATGTGGCAAAGGGGACGGACTCAGCCGCAGGCTCGCCGCCCACAGCACGGGTGCTCAGGCCTCCCCCAGTGACTGGACAACATATAAACTTTAATTACGAGTATGGATAGTACTGATAACGATCCAGTCGCTCTTTTCTATTTTGTTTTTTTCAAAGTTCATACAAAGTTCGACGACACGTTTAGCTAAGTGGGAGTGACACTGCTTACGAAGTACAAGCATTGCTTATTTTAGGACTAGGTTGATTTGTGTAAGCTTGTTCCCCAGTGTTTATTAACTTCCGATGGAAAGCTTGTTTCACAAGTCTAGTAACTTCTCTAGAAGGAGATCTCCGTCGCAACCGTAAAGGTACAAGGAGGGACGATTCGAACGTGATGTTTACATTCGATTTTCCAGCAAACAACAAAAAGCGGTGTCCACGTTGTGGCGGTGCATCCCGGCGCGCGGCGAGATGAATGTACCGCGAGAGGAGGGCCGCAGACTCCGCGGCGTCACAGCGGGGAGGGCGCGGGCGGGAGCGCCGTCGCCAGTGCGCGCCGCACCGTGCCAGCGACCCCACGCGCCGCGACGCCACACCCGGCCCGAGCGAGCGACCCGTGCGTCACGGAGCTTTCGTATATCTTATCAGGATCTGACCTTTTTCAACCGACTTAGAGCGGAGGAAGTTCTCGATTTGACGGGGTTTGTTTGTTACGCGATATCCTCGAACGGGTTATACTTTCAGAGTGCTCTCCCATTGAAGTATCAGATAATTTCATCCTTCGGGGATAATTTTTGATTACATTTGTGAACCGTTTAAAACGAAGTTTGAAGTCGGCCGTTATGTACTTTCGATTTAGTGGTCACTGTATAAATCGGCATGGAGAAGTGTTTCGCATAATGTGTGTATGTGCGTGTTGAGCGGCATGCGCGTGCTGCTGGCGCTGTCGGCGCTGCTGGTGTGCGCGGGCGGCGCCGGCGGCGCGGCGGAGCGCTGCGCGGCGCTGCCGACGGGCTGCGCGTGCGGCGCGGCGGGCGCGGGCGCGGGCGCCGCCGCGGCGTGGGGCGCGGGCGCGGGCGCCGCCGCCGCGTGGGGCACGAGGCTCTCGTGCCGCGGCGCCGGCCTGCGCGCGCTGCCGCCGCTGCACGACGCGCTGTTAGAGTTGTGAGTACCTACATGTATAAGTAGCACGACTGGGACTAGCGATAAATACTACTCATCCTTTTCCATATCATATACGTGCGAAAGTGGCAGATCGCGCTGTATCGTGCTACATAAATCGTTGTAGATGTTGAGACGGTGAATTCGAGGACCAAACTGTAGATGAGGCTCTCGGAGATACCTAAACATAGTCACATACATCCACAGGTAAATACAGCCCGCCGCGCGCGTGCCCGTGCGGTGTCTTGCACTTTTGACCGAGACTTTGCCGCGAGACCGCAAGTAACTATTAGACGGACAAGCGAAATGACTAATAAGTATACAGCCTCGTAACGTGTAAAAGAATGACATTTCGTCTCTCAATGTGTAGACGACATAACTGGTGTCTCTGATATGTTTCACGGATCACAACTGTAGATTCCGTAACGTTCCACATAACCAGAGGGTGCAACCATGACTGACCGGGTTATAAACGTGTCAAACACAAAGTGTGCGCGAGCGCACGCATGGCGCGTTGAACTCTTTTGCTCCGGCGCCGGCTAGGTATTTTGCTCACACGATCCTTTTTTCTCTGAACTCAGGATTCGTGCAAAGTATTCTTTACTTCGTGGTTCTATTAACTAATATAACTACTAGCATGAGAAAATTACTTCTTACGATTTATTTCGATTCTAATCTTACGACCCTAGCGGTGGGCGTGGCGACCAGAAAGAGCGCGCGTTATGAGGTAGAGGAAGAAGGTAGGATTCGGCACATTTTTGGGACTCGAACGTGGGTTTTGTTAGACAGTGCGAGTTCTGTACAAAGTAATAATACCTACTTATTCTGTGGCACGGTCTGTTTAGGAGCCATTGGATTGAAAAACTAGCTTCACTTTTCATGAACATTAGTATCGCTATGTTTACGATAGTATTTCCTCATATCAGCACAGAGCGTCACAGAACACGGACAGTGGAGGCTCCCGGGCGGAGGGGAGGCCCCGCGGGACGCGCGACCGACTTGCGAACTAAATGTTACATTTATTTACAACTCTGTTACCATGTTTGTTTGACGCTGGGCTGTATATCAAGTTTATAAATGTAGCCGCGCCGCGGGCGCCGCTGTTTATCCTCATAAACAGTTAATTTAACTAATCGTTTGATTTACGAGTCGCCGCCGCCCGAGCGGCATCGTTCTCGCCGCTCTCAAACAGTCACCGGAAAAATGCAGCTAGCTTCCTACCTACGTAGGAAACAAATAGTATTAATTTTTGCTTTACCGGATCCGGTAGCTACCAAAAATCGCCAGATCCGCCGATTACCAGATTCGCCGGACCGGATTGCAATCCCCAGAGCTGGTACAGCGATAAGAGGTATATCGCGGGGTTAAGATGAAAATACCGCAACGGAACCCATAAATTAATATTACGTATAAATAATATCCTTTAAGGTCGCGTCTAGCGCCGGCGGGGCGGGTTGTCGGTACAGAGTAAACAGAGTGCGCGTGATTTATGGCGCCCGCCCGCGCCGTATTTATTAGCCGCAGCGTGTTGACACCTCGCGACACTGCCGGGAGGTTCGCCGCGTGTATACCCTGCGTGTCACGTTAATAAGGTGGTCCGGAGCCCGGGATGTGGTCGCGGCGTGCGGTGCATTTGCATCGGTTATCGATCTGCTCGCGCCCGCGGGCGGGGCGGCAGGACGCGCTATTAATAGCCGCTCCGCTCCTGCCGGGTGCAGCCCCATGCCCTCGTCGATGCCGCCCTGGCCTCGTCCTCGCCCTCCGCGCTAAAACCGTCTCTAATTGGACTCCAATTCGCAGCTCGAAGGTCTCCGATAAATACCTACCTCAAGGCTTGTTTACTCCGCGATACGGCATTGAGAAACGCACTTATGCCCTATCTGACTAGATACATATTTGCACTAGCTCCCGTTTTCTTGTGCAATACCGCCTTTTTAGGGTTCCGTACCTCAAAAGGAAAACACCCACACCCTTATAAGATGATCATGTGTCTGTCTGTCTGTCTGTCACAGCCAATTTGCTCCGAAAGTACTGGTCCGATTGAGTTGAAATTTGGTAAATACAGGGTGGGAGGGACTATACCGACATACTTTAGCCATGAATTCCTGGTGGTGTGACGAGTAAAAAATGTTATATCAACATGGGTCGAATATTGTCATTTTACATTAATAGTCTTATGGAACAAAATAAATCAGTAAATTAAGCCCCTCGTTATAAACATGTCCTTACTGGCAGAAAAGTTATCAAAAAGAAAAAAAAAAGCTAAAATGGAAACGAAAGGTCAATTTTTTGGCCTCGTAGTCGCTTACCATCAAATACTGTGAAGGTTAATTCCTGTTTAGTTAATGGATTTTAAAAAAATAGTAAAGGTAACTTAGTCACATTTATTAGGGCTTGTTACACACTTGGGATTTTTCATTTACAAAATAATGAATATCTCGGAAAGTAAGCGTTTTTCGACTATACATCACATAACATTTTTTACTCCTAATAGTTGTTAGAATCTATAGTTAAAGTTTGTCGGTATAGTCCCTCCCACGCTGTATATTAAGGTTAATGACCCAAACACGGACATGTCACAAGAATGTATGATTTTTTTTAAATGGGGGCCACTTTTGGGGGGTCAACAAGAAAATTAAAAAAAAAGTTTGTGAACTATTTATCGTATGACATAATAAATGAAAGGACTTACTGTAATACTGATGATATACTGTATCAATGGTTTTGAAGTTATTTAAGAAAATAGGCAAAAATTTACCATTTGGTGGGGGCACCCTTATCACCGAAACTATTGGATGTAGAATTTTGAAAAAAAATATGGATAATAGTCCTACATCTATAGATTACAGGAAAACCTATAAGAAGTCTGTGCAATAAAGTATCATTGTTTTTATTGTTTTGAACGTACGGAACCCTCTCCACGCGAGTCTAACTCGCACTTGTCCGGTTTTTATCACTCCGAATCATAGTGATAATATTTACATTATTGCGAAAACGAGTCATGGAAATAATTAACTTCAAAGGCATCTAACACGGCAACGAGCGGTGGCTGCCCTGCCAGCACAAGGCACACGCACTGAGCTGTAGGCACTTGTCAAATCGCCGGCGAGTAAGCGAGTAAACTTCTTACTCGTAGATTGTACCGGTGAGGAGACGCCTTGCCCGCAGTGCCTCTAACGCTTCGCTTGCAACAGCGGCGGCGCGGCCACTCGGAGCTGATAAATCTGTTTTCGAGACGAGATTAATCTCCCAGCGTCGCTCGTACATCACTCGCACTTTGCACAAGCGTCCAACTATCTAGCCCAGGTCAACTTCAAACGGAACTCTTTTGACGTGCCATTTAACATGGCGCGCTATTTCTGACCGGTCGGTGGTTCAGCGAGTCAATAACCGCACGCACGAGCGACGGGCGGCAACGACAACTCCGCGGGGATTAACTGACAGAAGATAAAAAAGATAAGGGGACGTGATGAGAAGCGATGAAATATGAGCCGAGTGACCCGCCACCGCGCGGGCCGCTGCTCGCGCCACGGACACACGTCTCTCTAAAATATCGCTTTCGTGACACTATCTACTTTGGACAGGTAATTAATTCCTATCAAAGGAAGTTGTATAAGTACTTGTTATCTATTAAAAAGAAAATAATGCTTGTTCGAACATGAACTTCGTTTTACTCGGCTCGCAAATTTTGGCCAACGAAGATAATCTTTTATCTTACATTGTTATACCGCACAGTGATGGTGGTACTGAAACCTGTGATTTGAGATTGCTACAATGCCAGATCATTCATTTTAAAATTAATACTGAAATTTCGTTGTTAATACGAAAGGCCTATAAATTTCGTCATGACTCATGATAATACTAAATGAAACTATTATACTAAATGAAATGAAGTACCTACAATAAGGCAATGTATGATATGTTCTTCCCTATAGTAAGGGCCTTATCACACTTGCGATTTGCGGGCGAGCTGCGGGCGAATATTCATACAAAGATTACAAAGTGACATTTGTATGGAACTTCGCTTCTAACTCAGCTTGCTCGCAAATCGCAAATGTGATAAGGCTGTAAGCGTTGCTAACCACATGATAATCTTGCTATTGATGAGCTCCGATTTGCTTAAGTATGACGTAGTAAAGTAGACACGACATCATACATTTGCATCTACAAACCTGTTTTTTGTTGCTGCTTAGTTACAAGGATGGCATTCAAAGAGAAATGCGGCATTGCGACGTGAACACTCTGCACTGGGAGCGTTTGGCAAAAAATCGGCCAGAGTGGAAAAAGCTCGTAAATGATAAAGTAGCTGAGTTTGAAGAGCGACGTAAGAGGGAGCTGGACAATAAACGCGACATGCAGAAGGCACGACCACGGGCGAACATCGCGTATAATTACGTCAATGGTGTGCTCACATGTCCCCAGTGCACGCGAACTTTTGCGGCGAAGGTTGGGTACATCAGTCACGTAAATGCTCACCAGCGACGGCAATATTTCGGAGTTGATAGCAGTCGCCATAACCGAAATCGGTTGGATGGTGATGATGAGGTAGAGTCTGTCCAAGTTAAGTCTGCAGAGGTCGAAAAGAAGTTTTATTTAAAAAATAAACACATATGGCAACACCGGGTCTTATTTTGTATAGAATTAAATGGTATAAACTTAAAATGTATAAGTTCAAAACGTATAAAATCACTTCGTATAATCATTTATTTCAGTTAAAATTCATTTTCTTTAATTTAGGGATCCCGATATAGATCCCCTTAAAATAAATAGCCGGAGGGGGCCGCGCTAACAGAGAACTGAAGCCATTTCTAGTAAGTAGTAGTACTTAGGAGCCGCACGCACACGTCAACTGGTTTTTTCCTACTGCGAGCAGCACGCACACATACGTAGCCGGCGGACTAGACATGCTTCAGTTCTTTGCTAGCGTGGCTCCGTCCGGCTATTTATTTTAAGGTCCTTGGCTTAGATAGACAGCTGACTTAGCTTAGACAGACTGTAATGAAACTGAAAGTGTCAGAAGCTGACTCGGCAGACTGGGCAGGGCGAGCTTTTCGTGTATTATCTCGGGTTATTATCGCCGCCGATAAGTCTGATAAGAAGAGTTGGTACGAGGACACGGTCACTCCACCAGCCAGTGCGTGTCCCGCCAGCGTTGGCTATGAATAAAGGTGTAGCGTGACCTTTTCCGCTATGCGAAAATTGCTTTAAAACACCTTCATCTTTTTTTTAAAGCCTGACTAACTCGCAACTAGAGATGTGCCATTCCCCGGAATATTCCCCGTTTGTGGAATATTCCCGGGAACGGCACATCTCTACTCGCAACCCTAGTGGACGGCCGTGGCGTTCCCTGGGGTCGAACCAGGTCGCTAGACGGACCACCCCGAGTGAATCGGACTGGGTGGGTGCCGGGGGCGCCTCGGGTCGAACCAGGTCGCTTGTCCCAGTCCACCTCGATTTGGTCGGACTAGGTGGGGCCTGAACGCCTGGGGTCGAACCAGGACGTTTGGCCAGGGCCACCTTGACTTTTCGCTAATTGCTCAAAGTGAGCAGCGGACCAGCGGGAAGGATGAAGCGGATCAACCTGTCCTTATGTGAACGTGTGTATCAAACTAATGGGAGTTTTCGTTGCCAGTTCGCTAAACGTAGCCCAGGTAAAAAGACTCCGACAAGAAACTTAGCTAAGCCTGAGCAAGGTCGGAGTGAAGTTAAGCCAGGACATTCGGGTCCTGGGGCAAATCGGGACGCGGCCCTTGTGAACACCTTCATCAAGAGCGTTTACTCTGAGAGGTTTGCAAACGTCACCTTTTTTGAACTTTTTCTTCATTATTTTGCGGAATTTGAATGAAACTCAAAAATGTGTCTTTACCGAATCTCTCAGCGTAATTAATCACTATTAACTCTTTAAACTATAACGCTTTTAGAATAAAAGCTGTAAAAGTGCTTCTATGGACTATTTTCAGAATGACTACCTAAATATTTTCATTTTCTTCTTTTTTTTTGCACTCGTAGAAACTATCTGTCTACATATGAGTTAGAGCGGTCCGGAGCTCTATTCCCGGTCGCAGGACAAAGGTTTACTTGATATATTGGCAATGCCGTATAGCTCTAACAGGTCTCGATAGGGGAAACATTTTTCTCTACACGTCGCGTCGGGTCTGACCGAAGCGCAATATGACGCAAGTGCACATTCATTTTCGTTCTGTTCTCCCCGACGGATTAATGTCTGCTGTAATTGGCTGTGTCACTATTTACATAATGAATATTTAGTTGTAAAAACTGTGTGTGTAGTCCTTAATCTAATAAAATAAATATAGTATTGGGCGGTCGAACATAAAGTGTAGCTGATACAATGTTTTTCGCATTATTTAGAAAACTAACTTGAGATGAGACTCAAATGTCTATTCTTGTAAGACACACTCTAAAAAAATGGGTTGCTCCTAACAAGATCGTGATAGTTATAATCAAGCATCTTGATTCCCTAAAGGCCTAACAAGACGTTTGCACCAACTAAGATGATATTGATTGTTGTTTATCATAGTTCAATTAACAATTTTAAAAAATGTTCTGATTTGATTTAACACACATTGATGTATAAGGTAACTAATTAAACATGATCGAATCATACAAAGAAGAAAATAATGATAGAAACAAAGAATATCTTTGTTAACATTATCAAGATTCTAGAGTTGGTAATCTAGTTTATTAAAAAACAATGCACTTTAAATTAAATAAAACTACTTACTAAACATTATAAAATTATTCTAGAAAATTAAAGCTAAACCTAATAAAATAAAACTATAAAAAGAAAACCCCTTCTAAAAGGTGTGCCTGCGGCATCGACCCCATGACGCTGGCAGCGTTTCCTCGTTGGACCGCGATAGCGATCCGCTGGGACAGATAGGCGCCAGCCCTGGGGTCACCCGTGGCGCGGACCAGCCGGGATGAGAGGGTCCTCATGAATAATTTCATGTCGGCTGACCAAGGCCCCAGAGTTTCCACTGCAAGCGCCGCAAATTCAAGAGTATTATTTTCTAACTTACTGTTTTAATTAATCAGCTTTCGTTGACGTGTTTAATATCTTGTTTGTTTTATTTAATTTAACGCCAACGAAGAGAAAATCTCTCTTAATAGACTCCGATTTTTTAGAGTGCAGTTCCGTTATTAAACTACAGTCAGACAACGTATCTACAGACTGTCAAAACCACTACTGATGGAGTGGGGTGGGATTCTTTAGGAACGTAGAGGTGATTTAAGATTTTTTTAATTCGACTCGAAAGGGTTGAAATGGAGAAACAAAAGTTTGTTTCAAAAGTGGGAAATTCACGCGTACGAAATACCGGGGCGTCATCCATTCACTCGCGTTGTAACGCTGCGTTTCCACCAGAGATGTGCGAGGATGCGTAGCGACGGATGTGTTTGTCATGAACCAATAGAAACACTCCATTTACCTATCATACCAAAAGAAAGAATCAGACATGTGAAAGAGCCCTTGAGGCCTACTTACAGAAATAAATTATTTCATTTCATTTCATTTCATTTCATTTCATTTCATTTCATTTCATTTCATATCCTCGCTCCGCTGAGCTGTTTCTATTGGTTCATGACAAACACATCCCTCGCTACGCATCCTCGCCCACCCCTGGTGGAAATGCAGCCTAAAAAGACAATTTATCGACAGGTTTCGTCCGCATTTGGCGATCTTAATGATGAGCCCTTCCATGAATACTCGGGTATGTACGTATGCAAACATGCTGTCGGGAATAAAGTGAATCAAAAAAACTAAGACCGAGCCTCTACGCGGCCCGATGGTGCGTATGCCGAATACGAACTACTTTCTTGCTCCGAATTGCATTTTACGTACTACCTTGTGAGTGAGTGAGTGTAACGTAACGACGCGCGACAATACGCATGTACATGTGGCATTCTACATCCTACTCGCAGATGCAAACCAGTCGGCTTGCAGCGCGGTACGTGAAGTGTGAGTGACACGACGCATGCGCGCCGTGCGTCAGCGGGTCAAGAGCGACGGGCGCCGCCGCGGGCGCAGCGCGCCGGCCCGGCCTCGAGGCGCCGCCGCCGGCCGTGTCACATGCACCGCAGAGCTAGAGCGCGGTGTTTGCGAGCTCGCCGAGTGCTGAGGTACAGAGGGGCTGAGATAGAGATACCATATCTCGGGATTTGAGGAGTTTTGGGCTCATGCCTAGATTTCAGCCGGACTCAAAATATCAACCAGGAATTCGATTTTTATGAGCAAAACTCCTCGGTTCACTCTGTGTTCTTTCATTATACGCTTAGCTTTCAGAACATCGGCGATGATACAAAGCGTGATTCATGACAAAATCTTTGATTATTTTGTAATAATCATACTTTTTCTCCGGACTTTCCAATATTGAATCTAGTAACCGTATGCCGGGAGAGTGCGCGGGCGCGGGATGCGCGCCCCATTCACCGGCGGCTGTGGGTCGAGGCCGGCGGGTGCGGCGCGCGCGCATTCATGTCGCGCCGCTTGGCCGCGGGCCAGCGAGCTGATTCAGCGGCTTCGCCCGATCACCTTCCAGTTATTAAATGAAAACGATATTCGAACAGCTGTTCGCGTCAAGCTTGCTTTCACTCACTGTTAAATATACTCGTAATTAACAGTTGAAGCCAAATCGAACCATCGACGGTTCGTTTCCGTATGAAGGATTCGTTTCCTTCATTCATTTCGGCTCGGATCCCCGCACCGCACCGTACCGCGCGGGTTTCATTCAGCTAAAAGTCCGGAAGCAGAGTGTCGAGGCCGAGTTTATTTTGCATCGAGTGATATGTAAGATGCAGCGCGCGGGGCGCGGGCGGGGCGGAGCCGGGCGACGACCCGCGTCGCTCCCGCCGCCGCGGCCGGACGCCCGCCGACTATCGACGCGGCTCTAGTTCTGCTAAACTGCAGCTAGTGTAATATAAAGATTGCAAAATGTAAACACAAGCGATTGGAAAATATTTTTTCATCACACTTGCTCGTAAAGGGTGTTATAACACGCGCGCTTATAGACCAACTCGAGCCGATTTACCCCCCGTGGGTTACAAATATCTATAACTCCCAAGGGAGGAAAAACTGTATGAAAATCTATAACTCCCTCGGGAGTTATGAGTTTAGTTTTAAAAGTCGTACGTCATTTCAGACTAAGGAGGTTTCGAATCAGCCAAGGCTATTTCACATCTTCAAAACTTGGCTACAAAACCAATTTTAGTGTAAATAAAACTTATATGGTATATTTTACTATTATTTCCGTAGTTTTTGCGATTATTTTAATGCAATTAAATTAATTTAGTTTAAAAATTTATTGTGAAAATCGGTACAATCTGGCGACATTGCCTGTCAAGTTTAAAAACTAAACGCAGTTCTTAGCATTATCTGTGGAAGACTATATTGAAAAAGTTGACAGTTGAAGTTGTCTCTTAGCGGGTGCGTTTAGTTTATTTCATTTTTATGTTTTATTTTATTTTTCCTCGCAAATGTCCCTTACTCCTTACAGATAACCGTGGCTAGATAACTAGTGAACTGTGAAGATTTTTTTTCCTAGGAGATAACTAGTTATCTCCGAGGATTTTATATTCTTCGCAGATAACTTATTTTTTTGGCAGTTTTCTGTGAGGAAAATCCAATCCTTGTAGATAACTGGTTACCTCCAAGGATTTTATATTCTTCGCAGATAAATATTATTTTTTTAAGTTTTCTGAGATGAAATTGTATTCATCGGAGATAACTAGCTAGCTAAACTTAAAAAAATAATATTTATCTGCGAAGAATATAAAATCCTTGGAGGTAACCAGTTATCTACAAGGATGGGATTTTCCTCACAGAAAACTGTTAAAAAAAAAAGTTATCTGCGAAGAATATAAAATCCTCGGAGATAACTAGTTATCTCCTAGGAAAAAAAATCTTCACAGTTCACTAGTTATCTAGCCACGGTTATCTGTAAGGAGTAAGGGGGCAAATGTGATGAAAAACATTGTGTGTATCACGGGCAGTAAGAAGATTACAAACTCGAGTCATTAAAAGCCCTCCGCCTACGGCGTCGGGCTTCTAATAGACTCTCGTTAGTAATCCCCTTCTTACTACCCTCGGTGCACAATGTACTATTTTTAAATAATATTCCTGCGAAGTCTACTCTTTGACAGTTTAAATTCAAGAAATTCAGAGCCAAAAAGACATGATACCAGGATCATGAGTAAGCGATATCGTCACTAAAGCTGCCACGTCTACATACCGCGATATTTTATCACTCGGAAATTGTTTCTTATGACAAAATCCGGCCTATTACCGGCACAAGCCGGCGCGATGTAGGAGTTACAGCTTGGGCTGGAAGTGGGTCTATCAATCACCCGCGCCGATAGTATCGCGCGGCGAAATTAAATCCGCTGTGAATGAGTCGGCGGCGGGGGGTTAGGGGGGCTCGGGGGCGATGATGGATGGCGGCAATAACGACGCCCCCCGCGCCCCGCGACCCGCCGGGGTCAAGTGACACCACCGGCGACGCCGCGCGACGCTCTCCGCCGACCGCGACTTCCAAGTGTTCGGGGTAGCGTGTTGCCATCAGCGTTACACGTTCTAAAAGGTGGACGGCTTGTTTTTAGCATTCTAGGGTAGTATCACATACGACTTTTTATTATTATTAGGGTTCCGTACCTCATAAGGAATAAGCGGAACCCTCATAGGATCACTATGTTGTCCGTCTGTCTCTCCGTCCATCTGTCTGTTTGTCTGTAAAGACCCTTCATCTCTGGAACGCGTGGAGGGACCGAGTTAAAAAAAAAACCATAATTATACTCAAGTCTACAGTCCAGTCCCTTGAAGTTGTGAAAAAATCAAACTTCTAAGTTGACCTATGCCGCAAAAAACGTACGAGTATATTACGACATTCTCAAGGAAACCAAAATTTATAGGTTACTTTCCTTTGACCTAGGACTATGAAATTTGGCAAGTAATACCGTCTTATACTACAAATATAAGGGGAAAACCTGAAAACCATACATTTGTAAATAAATCATAAAAACGATATAGTCTTTACTAAGGGAATCAAAATTTATAGGGTACTAGCATTTTCCCGCGGCTTCGCCCGCGTTGTTCCCGTTATTGTCCCAAAGGAACTCTTTACCGGGATATAATGTATCCTATGTTTCAATCCAGGACTTGGTCTACTTGCATGCCAAATTTCAGCTTGATACATCCAGTTGTTACCCCGTTATAAGGTAACAAACATCCAAATATCCAAACATCCAAACATCTTCACAAACTTTCGCATTTATAATATTAGTGGGATGGGATGGGATGGGATGGGATGGGATGGGATTTTAATATTAATACGTACCTACAAATTGTACGGAACTCTCGGTCGGCGAGTCCGACTCGCACTTGTCCGATTTTTTTTAATGAGCCTCTGCAACGTGGTTTGTAACAACGCCCCATGGCTGCACGTCGGGTATGACTGGAGTTCAGTTTCTAGGGTTCTAATTAACTTCTGATACTGAGATATTGCTTTTATTCCTTGGAATTTGTTCTTAGCAAACATTAAAACTATTAAAAGCGTAGGTAGAGCTGTGTAACTGTTGTTAAGTGTAGCAGTGTAAGTAATGGGCAAACCGCTCCGCCTCGTCCTCCGGCGAACATTACACGTTTGGCTCCCCTGAGTCTATACTATACGGGTACGAAATGCTCTTCGACTCCTACGCGTGAAGTCGCCAAGTTGTCTAGATACGCGACCCACCAAAAATTCAGACGCTCGGAATTAGCGCTTCAAGCACACCTTCATGTTAAATTATAGCCCTCAGAAACATCCATGGCGTAGCATTATGTGGGATAGACGGGTATCTAATTATCTATCAGTGGCGTGGCGTCCATAGAACTCGATTTCCATCAGCTTGCATAATATTAGGCAGATCAGCACTTTATTCTAGTGCTCTTAAAGAAAATTGAAGCCAAAGCTGCTCCGGCTTGTCCAAGTATTTCTTCAACGCCACGACACTGTTATCTATCTATGCTTTATTTTACTTGTAATTCAACACTTAACTATACATATAAGTACTAATTTAATGCAGTCACAAATAGATATTGTTTTGGTTATAATACACTCACGGACAATGAATTCGGGTCATTTTCTATGAACAATTATATAGAAAATGACCCGAATTCATTGTTCGTGAGTGTAGTATGATTTTACATATTTTCTCATTGCTGAATTAATCACAGATTATTCAGTCTGAAAGAATGACCGTAGCAAACAAATAGTAATACTTAGTACCTATTAATTTATTTTGCTTTACCGGATCCGGCCGGATTAAAAATCACCCCTTCGTTTATTAACTACTTATTTGGTACGTATTTGTAGACACAAGCAATGTCTACAAGAACGAATGAACGAAGAGGCAATAAGTATTAAGTAGATTACTTTTTCATATCCGCCAGCAACACACATTTCCTCTTGTTTCGGTCGGACATGCCCGGCGGGCGGGGTCGCGCAACAGCCATCGGCAGCCGCTTGACGGGCGCTTTACGGCCGCGGCTCGTCTCCGCAGTTACAATTACATCGCTATGACTTTTACGACCTAACGACCGACTGGCTGCACTCGATAGTCGTAAATCGTGACCCGCCCCGCGCCCCGCGCCCGCGGCGTTAGCGACCGGCCAACTTCACAGATTGGCACTCACCCTCTCGTTAATGACACTTGGACAAGTTTTTCGCCTTTGTCCTCAATGGACTCCGCTAATTAAAGATTTCGGTTCTTTCCAAACAAAAAATATTCCAGAAAACTTCACCAATTTCAAAAAAAATTGAGGATTATAAATGTAATTTAATCTCTTTCTTGAAGTCGGGAGTAATCAACAACGAAAATGCACGCGGTGATTCGAATCGGTCGGTTTTCCATACAAACATACAGAGAGAGGGTCATCGTTTGTTTCCAAGGCATCAATTATGTTTGAAATATATTTTATAGCTTGATACATTGCATTTGCGCAAAATGACATGAGAACTGACGTGCGACAGAACATGACCCGTCACTTTCGCATTATATCGAATGAAAAGGGACAAATAGTATTAGTCGCGCGACAAAGAGTCACGAATACAGCTACGTTAAGATACTGGACTAAATCTTTAGCATAACTGCATACGTTCAATGAACAGAAGGTGGTACTCGAGTGCAATTAGTAACGGAGGTGGTGATGTTGCAGGGACCTGTCGCACAACAACATCTCGACGCTGCCGCGCGGCGCACTGCAGCCCGCCGCCGCGCTGCGCGACCTGTGAGTATTCCACACAAGGCACGAGAAAACCGGGGCAGAAGGAGGGTATTAAACCAGAGTCATACAAAAGTCATAGTAGATGGCAAAATTGAGGGCACTTGCTGGGTGCTCCGGTGTTCGAGTGGTTTGAGACGCTGGGCCAGATCCAGAGGTACCGAGTTCGATTCCCGGTTGTTTAATATCGATGTAAGACACCGAGGATGCTTTCTATGTTTCGCCAGAGCTCACGCGAATACATTAGGTCAGTGACGGGCCAACTTTGTTTATGCAGGAAATTTAAGAAACCTAGAACCTAGGGCCAGAATTAAAGCAAAAATTCATTTTGCTTTAAAATCTCTATACTGCTGGACCGTCAAAATATATTACCACGGGCAAGTAGGTACTATATGTACTATTGCCGTCATGGTCCGCGGGCCGTACTTTGCAACGTTTTGTACTTACATTTAGGTTTTGTCTAGACGAGTTACAAAAACTATCTACATATTTGCGAAGAATGTTGCTAGAGAATTTCAAGACCAACTTCCTAGCTACATACGGTAGTGTACCTAACTGGTCCGAAGTACCTAATTGCTCTAGCGCCGCCGCCGGGCTTAATACGCTCGACGGCCGTCCTTAATGATCCTTAATTGGATACTTTTATTTGAATTCAGTGTAGGTACTAAACACTAAACACGAGACGTTGCCCGGATACCGCCGTCCGCCGTCCCCAGTAAGCAGTAAGCCCGAAGTGCGAGCCGCCGACGACGGGAACTTTTGTGATAGGGATTACGAGGCTTACATTTTTACAAGTTAATGTACAACTTGAATTAATGTTTAAACCGAGCCCAAACGAACTTTAGCCTGATTTAATGTACGGATTAAGGTCGGGGCTTCATTTTTATCTTCTCGTGACAGACAGTAGTAACGGTAGACGGCAGTAACGAAATTCAAGTGATACGAATTATGAATGACCAATATCAAATACCCCAAACTATTGCCGAACCGATCAGATACGACATTTGTGGTTTCGATTATACTTCCTTATCCAGCAGATAGTAGTTTGCATAGTGAAGTTAGCGGGAGATAAGTACATCGGTGAGCCTAGTTTTGTATTCATTAAAACAGCACCATTTATTTTCATCATTCTCTTCCTGTTCATAATGTTGCAAGAACAAGGCTCAGCTTCAACCACATCTAGGGTTATTCTTGGAAGAAAATTTTCCCACTCAGAAGCTTTTTCCTCACTAAATCGGCATTTTTGGTTGCTTTGGAAACGGAAACTAAAAATACCATTTATGAATGAGGCGGGACTAGCTGAGCGTTCGCCAATACGTGTAGACAGGGTAATTATATTTTTGAAACGTAATCCTCTAGCGGTCGGTTTGACATGAAACCTATTTTTTAGAATACTGCAATATTCATCAATAAAGTACCACCAACACCATCAATTTAAAAGTTTTTGACTTAAAGTTATACTTACATGGACAGGCACAAAGCCAGCACAGCAACAGTCTGGTCAGGCTTTGTTACCGCTGTGAACTAGTACCAAATGTTGCCCCTCCAACGTGGCTAGCCAGCGACCAGGCAGAGCACGCGTTATGCGATAAAGAGACTGTTGGATGGGTTATTCTTCAGAAGTATGTCTGCGACTTATTCCTCTGTCTCCATACATTTACTATGCTAAAAGGTTTAAAGGGCCAGAAGAATAAGGTGACCGCAGACATTTTTCTGAAGAATAACCCGGATTCAGCCCGAACGTCAGTTTTGTTAGGAAGCGAAACTCTGTACAGTCGAGTTCATCATTATCTGAGCAAAGATTGGACCAAAAACATCTGAACAAGACCCCATTGTCAGAAGCATAAGAACTAGATCAGATATTTTTGATCCGTTCTTTGCTCAGATAATTATGAACTCGACTGTACATATGTATAGGTACTGTACTTCTTATTCTGTGACTATATTGATGTATTGTGTGTGTAGGAACCTGTCGTCCAACCGGCTGGAGTCGGTGTCTGCGGGCGCGCTGGTGAGCGGCGCGGAGGCGGGCGCGGGAGCGGGCGCGGGCGCGGGCGCCGGGGCGACGCGGCTGGCGCGCCTCGCGCTCGACGGCTGCGGGCTCGCCGCGCTGCCGGCGCACGCGCTGCGCAAGCTGCACCATCTGCACTACCTGTCAGTACCGACGCCTATGCGCCCCACACTCATTGCAATATTACCGCCAGTATATCGGACGATCGGTCTCAAGCTTGCAAGGCATATAGGCACGTAGTTGTTGGAGCATTCCATGAAAACATCTACTTTTGTCGCTTACGTAACGCTATGGAAGCTACCCTAATTAAACTTATTAGTTTGCTGCTAAGAAACACTACCAATCTTAGAACCGAGTTACACGTATGATATCACCATAACGATATTCAGCTTCTTAATTTTTGTGTCAAAAGTATTAAAAGGTAGTGTCGCTTACGTATCTCCATGGAATGCTCCTGTTGTCTTTTCAATGCCTGCGATTCGACAGACCGATCGCAACAATGTCGACGGTAAAGTTGGGTTGGACGTAGCTCAGGGGTCGGCAAACCGCAGCTCGCGAGCCGTATGCGACTCTTTGAAGGGTCAGTTGCGGCTCTTCAAGTTCCCTCAAAAAATATCTCTTTATGTTCATATTGTAAAAAACAAACTTAAAACGGCTCTTTAAGCATTCGAAAAAATGAATATTTTTACGGCATTTGTCTCTTTGGCTAAAAAGTTTGCGGACCTCTGACCTAGCTTACAATACACACATTATTATACAGGACCTAAAATAATATCAGACCGCCTCATCAACATCTGAACACGATATGAAGTATAGGTAATGGAGTAAAAAAAACGTTCCCTCGGGTGTAGAGTCTCTCGCAGCAACCACCTTGTATGGTTCGCACCATACACCTTTTAATGAATGTTGGAGAGTTTGATATTTAAAGAGCTTGATAAAGTTCACATAGCGTTTATTGTCACAAACTAACACTAAAATGAGTCGCAATGATAATGGATCGGCGGTTGAATGCAGACTGACGCGGAACGCGTTTACTTATAATATGAAAATGTGCGGTTTGAGACCGTACACACCTTATACCTTTACGTCTTTAAAACTGAAACCGACCTACAAGGGCTTTTCTTTGCCGCGTTTCAGGAACGATGGTTATGTATATCTCACGATCCATAAAACAACAACCTTCGAGTTCAATAGTTGCAGAAAGTAGCTGGGAAGCTTGACGCAATCCGACTCCCCATACAAATGACTTGGCTCTTATTTTGAAAAGAGATTATTTGCATTTTGCGTATACAATGGAATGAGTCGTATCTCTTAAAAAAATCTTAAAATAATTCAATTCCGCAATGTCATAATCTGAAGAATTTTTTCAGCGAAACACGACGGTAGACCGTTTGAATGAACGCTTTCATTCAAACGGGTTAAATTCAAAATCATTTTTTTTTATTTGGTCGCTTTCATCTAACGTTGCGTTAGGTTTCCGATTAAATGACATTGGGGAGAATGTTGCTTTCGGAGTCATGTTTCTTCGGAATTTTGCCCGACCTTTATGATACTTAAAATCACAATATACTAAGACACATCAACCACAACACGGATTTAGGAACAACTCGTAGACAACAATACGGCGGCGGTCGCAGGTCATTCCCCGACTTATTTGTCCGCGCGGTTCCTTTCATCCTGCCGATAGTGAGCGTAGTTTGATAAATCGATTATAAATTATTCATGGGCAGCTGACGCGGCTCGACTCCTGCCCCCCCCCCCCCCCCCTCCTCACCCCCATCGCTGCCGCGACACGTTGTCTCTAATAACATTCAAATTAGGCTCCTCCGCTCTCAAAAAGAAAGATCTTTCTTTATTTTATCTTTTCTGTATATTCCAGTGGCCTGCGATTTTTTTTATTTGACTAAGGTATTGATAATTTCTGCCAACTGATTAAACGGTAACCGAGCTAATACTTGTGGTGTTACTGCGTGTAGTGGGAAACAAGAGCAAAAACGTGGTATTAGATTGAATTTTGGCAATTTCGACCATATTTCTCTATGAACATTAAATAATTGACATGTCAGCTGCATGCTCATGTGAACTCACCTTTATCGTCGAAACATATCAAAACACGTCTCAAATCAAACAAAATAACCAAAACTGGTGGTACAAACGCTTAAGGCTTTTAAAATAGGTACGTTCCAATTAAATCGTTAGTTTAATTCGGTATCGTGCTCGGTAATTGTGCAACGCCACTCGCTTGTCGTCAGTCGATTCGCGGAGTGCAGTAATGCATGAGTGAGGTGCGATGCGCTTCCGTTGGGTGCTCCCCCCCCCCCCCCCCCCAAACGGCGCTCCTCCGCGGCTGATGTAATTTTCCGGGCGAGTGCAAGTGATTGGAGCCGTCCGCCCTCCTCGCGCCGCGACGGCACATATCATCCCGGTTGTCAGATAATAGGGTCATCTGGATCCAGATTCTCATTCCACGTATATTTATTTTAGTATATTTTTGTAACGTACTCATGAAAATATTGAGAAACAATGTACCAAATCCCGGCGAGTCGCGGGCTGTTTACCGAGTGATTTAATTCCCGCGGGAGACTCCTCCGGGCAATTAGCGCGGGCGCCTGATCCAGCTCCTAACTCTGAATTATAAGCGAGTTAATTAATGGCCGCTATACCTGTTCGACGTGCCGGGACTCGAGCCGCGGCCTCGAGCCTCCGTCCTCGCTGCAGGCTTCGCTGTGCGAACTCCTCCGCGAGCGGTTTCGCACGGCACTCGCGGTTGCGAAACATTCGCGCGGCGGGGCGGGGCGGGGAGGGACACCCGACTGGTTTGCATCAAGGAGAGGAAGTCGTTTGTCACTTTTATCACGCGCCAAATACTTGCGTCGGCCGAAATATTAAATCCTGCACATCAGAGACGTGCCCGCGGCGGCGGCGGGGGCGGCGCGGTGCGGTGCGGTAAAAGGTCGTCGAATATTGCCGGATTATGTAACAACAACTGATGAATAAAGGACGTTAATAGTACATTACGTAACTAGGGTGGTAAAACAAAGAAAGGCCGATATCGCAGATGTTTGCGGCCCGAGCTGTAAGCGAGGGACATAAATATGCGATTGGGGGCTTTCTTTATTATCTCCCGTGTTCTGTACATTATTTTAGGTCTACACTTGGCTAGAAAGTGGCTTTTTCCGTACAAGTAGCGTGCGGAAAAAGCCACTTTATGGCCAAGTGTGGCATAAAAGTTATTTAGGTATGCAGAGTTACGGTAGTTACAGTATAATGAAATAAGCAGATAAAACACATCTATCTACGTATATCAGTGTTTAGTCGTTGCTTGTGATGTATCTCAATTACTTCTATAATAAGCCCTCGCTCGAAAGTTGTCAGCTTTCTAAACATTATTCAATGTTATTAATTTGGCGCACCTCGCTAAAATTGCTTCCTTAATTTTAATTGCGTCAATTTTAATTACGGTTCGGAGGAATCATAAAGTTCTTGGGCGGCGGTAACTCGTGTTAATTGGCCTTTGAATACGCCGTGTACACCGAGTTACGAAGTTGTGTCCCGCCCTTTGACTGTCATAATTATGTTTACAGAAATAATGTTACAAGTTGAACGCGGGGGCCGCCCGCCCGCCGCACGCGGAGATTCCGTGAAGAACGCGGGTAGAGTCGTGTTCTTAAGTGCTTATCGTTTATATGTGAAATAGTTTTAAAAGCCATTAAATTGTTTAGAGACTGTTAAGTCCGCCGCCGTGTAATTTTAATAATAAATCTAAGAAAATAAAAAAAAAATAACAAAGAACTGAAGCATGTCTAATCCGCCGGCTACCTATGTGTGTGTGCTGCTCGCAATAGAAAAAAAATATATAAGTTTATTGCATCCAATAGGCTTTGGGTCAGTGGTTTTCAGCACTATTTCAAATTTCAAATTGATAGCAGCAGTAGATCCTGAGATATCGGGATGTGACAGACGGAGAGACAGACAGACAGAGTCGCACCATAAGGGTTCCTTTTTTACTATTTTGGTACGGAACCCTAAAAACTAGTTGATGTGTGCATGCGGCTCGTAAGTACAAGCAGCCGGCTTATTAAAAATGGCTTCAGTTCTGTATTGGCGAGGCTCCGTCCGGCTATTTATTTTAAGGTCCTTGCTTGTTTGTTCGGGAAATGCTGGTTTATACTCTATACATATACTCGTAGTATAAAGGCGTTGTGTCGGGCAGGTCGGCGGACGACAACCTGCTGGAGGAGGTGGAGGCGGGCGCGCTGGCGGGGCTGCGCGGGCTGCGCACGCTGCGCCTGGCGCGCAACCGCCTGCGCGCGCCGCCGCACGCCGCGCTCGCACACACCAAGCGCCTCGACCTGCTGTGAGTACACACCACACAACACACCACGGGCCTCGCACGCTGCGCCTGGCGCGCAACCGCCTGCGCGCGCCGCCGCACGCCGCGCTCGCACACACCAAGCGCCTCGACCTGCTGTGAGTACACACCACACAACACACCACGGGCCTCGCACGCTGCGCCTGGCGCGCAACCGCCTGCGCGCGCCGCCGCACGCCGCGCTCGCACACACCAAGCGCCTCGACCTGCTGTGAGTACACACCACACAACACACCACGGGCCTCGCACGCTGCGCCTGGCGCGCAACCGCCTGCGCGCGCCGCCGCACGCCGCGCTCGCGCACACCAAGCGCCTCGACCTGCTGTGAGTACACACCACACAACACACCACGGGCCTCGCACGCTGCGCCTGGCGCGCAACCGCCTGCGCGCGCCGCCGCACGCCGCGCTCGCACACACCAAGCGCCTCGACCTGCTGTGAGTACACACCACACAACACACCACGGGCC
Source organism: Eudemis profundana (assembly GCA_947034925.1). Classification (NCBI taxonomy): domain Eukaryota; kingdom Metazoa; phylum Arthropoda; class Insecta; order Lepidoptera; family Tortricidae; genus Eudemis; species Eudemis profundana. The sequence goes on along the minus strand of OX344806.1, from coordinate 24,553,728 downwards.
TCGCACGCTGCGCCTGGCGCGCAACCGCCTGCGCGCGCCGCCGCACGCCGCGCTCGCACACACCAAGCGCCTCGACCTGCTGTGAGTACACACCACACAACACACCACGGGCCTCGCACGCTGCGCCTGGCGCGCAACCGCCTGCGCGCGCCGCCGCACGCCGCGCTCGCGCACACCAAGCGCCTCGACCTGCTGTGAGTACACACCACACAACACACCACGGGCCTCGCACGCTGCGCCTGGCGCGCAACCGCCTGCGCGCGCCGCCGCACGCCGCGCTCGCACACACCAAGCGCCTCGACCTGCTGTGAGTACACACCACACAACACACCACGGGCCTCGCACGCTGCGCCTGGCGCGCAACCGCCTGCGCGCGCCGCCGCACGCCGCGCTCGCACACACCAAGCGCCTCGACCTGCTGTGAGTACACACCACACAACACACCACGGGCCTCGCACGCTGCGCCTGGCGCGCAACCGCCTGCGCGCGCCGCCGCACGCCGCGCTCGCACACACCAAGCGCCTCGACCTGCTGTGAGTACACACCACACAACACACCACGGGCCTCGCACGCTGCGCCTGGCGCGCAACCGCCTGCGCGCGCCGCCGCACGCCGCGCTCGCACACACCAAGCGCCTCGACCTGCTGTGAGTACACACCACACAACACACCACGGGCCTCGCACGCTGCGCCTGGCGCGCAACCGCCTGCGCGCGCCGCCGCACGCCGCGCTCGCACACACCAAGCGCCTCGACCTGCTGTGAGTACACACCACACAACACACCACGGGCCTCGCACGCTGCGCCTGGCGCGCAACCGCCTGCGCGCGCCGCCGCACGCCGCGCTCGCGCACACCAAGCGCCTCGACCTGCTGTGAGTACACACCACACAACACACCACGGGCCTCGCACGCTGCGCCTGCCGCATATGCATACAACTCAGTGTCGAAAAAAATATGTTAGTTGTGCCCTTTTGCGTTATGGCGGCAGAGTTGGGTAAGTGAAACACCGGGGAAAGTGGGCCACTTTTAAATAATTTCTACATAATAGCTTTAATAAATCGTCATTATTTTTACCCGGAACTATGTTGACAAAATCTGCTCTTATCTAATCTGCTATTATGTAGAAAATATTAACAAATTTCCCACTTCTCTCGGTATTTAACTTACCCAACCTGATAATGCAATTTACATTTGCATTTACCTATTTTAGAGATTTTGGTGAAATATAATATGTATGTAGAAAGAAAATCACTATCTGCCATTTTATAAGAATAATTCAACCGTCGATATTGATACGGGAGATAAAAATGCTGTAAAACTGCTTGTCCCGAGTCTATATTTAGTACAGTTAGCAAATGTATAGCTGGAGCTGGAGAACTATCTACGGGCTATTTTGAACCTTGTCTTCACGTCCCTTCAAGTGAGTAATCAGACACGAGTCCTTTTCCAGTCTAGCGGGCCCTGTAGATCGAACCGTTTAGTATATTTAAGAACACGCGGACGATATTTTATCTTAAAGCGTAAGTAGGTACAGATGCGAGACTATGTCGTCATTAGTCGTTTAATAACCTTATACCCGTCAAATACAAAAGTAGTCATTAACTCGTCGTGTCACCTTCAAATTGAAATTGAATTTATAGCTGTGGCCATTTCTCATTGTGGTCCTAAACCCTCAAAAGGAATTGATACAGTCCTAAATGGAACAACCAACCTTGGTTGCTGCAATCAGCATTGTCATAATCTTCCAATTTTCGTCTTTGTGTCTATAGCGATATAGTAATAAAGACGTGTTACGATATATATGGCGCTTCAGATGCTACATAACGGGTGTCCCAAAAAGGACGCGAGATTTCAATTTGCCGCCATTTTTGTATTTTAGTGCTGGCAACCCTAAAAAAAAACTATTTGACAGCTGAATGTTTAGGGTTTGTAAAAATGGCGGGTGATTGTTCAAAAACAAATGCATCCACAACGGGTCACTGTTTGGTGCGGATTTTGGGCTGGAGGCATTATTGGCCCATATTTTTTTCAAAATGAGGCCGGTCAAGCAGTTACTGTTAATGGAGCTCGATATCGCGACATGATAACAAGGTTTTTTTCTAGCCGAATTAGAGGATATCGATGTGGAAGCAACAACAAGACGGGGCCACTTGCCACACAGCCAGAGAAACGATGCAATTACTGCATGAAACATTTCCTAGTCGTGTGATCTCTCGATTCGGTGATCAGAATTGGCCCCCTAGATCTTGCGATTTAACGCCCTTAGACTTCTTTTTATGGAGTTATTTAAAGTCTAAAGTCTATGCCAATAAGCTCACAACCACTCATGCTTTAAAAGAGGAAATTCGACACTGCACCGGAGAAATTCAGCCGCATCTATGCAAAATGGCCATAGAAAATTTTGACAAAAGAGTGCGTATGTGCCAGGAAAGCCTAAGAGGACATTTGCGTGACGTATTATTCCACATTCCGAGAACGGCACATCTCTATGTACAACAGCACAAAAGTTAAGTGGGTCAGGAGATGAGACAAATGAAACGGATGTGTGTAAACAGGCATGACAGGTGTGACGTGCACGCGCGGCGGTGCAGCGTGGCGTAGGTCGGGAGTTAATTGCGAGCACGTGATCACGTGTGCCTCCCCCGGCCCCCGGTCCCGGCCGGCCCCGGCCCCGCGGGACCTCCGGCCCCCGCTTTGATCGCGGCCTTGATCCGCGACACTTACTAATGAGCCGCTTGTGAGCCGTATCCGTAACTCTCGCCGATGCGATGGAACAGCTGTTCGACAATATCTGATCTGTCGTGTGCTAAATCTCATTAAGTGTAGGTACGACGGTGCATCCACTTAAAAGTATCGGATAAAATTAAAAATTAAACTATAAAGAATAGAACAAAAGTAACAGACGCAATTCAAAAAATAAGAACCTCCAAATGGACATGGGCAGGTCATGTGATCAGAATGGACTAGGAGAATGACAGAATGGCAACCAAGAGAGGGCCAACGGAACAGAGGTAGACCGAAGAAACGATGGGAAGACTGGTTTAAAGAAAGATGTGGATCAGACTGGAGAAGGCAATCTAGAGGCAGAGATACCTGGAGGAAGCTAGGGGAGGCCTACGCTAAGGAAGCGACTACCACAATTTAGAATAAGAATATACTTTTAATAATAATAAGTATAATTCATAAATAATAATTACATTCGAATATTTATTACAGAAATTATTGTTAAAATTAAATTCGAAAAATTATATGCATATTGTATTGTGGTAGAATAAAGGCTATTTTTATTTTGTTAAGTTGTACGAAAAAATCCGTGGGACCATCGAAATTGGTGACAAGCAATACAAGTATAAAGAAAATCAAGTCTTACAATAGATTTGTGACCTTCCGTGCCTGGTTTATATGTAAGTTGGACATACGAGTACCTCTGTTCTCTGGAACCACAGAAATAAATAGCCTCTATAGCTTGGCAACTTCGTTGGTGACACTCACATGTGTGCTTTATGTTCTGTGCAGCCGTAACTACTTACATAAGTTACCGCCAACACGAACGGCGACCGACGGAGGCAGCCTCCGGAGGCCCCCGTTCGTGTTGGTGGTAACTTGTGTAAGTAGTTACGGCTGCACAGAACAAAAAGCACACAGGTGAGTGTCACCAACGAAGTTGCAAAGCTATAGTTTCGACGTGCTTCGCGTATTCGCGAGAATATTTACATACAGTCAATTGTTACCCGACTGCGGCGAAGCCCAAAGGAGGGTTATGTGTTTGACCTGTATGTATGTATGTATGTCCGTTCCTGTGTCCGCTCGTAACTACTCAACGGCACATCCGATTTTGATAAATGATACATCATTAGATTCGTCTTGATGGCGCGAGTGTCACTGTGTCTGAAGTTCGTTAAAATAATAAATAAAATGGCGGATTTTATGCAGTTTCAAAGTGCACCGCGGTCGGGTTTTTTTTAGTAATTTCTTAAAAGGCCGTTTGGCAGTGAAATGACTCCCGCTTATTTGGCGGCTGACTTGAATGTGTAAGTTGCGAATGTGTTGAAGGACGAGTGCGGTGAAAGCTCGCGCGTGAACAAGATGAATACCGAGCGAGTAGGATACCGGCGCCGCGGGGGCGACGACCGCGCCCGGAATACAAGCAACCACGCACCTGCGCACGCGGCTGTCGCTCAAAGCTTCCACTTTTAGAATAACAATTATACTTAGTAATACTCCACTCAATAAAGTATAATTTAAATATATTTAGGTGGGAAACGTGTAACCCGACAAACTTTAACCACGTATTCCTGATGTCATTACAAGTAAAAAATGGTCATATCAACAATGGTTGAATTCAGTTATTTTATTGTACTAGTTTATTAGAACAAAATATATCCGTAAATTCAGCTTCTCCTTGTAAACATGTTCTTACTGGAGGAAAACATATCGAAAAGGAAAAAAGTTAAAAAGAAAACAAAAGGTAAATGTTTTGGCCTCGAATTCGCTTACCATCAAATGCTACGAAAGGTTCATTGCTGTTTAGATAGCGGAATAAAAAAAAATGTAAAAGTATCTTAGTCACATTTATTAGGGCTTGTTACACACTTAGGAGTTTTCATTATAAAAATGAAGAATATCTTGAAAAGTAAGCGTTATTCAACTATAGGTATATTATATAACTTTGTAGTGTGTAGCGAAATACTCACACACTTGCATCTCTCCTTGCCTATATATATAATACTCGTAATGTAATTGAGCCATTATTAAAGCATATCTACTCTAAACAACATCTTTTACTCCCAACATCACATGGCGATCCTGCCAGTGCTCCTTATACGGGGGCACTGGCGGGCATTGAAATGTGCCCGGCCAGTGCAGTACGATACGAACCAAGGACGTTATTTTATTTTATAATTTTGAAAGACCATCTCGTGAAAAAACCTACTGTGTACGTGTAAAAAAGAAACTATTGTGTCTGTAAGTGACAATTTAACAGTGAATGAGTGGAAAACTATTATTTAAAAAAAAAAGACTTAAACGAAAAGGTTTTTAAAATGGACTTATAATAAAATTAGTGATTAACATCGCGTATAAAAAAAAAGCAAAAATTAACAAAAAAAAATTGGACGCTAAAAAGTGCGGCAAAAAAAAATCGAAAAATATAAGTGAAAATAAAACTAAACTGACGGAAGCTGAAGAAATCGTGTGGTAACATATATTAACAGTTCACAAAAAAAATGCGAAGACTTTGTTTGCATCCAGGAGCAAGGGTGTGCTTATTTTAGTTTGGATTTAGAGTACTTATATTATATTGACGCATTATGTGGAGTGTTAAGTGTTCGTGAAACGCGGAGACAAAATTTAGTATCGCGTAAAAAGACGATTTTAATGTGTAGTTTTAATATGAACTTATTTTTTAATAACGTGTGTTTAGTTTCAATCAAGGGCCCACTAATATTATAATATTTTTAATTAGGTAGTTTTTGAGCTAATGGAATAGAACTACAAATATTATGTTTAAGTGCTAAATTGTTGTCCTTTTTGGTAGTCTGGTACTTAAAACAAAAGTTTAGGTGCACGCGTTACCTCAATATGGGAAAGTATGCGGCGTCTGTAATTACGTGTCGGGTTTCGCGACAAACGGTGAGCTAATGTGCATTGATTTAAGCCACTGTAATAATTTAGCGTTATGAAATATGAGTAAGTAGATAGATAAGTATTGAAATATTTTGTTACAATTGTATTTGTATTTTGTGTACTTGTATCGGAGATGACTTTTCCAAGGATATGGATTTTATTTTTTTTTACTAAGAGGACATGGAATTTCATTTTGACTCGGGGAAAAAAAGTTATAAACGGAAAGGTAATTTAGTGATGATGTTGAATGACGATGGGGAGTTTTAAAGGATGTGTGTTTAAATTTTGAAATGTTTGCCGAAAATAGGAAGCTGATATTTGGATGGTGTGGAAAGCATATAGTGTCTGGGAAAGCTGAAGTAAATAAGTTTTTCAAAGAGCAGTTAGCCTGATCAACTAAGTGTTGTTGAAATTCTTATATACTAAAGTTTTCATTAAGAATGAGTTATTAGAAAGTGTTTTAGAATGTTTTCAAATGGAACAGGAAATGTGTGTTTATGGATAAAAATGATATAAAGTAAGTTTATAGTAGAGCAAGGTACACCAGGGTACAAGACAGGCAGGAATATCCTTGAGATTTGATCACGATTCGGTCGAGTACCAATTGTGAAAATCCTTGGACACATGGTAAGTATTGATGAAAGGATGTGTTAAAAGAACTGCCTGAATGTATATTGAATAAAAGGTATATTGTGTTGTGCGCGCACGTAATAAATAAAATTCTTGTACCCTGAACTGAAAAATGAAATATAAATGTATAAGTACAAGGTCGGCCGACCACAAATAAAAAAAGTTTTGTGTACCTTAGCCTTCAAAGTGATGCTGTGTTGCTCACTTAATAATTATGAGATGTATGAAGTATGATATATACACAATAACGAATAAAGGATAAATAATAATATGATGACGACGTCGTAAGTTAGTTGATTAAACTTGCAAGTAGGTAATGGACTTTGAGACAGAATAACATACTTACATGAAAAAAAAACTTATACTATTACTTACTACTATTACTATTACTTTATACTATTGGCAATAATAAAATGTCAATAATTATATTTGACTCTTCTCTTCAATATAGGTCTCCTTTTATGTTGTGATAATGTTTACATACTTTTGTATTGTAGGTAAGTTAATAATAAAATGTTATTCTTTATTTCTTAACTTTCTAGATAACTCTTGGTTTTTAATATTGTTTTAATTATATAAATTTAATATTTTTAGACAGCCAACATTTCATTTTGTCTAGTATTTTTTTATTTACAAATATTTTCTTTTACATTGTACAATTAGATTCACGTAGATTGGCACTAAAATTTAATAAAATAAAATTGATTACATATTGCATGTTTACTCGTTTGTGCTGTAGGTAACAGTTAAACTTTTTACAATGTTTTCAATATTGTATTAATATTAATTACAAAATTTTCTTTTGTTTTTTTATAAAACTTATAAATATTTGTGATTATATAGAATATTTACTTTTCTACATAGCTCGTTTTTAATATTGTATTTTACATTGTTCATTTAAATTTAAAAAATATTTTATTTGGCTTATACATTTTTTGTATAAAAAAAAAATCTACAATGTTGTAATTAGTTTAAGATTTTTTTTTTCTCAATAAAAGGGGAGGTGTAGTGTGTAGCGTAATACTCACACACTTGCATCTCTCCTTGCCTATATATATAATACTCGTAATGTAATTGAGCCATTATTAAAGCATATCTACTCTAAACAACATCTTTTACTCCCAACATCACAACTTTTTTTTACTCCCATAGTCGTTAGAATTTAGAATCTATAGTTAAAGTTTGTCGGGTTACTTATTCCCACCGTGTATACAACACTGAGATTATCCGCCAGTTATATAGAAATAATCTAACTAAAGTCTGGAACTTTGTGAGTGGGAGTGGTCAAGTTACCGCTAGTGTCCGATTCAAACTAGTTCTTACAGCCGAAACTCAAAGTTTTTGTGTCAAGAAACAAAATAGTCGATCACAATCAGTCGGTCTAGGTAATCCCACCACAGATAGTAACGTAAATTACCAATTACTAGCGTGTTTCTCCATTGATGGTGCAAATTCAGGTCTCAGGATTAAAGTACGTTAAGGCGGTTGTACGAAGCTCGGGAACAGCGGCACGCGCCGCGCGCGCCTCGCACGACAGGCACGCGCCGCGCGCGCCTCGCACGACCGCTTCCGATTTACCGCCCAATAATTTCCCCCGACTATTTATTTACATCGTTTCTCCGATTCCGCCCACGCGCGGCATCTTAGGATTAAGATGTAGGTATCAGATCGAGAATAGAACTAGAATGTAGGGCGCGCACCGGCGCCGGCGCGTGTCACCGCGCCGCCCGCGCAGCTTTATCATTTATGACTGTATCAGTACGAGCAAATCGAATGGCGTTGTGTATTAATCTAATTTGATCCCGTTACTGGTAACGAGCTTCAGCTTCATCCACTAGATGTTAGTTACGGATAATCACTTACCTACTTGATTTTAAGACAACTACTCGACCAAAGTATAAAGACGAACAAGTAGTCCAACTTCGGCCATTTAGGAGCGCGCGACGGGTGTCCCTTATTAGTTATTAGGCATAACTTAATAAACCTAATATTAAAATGCATAACAGTTTAGGCATACGATGATTAAGCATACCGACTAGATGGCATAATCATAAAAACGCATACTAGTTAATTTACATACCGATTGAATTGGCATACCTGAAATCCGCATAATGTTAGTAAGTATAACGAACGCATACATTTATGCGTTCGGTATACGTGGGGCGTTACTTGGAAAAAAATTACTTAATTGGTCCTTGTTGTTTACAGAATCCCTACTTTTGGGGATTTATTTACTAGTACTATTGTTTCTAATACAATAAAATATGTTCCCATTTTTACAATGTTTTGTGGTTAATATATTCCCCCTATTTATTCATTCGTTTTTATGCATGTATATGTAGGTTTATATTTGCCCTTGCGATTATTTCTTTTTGGTTATTAGCTCTCGCTTTTGTTACCCTTCGCACTACCTACTTTTCTGGTTTATTTTTGTGTCAATTCCGCTACTCAAATGTTGTCTGGAAGATATATCTGGGAGATATCGCTTTTTAGCGATACGACCGCCTGGCCTACCTTTTTATTTTAATTATTTTCACATAATTATGCACAAATAGCTGCGATCTGAGACATTTTTTATTTAACTTACCACCGTATTATAAATTATAATGATGCCAACGTAGGTTTTATAAACTATCCAGTTTTTTGTTGCCTTACCTTAAAGGGATATTTACCTTGTTTTTTGCGTAATTTAGTATTGCAACTATTTAAAATCAATCTTCTAGTTTAATAAAATAAGAACCAAACTCCATTTGCATAGAGTAACAAGCGAGCCGAGCTGCAAGCGAGGGACGTAAATATGCGATCGAGGGCTTTCTTTATTACCTCCCGTGTTGTGTACATCATTTCATGTCTACACTTGTCCAGAAAGCGGCTTTTTCCGTACGCGTAGCGTGCGGTAAAAGCCACTTTATGGCCAGGTGTGGCACAATTTTTTTATTTTTTAATTTTTACTTTTTAGAGATTTTTTGTCGTGAGTTTTTTATCTTCACTGTAGTTGAGACAATAGACTACTAACTGGGCGTACTGGGCGTTTTCTTACATAAATAAAATTGGCTTATCAGCATATACCATAATTGTGTAGGTATTTTAATAAATAAATTCGAGAGAAAGTACTTTTACGTAATTAAACTGGAAGCGACAGTTAGTTAGTTTTAAAAGCAAGTATGGATATGTCACTTTAAACATACTTGTACAAACTCTGCTATACCAATTATTCGATTGAGCACCTAAAATCAAAATGTCTGATTAGACCGATTAAAATTATACTTTTTAGTATTTATGAACACTAATGTTATACCAAATAATTGTTATACGTTTTAATAGTATGAAAATTAAAATATGCGTTTTAAAATATACATTTTAATATTATACGACTATACAATTATGCGTAACATCGGTATGCATTGTCAGAATAGGAAGTTTTGCTGTATGCGTTTTAATATAGGCGACACGTATTCACACAGACTCGCGATAGCACTTCTGTGTGAGTGCGATCCATACTGGAGCATTCTTAAAACTTTGCTTGTAGTGCGCTCGTACACGGCACGCACACATTTAAGCGCGCGATGTACCTTTTGTAGGAAGAAAAAGACCCACTTTGCACGCCATTAACTTCAGTTTCTGTCAATATTATTATCAGATTTGAAAATCGGATATTAATGGTATAATTAATTGTTAAAATACCACCAAATGTAATGGAAAATATATGTTTTCCATCACTAAATCACTTTTGGCGTCAAACGCCAAGCGAAAAACGTTACACGCTTGGTTCCCATACAAATCGACAAAGACGAGACAGAAGGAAATAGCTTCTATCTCGTCTCGATAACTTTCTGTGGGTAATTGTTACTGATCTTGAGTCAGTGATACATACAGGCCTCTCGTTGATACGTTTTGATGTCTACCACTATGCCTGTAGCACTTACCTATTGTTATACTTTGTGTACAATGAAAGTCATTTTCTATATAATTATTTATAAAAAATTACCCAAATTCATTGTCCGTGAGTGTAAGTCGTGACCCCAAGACTCCAAAAAATCTTGCTGCAAAAGCATGTTTAGTTTCTGTGGGTTGCTAAGCTATCATATCATAGTCGCAGTTCGCTTATGACCTGTTGCAAATTCTCTTGGCCATTCGCCAATTAAGTGAACTTTATCACGGTTGGTTGGTATTTGTGATTAAACGTGCGAACGCGACGCGGCGGGGTGAAGTAGCTCGAGGGCACTTGTATAACTCTAATGCTAGTTTGAGTTTCCGGGTGCCAAGGGAATTCGCAGTGGAATTTGTGAATACGCGACATTATATTGAAGGTTTGAAGGCTTATTAGAGGAAGAGGAAACTATGAGAGTAGGCCTGCGCCCAGCAGTGGGGCATCAGTGGCGTGCTCACCATAAAGGCAACAAGACACTGTCTATCAGTGGCGTGGCGTTGAAGAAATCCTTGGGCAAGCCGGAGCAGCTTTGGCTTAAATCTTTAAGAGCACTAGAATTAAGTGCCGAACTGGCTAATATTAGGCAAGCCGATGGGAATCGAGTTCTATGGATACCACGCCACTGCTGTCTATCTTACTAATATCTACCGTCTTACCCTCAATGGTGAAAAAATGAGAGGGTAGGCAGGCAGCGTCTTTTTGTCTTTGTGTATTGCACGCCACTGGGGCATATAGGCTGATGATGTGATGTAGAGGAAAAAGATGGCATGGGCGGTGCATAGAGTAATGTAAGGTTTTTTCTGTTGGCAGGAACCTCGAGGGCAACCTGATCTCCGAGCTGGGTCCCGACGCGCTGCCGCCGCTGCCCGAGCTGCGCACGCTGTGAGTACACAACTACACAGCACACACACTAGCCGTGCTGTTACAGTTATTTACGCATGTATCTGTATCTACAATTATCAGTTAATTTGTTTGCTTGTATAGGTATAACAAAGATCTTACATTACTACTCGTAATGGCTCAGCTATGAAGCACCGCAACATATTATGCACACGTGCTAATATGTTATCATCGCCTCCAATAATCAGTGCAAATGTAAATAGCATCATGGCCGCTGCAATTACATACAACAACTTGTTATATTACACTATCCGCACTCGTGCTCTGTTGCACTGGTATTTACGACGACGCGATTTACTTTACAAATTTACATAAATACAATAATGCTTTACTTTTTATTAGGTACTGTTAATATTAGTACCACCCAACAAATCACGCGCAAATCTCGTTTAATCATAATGAATAATGTTCCCGTCCTGCCCTGAATAATTACTGGGAACCCGGCGGGTCGCCCCGGGTCCGGCCGGGCTCGGCGGGCAAAAGTAATTGACCAGAAAATAGATAGCGCGGCGATTGATAGTGAGCGAAGGCGAACGGGTGCCGACCCCGCCGCGAGGGCAGCGTATCTGCTTATTCATCCGACCAGATGCAGCTAACGTGACTAGTATACGCTCAAGGCTTTTGCGTGAACTGTAGAACTGTTTACGGAGACAAGAGCTGCGTTTTGGCACGAACCGACACATTGTTTACGTGCGCGCTCGCTATGCGGGCGGCGTGCGGTGCGATCATGTTCGCGCAGGAACATTGGTGATGCGACCTCGCAGAGGCCGGAGTATAGCGAGCGTCCCACGAGTGCGTCACACGCGGTATCGACCACGGTGATTGGTATGCCGCGCGGCGCTAGATCTCTGCGGCGATAATCCCCTGGCGCGGGGAGTTAGTTTCGGCCGCTCCGGGCAAGGCTTTATTATCTGCGAGATGGCTTTTGTTCTTAACTACTATTACGCAAGTCTGTATTTCTTTCGTTCCGTGGAGTCTATAAGTACCTGCCTGCATATTGGATTAATCGGGAAGTATACCTACCCTTTAGGAAACCAGAGGTCAGGAGTAAGATTTACAATTGTTCTCTACCAGATTCTTGAGGACGATCGACGGGATGTGTAAAATGGAATATATTGTTGTAAATAGATAAATTAAGAGTTACATTATAACTTATAAGATTTATAATGCGGATTGGCAATGCATCTAGAGTTGCTAGTAAACAATGACAAATATAAACGAAGTTTAGATACATATTGTTACCCCAGGTTAGGCGTAAGGAACACTGCTTCGTCTGTCCCTTATGTCAATTGAACCTACGGTGGAATATATCACCCGGTTTTAGTTACAATATCCATATCTATAAGTTAAAGCGGGCTTATTTTCCGCAACTCGACGACAAACATGCGCCTATATCCATATCTATCTATAACGCCATTAGCATATACCTACTGCGTCCTTGTTGTAGTAATGTAGAATCCTTCGGCTTACATACATAAAAGAAATTTAATACTTTGCAGTTTATTGTATAGGTATGTATAGGTAACTAGCATTTACCCGCAGCTTCGCTTGCGTTATTCTCGTCACTATCCCAAGGGAGCATTCTGCCGGGATACAAAGTATCCTGTGTTTCAATCCAGGACTTGGTCTACTTGCATTGCATGCCAAATTTCAGCTCAATCCACCAATTGTTATGCCGTTTCTCCAAATCTCTAAACATCCAAATTCCAAACATCTTCACAAATTTTGACATTTATAATATTAAGTAGTAGGATAGTACAAAGACACAGTTAAGTGACCAGTAGACCTTAATACATTGTAATAAGGGTGACAAGTGGTCAGTTAGAGCATGGCCGGCCATCTGTTGTCCGGCCGGTGCCGGGGCCCGAGGGATGCCCTTGAACTAGAAAATTACCAGGAAATTAATCGCAGAGGGCGAGGGCGCGCGCCTGGCACCGAAACACCACCTCTATATACTTTTAGCTCGACGGATGTTTCTACAGTGTGAAAGATTTTCTAGAGTCATGTATACATAGTTAGGTAATAGTACATTACACAACGAGGGTGGTAAAACAATGAAAGGTCGAGATCGCAGATGTTTGCGGCGCGAGCTGCAGGCGAGGGTCGTAAATATGCGATCGAGGGCTTTCTTTATTACCTCCCGTGTTGTGTCATCATTTTATGTCTAGGTACACTTGGCCAGAAAGCGGAATGTTTGGTCGAATTATTCATGCATGAACTTTTATTCCCTGAAACTCAATATATTTCAGATATTTTGTTTTAAAATAACCGCTTAGTACAGTTACAGACTAAGGGCCGATACAGACGGCCTGCAACCCAACTGCAACTCCCTACGATTTGTATGGGAACTGCATCACAACTGCACGCCGACTGCGCAGTCGCGCCGCCGTCTGTATCGGCCCTAAGTTTGTGTTATAATATTCTTGAAAAGTTTACTGTTTTAGTCACAAGACATTTTCGACAAAACATTACCTACATAAGTCCTAACAATGTGTATACCAACCGATACACATCCATTTCCGAACATAGCTCAGAATACGTAATAATGTAGTTCAGTAAGAGTGTTTTACGAGTAGGTTTACAGTTATGGGCTATTTGTTTGATGGCATGAGTACATTTTGACGATCTATTCATAAACATAAAGATTTCACTGCTGACGGCTATTATTACAGGGGATAATGATAATGTTTTGGGAGTGAGAATGCGAAAGTAACTCTGTCCACGTCTCGCCTGAACTAATTTAGATGGAATTTAGTACGGAGATATTAAACTTTACTTTTACGCAGACAAAGTCGCGAAACCTAAATAGGACGAGGTGCCGCACACCGACTCAGTATTTCAGAGGGCGAGTGATAAATTGCAATCCCTAACGGTAGCGTGTATACATCGGTTTTTGATTTTCAATCTAACATTATTGGCGGGTTCGCGACCGCGACCCTCCTCACACTGTCAGCCGCCGCGCCCGCCCCGCTCGTCGCCCCGCTCGCCGCCCCGCTCGCCGCCCGCCCGGCGCGCACTCGTCCGCACTCCGCAATAACCCGCGGGCGATGTATGGCGCGTTATTGTCGCGTATATTGCGGCCAGGAGATTAATCTCGCGCCCCTCACCCCCACCCCGAGCCATAAGCGTCTTATAACGTCTGCACCAAGCAGGCACTTAGCTCCCTATATTGTGTTGCAAATGTAAAGCACTCGGCTCTAAAAGAGGGTTAATAATAATCGACTTTGACGACCTGACACATTTTGTCTTCGCGAAACAATATGAGAAGTTCCAAAAAGTCAGGAAACAAATATAATTGGTTTTGGTCCGTTTATCGGCACTATCTATTACCATCATTCGAATAAGAAATTCCTTGGAATGCAAATCCGACTCGTACTTTGTCGGTTATAATTGTTAAAAAAATACAAAATGTTTATACTTATTTTTGTTTTATTTTGACTTCATTTTAAGAATATTTCAATGAGTAACTTCCTTTGAGTACGATGCTCTACCAAAGCGCCAAAAGAAAAGAATCAGGCATGTAAAAGAGCCCTTGAGGCCTACTTGCAGAAATAAATGAGTTTGAGTTTGAGTTTTTTATGTGCAGACAAAGGGAATATTACCGAGTAATATTGGGAAAATACCGGGTGACATTGGGAATATTCCCAGTAATATTGGGAATTTACTTAAAAAGTAACCATAATATAAGTCCCAACTGTGCAATCAGTATGGGGAATTGACCCCATAGTGGATGCACGGACTCCTGAAAAAAACCTTCAAGATCCGACATTGGGGGCACCGGGACAGGGCCTGTTAAGATTGGAGAGTCTTAAAAAAACCGGTCAAGTGCGAGTCGGACTCGCGCACCGAGGGTTCCGTATAAACTAATAAGTAGACCAACCTTACGACTAACAGCAACCCTGCCTTAAACCCGCTTTAGCTCTATTCAACCTGGAAAAATCTTAACAGCGCGATGCAGCGTATGCTACAGCGACATCTATTGATACTAAATAGCGCGTAAATTTTACTTGTAATTTAAATTTAAGGGTGGATTTCACAGCGTTTCAAATGCCGTCATCACCAATCCCGAAATTTCGACGATTCACTTTAAGAATGTATCCCATTCTTTTGATAAAATCAGAAAATAGTACCTACTATTTTCACGTTTTGATCAAAAATTATGTAATTTTTAAAAAGATGTCATCATAATATCGTCGACCGTAGGCTGAATTACGGTAAGGGACAGGCAGAACAATGTCCCTTACCGTAATTCAGCCTACGGTCGACGATATCGGGATTGGTGATGACGGCGGTTGAAACGCTCTGAAATCCACCCTTAAACGTTACTTTTTGTTATTGGCTGATTGAAATAATTGTTTGTCAACTAAGTTAGTTCTCATGTATCATTTTTAGCCACAAGCTACCTTATTTTAGATTTGTGTCCCTAGATGGCGCTAGTGGTATTTCATTTTTATACTCCTATTATAGAGTTTTTAATAATTATTGTTACTTTATGTTTTTTTCCCGATGCCTGATGAGTGATCATTGTATTTAATAGACATTTTTTATATAATCTGAAATAAATCATCGCTTAGTTTTGCTACTCTCCGCTAGATGGCTCTCGTAGGGAGGGTAGAACTAATATGTTAAGATTTTTGTAAATTTTTAAAAAGTATTCAAGTTAGGAAGATAAAATATAACGGTCTTCCTAATAATAATAATAATCCTAATAAGTAGATACATGAATAGTTCAAGAAAAACTGTATGGCGATAAGTTTAGTAGGAGCAAATAAGTATGTGTTATGATTTTTGCAAATTTCTCAAAAACGGTGCAAGTGAGGAAAACCGTTATATTTTTCCTGTAATATTTAGGACGACATTAATAATTGGTAATTATGACACATTTTTCTGATCAGTAACTTCGGAGATAATAGGGGGGGAATGGTATTTTCTTAAACTTTTTTCGCCATAAATCAAAAACTATTTATTTAAAAAAAAAAAAAAAATGGCATTTTAATCTACAAATTAAGTTCTTTCATTTGATACCCCACTCGATATATAAGCCCTACTTTCAATTTTGAAAATCCCATTACGGAGCCCTTTAAAAAAAAAGTAAAAAAGGTACAAGATTTTTTTTATGTCCAATAAGCTCGGGTTAGCTACTTTTAACACTATTCCAAATTTCAAACCGATAGCAGCAGTAGTTCCTGAGATATCTGGCTGTGACAGACGGACAGACAGACAGACAGACAGACAGACAGACAGACAGAGTCGCACCATAAGGGTTCCTTTTTTACCATTTTGGTACGGAACCCTAAAACGCTAAAGTGACTTACGACGGCCCTTATTAACTATATCTCTTCGTCAAAAGTGTCCGCTGTGGGCCACAGCACACGTCAAGGAAGCTGTTTCGTCTCGCCGCGACCGCACACGATTCGTTTATTGCCGGTATTAACATAATGGCCGCATCTCGGCACGTGCTGTCCGAGTTACTGCTTGTATAACTCGGCTCGTTGTGCAGTAAATTAATGGCGGCGATGGTTTACGAGGTCGTTAAACGCTACGTGGCGGGATGAAGACGTTTCACTTCAGGCTTTGTTTATTTAACGACGTAATGAACTTACAAGCTATTTAAACGGTTATGGGTTGAAATTGAAAAATGTCTGATGTTTATGTTATTGTATCTTGTTGCGAACTTTACAATATTACCTAATAATATCTGATTACGTCTACGTATGGCTAAAATTGTTGTAATTAAAAATGTAGGTAGCTACTTTACATGTGTACTTTACTTTGTCTTCGCTTTAAATGTAAAGTTTATTTAGATCTCGTATCTATACCAAACTCCTTTCGCGTGAATGTGAACGAACGCTCTCGATACCTACTAATTGCTTATATTTTGGAACGTTCCCGAGAATCTTCTCAAACAACACACCACTACTTCACAATATTTTATTCATGAGGCTACAACTACAACAGAGTTTTTGTACGCATTAGCAAAATTAAATACGACGAGTAACATTATCAGTAGTTGCAGCGTTTCGTGTATTGCACTCTCATGTAATTTGATGAGTGAAGCAGTGGCGTAGCAACTGCAGGGCTAGGAGCTGCTACAGCACGCTGAGGGGGCCCTCAAACGTGTCTTAAATTTAACTGACTAAAACTAAACATTTCCGTCTCATAACCTATTCAGGCTTCACACATTTCCTATGTTTTTTCACCAGGGCCTTGGCTAGGCTAATCCGGCTACCCTCAATTGAATTGTGATGTCACTACAAATGCTTGTGTGTTGCAGGGTGCTGCGGCGCAACCGCATCTCACACATGGACGAGCGCGCGCTGGCCGGCGTGCCCGCGCTGCAGGTGCTGTGAGTATTGTCCAACTTAACTATACCTACCCCTAACTTAACTATACTACCCCTAACTTAACTATACCTACCCCTATCTTAACTACACCACTCTACCGTCAGCCATCCCATTGACATGTTGCCCTATTTACAAACATAGCTAGAATTCAACAATCGTGGGACCTATGGGCTGTTGAATCTGCCCTCGTCTACTCGCTTATCCACCCTTTCTGATACTGCCTTTTCCCAATGACCATCTGCTCACCTCGCTGGACGGCAAGTGTCTGTTTTCTATTTTCAGTTTAAGTGTGTTCGGCTAACCGACGTTTTCAATTTTAATCCGACGTCTCATCTCCATATCTCGATACCATGCATACCTACATTTCTCAAGCTAAGCCCTTTGTTCTAAATACTTTTCTAGATTAATAATTGTGACAGTGTAACTTTAATATAAGCATCAACAAGATTCTTGTCTGTACCTGTAATAAACCTAAATCTTCTAGCACTACAGTGGATCGGTGTTGAACATGGTTGAGACGTCGGATGACGCAGCACATATGTTCAAAACGTTTCAGTTTTATACAGGCAGGTTGGCTATATTCGTTTCCACCATTGTAAATTAGAGACTAATCTCTTGAGAAGGAAACAAAGTAAGTACCTATTCACAGAATTCACTGCTGCGATTGTACTCATTACGGGAATGATCCCCCGAGAGTGATCAAAGGTTTTAAAACCAACGCGAGCGTAGCCGCGCCGCCGCGCCACCCGACACGTCCGGGCCCGCGCCATTTGTCGCTGCCAACTTTTTAATTAACGGATACCTAGAATAAGCCGTCATGCTCAGTTAATGAAGCTCATTTGTCTGTACCAGAAGCTCTTTGTATCGCCGACAGAGTCGTGACCCGGGCGTGAATAATTCAGGAGTTAGGTTGACCGTTACCGGAGTAGCGATGACGGCCAGTCGGCGGCGGCCGTCCGTCATGCGGCAAACGACGGAGATAAGAGTAAAGGGTCGTCCGTCGCGTGTTTACGAGTTGACAGCGGCGGAGAGATGGCGGACCGGGCGCCTCTGACACGAGAACATAAAGATTCCGATCTCGCGAGCCATTTGGAGCGAAATAGATGGCGCCACTGCCATCGATAGCGATCTGAAAGAGCTCCGTATTTATTTTAATTTTAATTTAATTATTTCGACCAATATTTAATTGACATAATATAAAATTGACCTAATATTCATTAAAAACTGATATAGTGACATAAAAGTGTGGAAAATGGCCCCTACAAAAGGAAAAACTCAACAAAACTGTTGTGATGGCAGGTTAGTGGACGTTATTTTAAACTTGAAACAGACGATTGTGGAAATGAAAGACAAAATAGACAGGACATACGATATAATTAATCATCAACAACGGGAACTTACTATGCAGAGACAACTAAATACAGAGATCATAAATATATTAAAAAACAAATCAACGAACCTGAGACAAGAGTCCGATGTTTTTAACACACCAACACAATTTCCACACAAATCCGGGATACGTGATGTATCACACACTGACTCTGGTCCGGAAGGAATAACGTGCATTCACGACACCACATCCGGCGATACGCAAGCCCAAAGTGAAGAGTCCACTAGCCCAGCCCCACAACAAATGTCCACTCCCACACAGTCCCCAGTGCCACTGCCGGTACAACAGAGGCGCCTCCGATCCCGTCCGCATCGCAAGCTGCAGTCCGAGGCTGTCCAGGCGCAACCATCGATATCACCAGGAACCTTGTCAACTGCACCGGCCACCCGAACTGTGACTATTCCCAAGCCGACTGCGCCCATTTTGAGATCTGAGACTGCCGCTGCCGAACTCGAAGTGCGCCAGCAGCGGGCTGCCCGCGCTCCACAGGTTACTCATGCTGATCCAGGTCCACTCATCCGGCCATGCCAAAAAACTCCCCAGCGAGCAACAGCGGCCAACCAGTGCCTGTCGCGCCGGCGATGCCGGCTGCGCTGGGCGCCCGGATCGCACCGGCCGCACTGGCCGCATCAGTTGTGCCGACTATCCCGGTTCCACTGATGAAGATGACGGGTCTGCGAGCAGCTGTACCGCGCCCCGTTAGTCTTCACATCTTCAATTTGAGCGCCGAAACCACTACGGATGATGTTATCCAACACATCAAGTTGAGTATGGATATCCAAGTTGACAAATGCGAGCAGCTGAAGGTCACGCGTGGACAGTATTCGTCGTTTAAAATTGACGTGCCGGCGAACAAGGTTGGATTAATCCGTAGTAGCAAACACTGGCCGGACGGTGTGTCCATTAGGATATTCAACGTCGTGCAGCCAAAAAACTCCCCAGCGAGCAACAGCGGCCAACCACCACGATAGCAGAATCCTCGCAATTTAAAGTCCTCCATCAGAACGTGAGATCAATCTGTGGTAAAACAGCCTTGTTGAATGTTCTACTGGATGCCGAAAAGCCAGACGTATTAGCTTGTAGTGAAATTTGGTGCAAAACGAATGAAATTGAACAAGTGAGGTTATGCAAGTATGAGATGGCGAACGCGTACTGCCGCACGCGCAGCGGCGCGCACGGTGGGGTGGCGCTATACATACGGGACGACATTCGATATAAACAGCGAAATGACTTGCGTAACCTATCTGTTCAATATCATATCGAATTGACATCTATCGAAATTGTAAATTTAAATTTGATTATAATTGTAATATATCGGACCGGTAAAGGCGACTTCGACATATTCTTAAATAAATTGGATTTATTGCTGAGTAAGGTGACTTCAGAAAATAAAAGGTTCTTATTGGTCGGCGATTTAAATGTGGACTTCCTATCCGATAATACAATGAAATCAAGACTGAACGACATCCTAGGCAGTTATGGTTGCGCGAACAAGGTTGTGTTTCCGACCCGTGTGTGTGCGGAAAGTTCCACCTCCATCGACTGCGGCATAGTACCTCACACCTGTGACGTCACCGCCGCGCCGCTAGATACACCTATAAGTGACCATAACGCCCAGATGTTTACGTTATCGATGGAACAGTTGCAGCGCGAGAAACCAAGTTCTTTTATTGAACGTAGACTCATTAACGATGAATCGATTTCTCTATTTTACTATGACATACAAAATTATAATTGGAATTTTATCTACAACACTACTGACATAAATAATAAATTTAAAAAACTGATACATATATTGACATATTACATTGATATTCATTTCCCGATTAAAAAACTGCGACCAAAGAACAAGCCAAATGTTCCATGGATGACTGATGAAATTAATAATTATATACGGAATTTTAACGACCTCTCACATTTTAGGCAACAATACCCCAATGACATTAGTATCTCTAATTCTATAAAATATTACTCTGATTTAATAAAATGTAAAGTTTTAGAGGCGAGGCAAGAATACACGCAAAAAAGGATAAGGGATAGTAGTAATCCTTCTAAGGAAATTTGGAAAATAATAAATGAGGAATGCTCGTCAACCACACAATGTATGAAAGAAATAAAATTACTTGATTCTAAATCAAAAACTGTTGACAAAGTACCGGACCACCTCAATTCCCACTTTTTGAATATTGCGTCTAAATTGAATATTGGGGTAAATGAGGAAGTTTCAACGCAATACCTAACGGAGCACCTACAGACAGCTGATGTCCCCGTCGTTGAGTTGCCCACCGTAACTCGCGCCGACCTTGACCGAATTTTGAAGTCCATGTTAAAAACTCGAAATACCCTGGATATTTATGATATATCAGTAAACATAATTTTATGCATTTGGCCACTACTGTCGGAAATACTAGTTTGCCTTGTAAACGAGATGTTTTTAAATGGTATATACCCCGATGTGCTTAAATGTACAAGAGTGTGCCCAGTATATAAAAATAAGGGGGACAAAACATCAGTCGACAATTATAGACCGATATCAATTGTTCCTAACATCTCAAAAATTATTGAATCGATATTATCGCAGCACCTAATGTACCACTTTGAGACCAATGACTTACTGACTGACAGACAATTTGCCTACCGACAGCATATTTCCACCACAACTGCGGCGCAAACAATGATTAACTCAATAACCACAGGCATAGACAGTAAACACAAAATAGCTGGCATATTCTGCGACCTATCCAAAGCTTTCGATGTAATAAGTCACAAATTGCTAGTCGAAAAATTAAGGCACTACGGTCTACACAGGCATTGTATTGACTTATTACAATCATTCTTAGCAAATCGATCTCAGACTGTGGAAGTAATGTCAGGCGGAAAAAGATCGAGGTCTAGGTCTGGTAGCGTGACAATTGGTATACCACAAGGATCTGCGCTCGGAAATACCCTTTTTCTGGCATTCATAAATGACCTACCAGCTGCCATAACGGAAGGCCAAGTCGTCCTGTTCGCTGACGATACGACCGTGGTGGTGAGCGCGCGTACTTACGACCAACTTGGTGAAAAAATCCACACAGCATACGATCAGCTTCATACGTGGTTCTCAGCAAACGGTCTGATACTTAACGCCAATAAATCGAATGTCATGTTATTTTCTGGTAGGCGCGTTCCAGGTGTGAATATACAGTGCCCAATTCCGATGAGCGACAAGTGTAGGTTCCTGGGTTTTACATTGGATCCCACATTAAGCTGGAAACAGCACGTTGACTCACTGTGTAGCAGGCTGGGTAGTGCCGTGTTCGCTCTTCGCAAACTGAAGCCGTTGGTGTCCCTTGATGCACTGAGGCAAGCTTATTTCGCTCACTTTCACTCGCTCATGACTTACGGTGCTATTTTGTGGGGCAATTCCACTGACACCGACAGGGTAATGCGAATACAAAAGCGTGCATTACGAACGATGGCCGGTGTAAACCAGCGGCAGTCCTGCAGGGAACTGTTCGTCGAACACCGAATAATGACCCATTATTCGCATTACCTTTTCGAGGTCTTAATGTTCACGCGGAAGCACTTGTCGGAGTTTGAGCGAGTGGAAGTGCCGGGCAAGTGCCTGCGCAGCACGGGGCAACTCCGATCAGTGCCGCGTCGCACCGCACTACACGCGAAAAACCCGCGAGTGATAGGCCCGACATATTATGAGCACTTACCCGCTGAACTAAAAAATGAACAAAGTGAAGAAACGTTTAGGCGCCGACTGAAGAACCATTTATTGGAAAAGTCCCTTTACTCGGTTAAAGAATATATTGAATTAATTAAATAGGTTATTTTATTGGTATTTTATTTTATTTTCTTGTTTTGACATAATTATTTTGAAATTGTAATGTATGTGTATTGATTTTGACATTGCCGATTTAAATATTTGGATATTGATATGTACTTCCTAGTACTAGAATCTATTTTGTAATTACTTTGAATTAGCTAGTAAGAATTTACATTGACATTTTATTATTTATTGTATTGTAATTATTTGATGTGTACTCTTTATGGTACAAAATTGTTTATTTGTTAATTTATTTCTTTTTGTAGGTATACGTATAATATTGTATACGTATACCCTCCATGAATTTCCAATTTATTTATTTTTAATCATGATCATTATTGTATAGATATTTAATGAACGATCACTTTACGAATTAGTAATGTAAACTTTAATGTGATTTATATGAAACTTGTAATTTGTGAATAAATAAACTAAACTAAACTAAACTAAACTAATACGCGGTAGGGCGCTGAAATACCGTCAATTTGTGTACAGACCGTCTTATCTGCTGTATTTGCCAGCGAAATAAAGTAGGTAATAGTGTAGATAGTGCGGGTGAATAATAAAGCCGTTCATCACGCCCGTCGTCTCCCCCGCCCCCGTCGGGCCCACCGAGCACTAAGCCCGAGAATTATATTACTTACTTCTTGGCCTCGTTGTTTATGAGCGGTCCCCTGCCGTCGGCACCTGCGTGAGAGCCTTATTTCAACCTTTGCTCGTGTTTCCACTGTAAGATAAGCTACTTTCAAAACAGTTTGGCAGTACCCACTTACAACGTTTTCATTGCCACACACACTAACTGTTCTAGGAATAGAATATGTGTCAATTATTTTGATCGGTTATTGTTTTATCAGACGACTTTTCCAATAATTGTACCCACTAATCTCGGTGATTGGCCGGTTTGATTAGGTAACCTTACCTTGGTAATCTAACGGGCATTTTTATTTTAAAATGTACGGTTAGGCGAAACTGAAGCTATATTCAAACACCGTCTAACCTGTCAGTTGGTGATGAAATGTATGGAGTTTGACGCTAATCGTCAATTTTGTGACGATGTGTTGCTGCTAGTTAAGAGGCAGGCGCGGATCCAGCCCTCCAAAAAGGTTGTGGTCACAGCTACCCGAAAATCGGCCAAGTGCGTCAACCTGATTAGGGTTGTGGGCATGACGCACGACCATCGTGCCCACAACGGTGGATCCACCTTATTAAGATCCTTGTTAAGAGGACATTTTAAATAAAAAAGCCCCACGGTATTTGTTAACTATTCCTGAAAACTGTAGTATAATTATATGTTTTTGTGTGTAGGCGGCTGGAGGAGAACCTGCTGACGGAGATCCCAGCCGCCGTGCAGCTGCTGCCCGCGCTGCAGGACCTGTGAGTGACAACACTACGTTAAGGATGTTAATTCTTTGTAAATTGCTCTTTTGTTCCGATTCAAACAACTCAGCATATCTTTCAACTCACTCGTTCACTCGCTCTCAAGTAGCTCTATTGAGCCGTGAGCTGCAAGAAAAGACACGATCAACATGAACTTTTTGTCCCTGTCTTGTCGCCGTATACCTAAATGCTTTCTCTTTTGTTCGGAAATATTCAGATTTGTAGCTACTGAGCTATAAGAGCTAATGAGCTGTTGACTAGGGAATGCAACCCGGGTACCTGGGTAACCGACTTTATTTAGAGTAAACCCGGGCATTTTGACTCAGAACCTGGGTTAAAAAAACCTAGTAGGTAATGAATACTGTGGGTCCAGTGAAAAGGGTACAAGTCACATTTATACCAGGAACAAAAGGTCAAAACTCTATTGTATGACTTAAGCTCTTTTGCTCCTAGATTATATGTGAGTTGTACCCCTTTTTACTAGACCCACATTATTTTATTTATAGAAATTATGCATGTATCGTTTTATTTTAAAGATGATAAATAAAATCTAACGTTGGCCACCCTAAAGCAAACGCGAAAAAACATTACATGGTTGGTTAACACGGTCGACAAGACCGTCAAGTTCATTGTAGGTAATATAACACGGGTAACCGAAACCCTAAAACCTGGGTAACAGACTTTATTTAGATTAAGGTAATAGGTACCCACGTTTCATATTTGACCGGGTATTGCATTCCCTACTGTTGACAGACCGCGAAGCTACTGAGCTAAGAGTGATACATATCTTTGAGAGCTAAAGACTCCTATCACTCTTTTCACTTTAGCGACACGTCTACAGTCTACTAGAGTCTGTGCGGAAAGAGAATAGGCGTGGCGAAAAACGGAACTAACCCCCCATCTAAATCCTATTCTCTTTCCGCACAGACTCTAACAGCGATATGTGCCGTAGGTCGCTGGCGAGCAACCGCGTGGAGTGGGCGGGCGCGGGCGCACTGGCCCGCTGCGCGCGCCTGCAGCGCCTCGAGCTGCGCGACAACCCCTGCTCGCGCCTGCACCCACTGGCGCTCGCGCAGTTGCCGGCGCTCACCACGCTGTGAGTACCCGCCTGCAGTGTCGAGCGACGCGTGCCGCAGGGCGAGCGACCGCGTGCAGAGGGCGGCGCGGGCGCATGGCCCGCTGCGCGCGCCTGCAGCGCCTCGAGCTGCGCGACAACCCCTGCTCGCGCCTGCACCCGCTGGCGCTCGCGCAGTTGCCGGCGCTCACCACGCTGTGAGTACCCGCCTGCAGTGTCGAGCGACGTGTGCCGCAGGGCGAGCGACCGCGTGCAGAGGGCGGCGCGGGCGCATGGCCCGCTGCGCGCGCCTGCAGCGCCTCGAGCTGCGCGACAACCCCTGCTCGCGCCTGCACCCGCTGGCGCTCGCGCAGTTGCCGGCGCTCACCACGCTGTGAGTACCCGCCTGCAGTGTCGAGCGACGTGTGCCGCAGGGCGAGCGACCGCGTGCAGAGGGCGGCGCGGGCGCATGGCCCGCTGCGCGCGCCTGCAGCGCCTCGAGCTGCGCGACAACCCCCTGCTCGCGCCTGCACCCGCTGGCGCTCGCGCAGTTGCCGGCGCTCACCACGCTGTGAGTACCCGCCTGCAGTGTCGAGCGACGTGTGCCGCAGGGCGAGCGACCGCGTGCAGAGGGCGGCGCGGGCGCATGGCCCGCTGCGCGCGCCTGCAGCGCCTCGAGCTGCGCGACAACCCCTGCTCGCGCCTGCACCCGCTGGCGCTCGTGCAGTTGCCGGCGCTCACCACGCTGTGAGTACCCGCCTGCAGTGTCGAGCGACGTGTGCCGCAGGGCAAGAGACCGCGTGTACTGCAGGACTCCTTGTGATAAAGATGCAATTAGCAAACACTAGTGACACCCAGCCATAGCGCAAATACTACACCCGGCCAAAGTTAGAAAATTAGGGATTTCTATTTAGACATCCCAACGCCAACTCAACTCATCGACTCAACTTTACATTAAAGAAGTGAATTTGGTTTGCGATTTTGTTCAATAAATAACACTGAATCTTGATTTTCGACTCGTATCCAACGCCCGATCCGTTCGTATCGATAATGATGGCGCTAGTTACAGTGGTTCAATTTCCTCTGTATCAACACAATCGCGATTCCGATGCTCGCGTGTCGGCACTTCGACAGCGGAAGTTAATCAATCACAACACAACACGCCGCACGCGTCAACCGGAAGCTTTATGAGAAAATATCATTACCCGCACCTTCGCCTGCGTTATTCCCTAGGGAACTCTTGGTCTACGCGAATGCCAAATTTGTTCTCAATTCATTCAATGGGCTTGTGTAGGTAATGAAACATTTTACAAAGTCCGTTAGTTATAGGTACTCGTAAATTATCAAAAAAGGTCCACCTTGTTTTGGCATAATTTTATTTGTCCGAATGTTCTATTTTCCCGGATACTATTTACGCATTACTGTTATTTTACAGATAATATTGACTTTTCAGAATAATTATAAAAGAAACCTAACCTAACCTAAAACTTAATACGTTACGTTCTAATTCTAGGTGGCTTTTACGTAAAAGATTTTTCAAAATATGTTTCGTTAAAGCTATAGAAAAATTATGCGAAATAAAATTACATTCGAACAAATAAAACGTAAGTACGCCAAATAAAGGGAACCCATCAAGGAATATTGGTTACCTATTAGTACGTTAAAGTTCCGCGTGATATACGCGTCACGTCAACTACAATTTTGCCATTACCTATTTACTAGTAGTAAAAAACAACATTGAAACCTTCACAAACTTTCACATCTATAATATTAAGTAAGAAGTGGGATAGAATGTTATATCTTGGACGACGTAACACCACGTAGGGCGACGTGGGTATACTACGTGCATGTCGGTGTGGGGTCCCGCGAGCCCGCGGTGCGCGACCGAGATATCATGCTAGCTATGCGGGATGTGGCGGGAAGGTTAACGGCGAAGAATAACCGTTTGCAGCTATGCATCCTCACGACGAGATCGGAATCCGTAAAATTTTACAGCGGTCGTAACCCGGGAGAAGCGCGTCGCGGCGGGGTGTCGTGCGACCTGTGACGTCACGCCGGCCGGCGGAAGTCGCCGCGAGCCGGACGCAAACAAGCCCATTACGTCGCGAGGCCGCGCCGCGCTCGCACCACATAAATTACATCTTTGGCGTCGACGGCAGTCATAAACTGCGGCAGCCACTAGGGTGTGCTCCCGGGAAATACCGGAACCGAAAGTACCGGGATTTCGGTGAAAAAAGGCGTATAATTTGAAACGAACAAGCGCGTAGTTAAATTTTAACCAAGCCCGGGTTGTGACCGTGATAATGGCGATCGGTGGCGATTCACCCCTGCCTGTCCCACTGGTCCGTAAAATTGTGATTATTAATGAAATTATAGTAATAAATGTGCTTTTAATGTAATCTGTAGTTGACTTTATTATAAAATTAACTGAATCTCATCGGACTGAAGCATCCACAGTCTTTGAAAACCCGTCCCGAAAGTACCAGGAAGTCCCGGTTCTATTGTCGGCCAGTACCGATAATCCCGGTTCTCCAGAACCTAGCAGCCACGGTGCGCGGGGCGCCGCGGCCGCCGCGGTGATCGCTTCTCGTTATGCTGATGAGCGAGCTCCCGCTCCGAGCCCTTAAATTTTACGCGCAATAAGACTAAATCTTTTATGACTTTATCCCTCCGCCATCATCGACATTTGAATATGCGGCAACGGGGACGCGAACTGGGATCCGATTACACTTATCTCAATAAAAACACGAGTAACTGCGTAGGCAATATCGGATATTCGGCGGCAGCGAACTTTCCTAACAGATTTTTTCACTCGCCCATATTTTATTTGACTTCACTTAGGCTATTGTATTGGTAGACTTTATATGGGCAATCCGATGTCTAATAAATCCTCAACAATTTGTAACATGAATTTTGTTCCATTACACATTTGAGCTTTTATTGTATTTTTTTCCTCCCTCGCGACCCCCTTCTAGAGACTGTGCGACCCCCCTCCCGGGAGTTGCTACCTACACTTTGAAAAACACTGCTGTAAACGATCGACTGACCATCGACCATAATCTGGGGGTACGGCAGTACCCTCGCCAAGTCGAGCAAAACAAAGATATTGCCGTACCATCATTTTCTCGAAGCCATTCGGGCCATTTTCAGCTTCCGTAATTTTGTGCTGGTTAAAGCTAGAACCCTGAAATTTCAGGAATATATAGGGCACAATAAGACATATATATATTCTCAATATCATTCAATTTGAACGTGTATTTTAAGAACTATTGCACGTCAAAGTTCCTTAATTTTGTCACTGATTGACTCACTGACTCGTGATCATCATAATTCTAAGGGAAATCGAGTTCTGTTGACACCTCCTGTACCGACTTAGTTTAACATTAGGTACATCTCAAAACTTTTTGTTGTAGGAGAACTGCGTTGCGAGACTTGCATATTTTTACACGTACCTAACGTTTTTGATGGGATTTATATTGTCCCCCAATAAGTTTCGTAGATGATCAACTTTTAGGCGGCCAATTAAAAACGGACGCCTGCAAAGATTTTTGCACTATCACATATGGATGGTATGCCTAATCTGTACACCTACACCACCCAGATACCGAGATAGTTACGTTTCGTATATGAGGTTCGTTCTTTCAGTCGTAACACTGATATGGAACGTTTTCTTATGATAATGTAATAATGTAGTCAACAAGTAACTTCCCAGCGGACGTCCCACGCTTTCCATGGAAAGAAATGCTTTTACTTCAGTAACTTCGCGCCTCCCCCGGAAACTAGGCCTGTTGTCCTAATATTGGGTAGGGGAGACCGGGGAGATTACAACACGTCCATCATTCCCCGGGTCGGCGTCCTTGGTCATTTCCCGTGTTTCCTTGTTTACTTTTCTTATAAATTACGTAAACAAGCAGTTATTGAAGAGGACCAGCAACTCGATCTTTTAATTAAATGGCACCCGACAGCTATTAGGTGCCGTTTTCACCATTTTCAAATTCAAGGCGACCGGGAATTCGGGGCACGGAGCAATAATTAGATAAGCGGCAAGTAAGTGGGACGACTGAACAATTTAAGGACGATAGGAATTTTGTTACGAACTGGAAATTTAGGGAATGATTACAAAATTGTATTAGCATTTGATTAGAATCCGGGACTCTTCGGCGTGTTATACTTACAATATTTGTAGATACCACGGGAGTTGGGACGAGTTGATGATACAAAATACACATCATTGTTGAAAAATCGTATGTTACAGCGATTATAATTAAGGTAGAAATGCTTCTCCATGTTGTCCGAGGGCTTGATAAAGTCTTAGGCACTGGTCCCACCGCCGGCGAGTAAGCGAGAAAAGTTGGGCGAGTAACAGTTAATTGCGGGCTGACCAGGCACAGTGTGATCAATCGACGTTTCCAGATCCGCAATGCTACTCGCTTACTCGCCGGCGTTGAGACCAGTGCCTTAGTAGGTAATTGCCATCTTGAATGCTAAGTCATTACGAGAGAGGTGACAGCGGGGCTACAACTATCGGGCAATTGTTTGTAGATACCGCCGGAGTGGACTCGTGGCTAACGCTTGGTGTTTCTGTCGTGCGCAGGATCCTGTCGGACGCGCGCGCGCTGGCGGCGCTGCCGTCGCTGTCGGGCGCGGGCCGGCTGCACACGCTGCGCGCCGACCGCGCGCGCCTGCGTGCGCTGCCGCCCGACCTGTGCGCGCACGCGCCGCAGCTGCGCGTCTTGTGAGTACCCTCACCCAGAGATGGGTAATCTCGACTCCGTTGAGTGATTCGAGTCATTCTATCCGGCTCCGCTTTCGGTACCGGCTCGACTTAACGACTCTTCAACTTTTTTGAATCCTTCAGATCAATTCACTCCGGACTCGCTGATTTCGATTGACTATAACAATGTGCGCTACGCTCCGCGCCGCGAGACCGCGGTGTAGTATTGTAGTATTCATTTGGCTCCGTACCGATAGATTACCTAGTGGGAGTTAATAACTCCATAGATTCGATAAAATTTCGAAGGAGTCGATAAGAAGTCAGAAGCGCTTACGGATTCGAATCGTTTAAATTTAAATCATCGAGTCCGGATCTACCCATCTCTACCAAAGTATAAAGACGAACAAGTAGTTCAACTTGGCCGTTTAGGACACCACCGTGTACATTCGGGAGGGGTTTATTTGGAGACCTGTTTTCAAATCATACGTCAACGCTTCGTTTCGGCGAACTGTGCATAATCGTAGTAAACGTCGTATGCGCATACCTCAAATATTCCGATTGCTGGAAAACTTATTAACTCCGTGTTTCTCGTTCGATCGAGTCCCGTTGCGGTCTAACAATTTATCAATATTCGCTTCATATAAAAATGTAATCTCTTCGCTTTTATCGCAGTTTAAAATGCGAACTGCAGCGCTTTTGTCGCATTGAGGCGACCGCAATCCCGGGAAGCGGCACCGTTCCCGCGACAAGGTCTCACGGATTATCCCCGATCGCCCGCGGGACCATTTGCATATTGAGTGGAGCGTGTCGCGCTAATAGCCGCCCGCGTGCACCGGCCCTGGGGGGGTAAAGGAGGGGGGGGGGGGGGTCTTTTCTCTGCAAGATTGGTAATTTTATAGAAGGTCAGTTGGCACCTCGCGCTAACACTCAATTTGTTGGGTCCTTTTGAGCTTCCGATTTGCATAATCTGCGACCGATACAGCTCCACAATCCCTGCCCCAAACCAGAATGACGTAAGAACGTTTTCGTTATTGTGACGGGGTAGAATCATCATCATTATTTCAACCTTCAGATGTCCACTGCTGAATATAGGCTTCCCCGAAAGACTTCCACAACGAACGGGTGCACGCTTTTTGCCTCCGTCACAGAATAAATAATAATATTACGTACGTCGTGTAGGAACTTTGTCGTAGTAGGATACAGGTCAATGGAGTCTGAAGTTGGTTTGTTTGTTACAGAGCGGTGCAGTCCAACGAGCTGGAGGAGCTGCCCGATCTGCGCGCATGCGCCGAGCTGCGCGTGCTGTGAGTATTCAACCAGTAATGCTACATTTACACGCTTGTCGAGGCTTGGCCAGCGCCTAAAAGCTCCAAGCCTCTACAAACGCTCGAATGCCATTTACACGCTCGCGAGTGCGTTGCAGCACCTTCGTTGTGCTGTAATATGTGGCAGTGTCACGGTCGCCATGTAATATGTGGGGATGGTATGGGTGGTTTTGACCAAAAGAACTCGATATACTTGGACATGCTTGTAATCACTCCAATATACTCTAGTTACGTTCTACTTCTAACCTCCCAAGATACAATACTATACTATATTTATATGACTAATCTACGTGCTCGTGAGAGGGAAACCATTATCGTGGATAGGACGCTATCTTACTTTACTCGGCTAATCTATGAACGTGTAGATTGGCGTATCTGCCTATCACACCTCCCCTGAAAAGGTAAGGGTTCCCTCCCCCGAAAAAAAAAATAGTAGGTACAAAATCAATAAAGCAAACTTACAATCCCATACATAAAATGCAGGTACTTACGCATACTTAAAAATACAGATATTCAACAACAATTTTCACAAGTTCTATACGTTCTTAAATACATACAGGGTGTCCCTAAAACCAACTTTTATACGATCAGGGCTGATAGACCAGCTCATAAGAACCTAGATTAAGCAAATTTGACCTCAGTAAAAATCTCTTAGTTTTCGAGATATTGACGTTTTTGTAAAACTCGTGCTAAGTGATACCCTGACTCGGTGTTTTGAGTGTCATTGCTAAAATATCAAGTATTTTACAAATCTGTTTTTTGCTATGTGTGGCCAAATAACTATGCTATTGAACGTATTTTCTATTTTTGCAAATTTATTCATGCTGTGGACACAGTACAATAACAAAAAAAAATTATTCGATTTTTTTCAAATTTCACCTCTGACTTCGAACTAGCGTGGTGAAAAAAAAATGTACCAACATAACCAGGCACTCAACGTAAAAAAATTGCGAATTTATTGTAGTTTCTAAAATGGTATAAAATTTACTAAACACTGTAATAATTTTTGAAATAATGATATTTTGTTACAAAATTAACTGTCTGCCGCCTTCATCTCATACGATCCGGTTGAACTAAGTTTGCACCTGGCGTGCTTGACATCACATACAAATTAGGTGCAAACTTCACGTAATCGTCAATATCTCGAAAACTAAGAAATTTTTATGAGGTCAATTTTACTCAGTCTCGTTTTTTATGAGCTGGTTTATCAGCCCTGTTCGCCATTTTGTAAAAGTCGCGAATTTTGATAGCCTGGATCAGTCTTTCGAAATTTCAGTATTTTCTTACTCTGCTTTTTGTTAAACATTACTTAATAATTATGCTATCATACCTTTTCTGTTCGAAATTCAAATTCTGGTACGAAATTTAACCAATGGAATATTGTAGTATAACCTCCTTTTGAATTAAAATGCTATTATCTTAAAAACTACGGTGTCTAGTGTGTAAAATCTTACTATTTTAAACTACATTATTTTTTTTTATTTTAGCATGGTAAATTTGTTTTAAGTATTACGCGATTCAAATCCGAGGTCATATTTTGAATCACGTAAAATCTAATTTATTTTGATAAGGTATGATAGCATAATTATTAAGTAATGTTTAAAACAAAAAGCAGATTAAGAAAATAATGAAATTTGAAGTCATGACTTTCGAAAGACTGATCCAGGCTATCAAAATTCGCGACTTTTACAAAATGGCGAACAGGGCTGATAAACCAGCTCATAAAAAACGAGACTGAGTAAAATTGACCTCATAAAAATTTCTTAGTTTTCGAGATATTGACGATTACGTGAAGTTTGCACCTAATTTGTATGTGATGTCAAGCACGCCAGGTGCAAACTTAGTTCAACCGGATCGTATGAGATGAAGGCGGCAGACAGTTAATTTTGTAGCAAAATATCATTATTTCAAAAATTATTACAGTGTTTAGTAAATTTTATACTATTTTAGAAACTACAATAAATTCGCAATTTTTTTACGTTGAGTGCCTGGTTATGTTGGTACATTTTTTTTTCACCACGCTAGTTCGAAGTCAGAGGTGAAATTTGAAAAAAATCGAATAATTTTTTTTTGTTATTGTACTGTGTCCACAGCATGAATAAATTAGCAAAAATAGAAAATACGTTCAATAGCATAGTTATTTGGCCACACATAGCAAAAAACAGATTTGTAAAATACTTGATATTTTAGCAATGACACTCAAAACACCGAGTCAGGGTATCACTTAGCACGAGTTTTACAAAAACGTCAATATCTCGAAAACTAAGAGATTTTTACTGAAGTCAAATTTGCTTAATCTAGGTTCTTATGAGCTGGTCTATTAGCCCTGATCGTATAAAAGTTGGTTTTAGGGACACCCTGTATATCTAAAAAAAAAATTACATTTTCCAAGAGATGTTGTAACTGTAGTAGTTATGACCAAATTCATTTATTGCAAAAATTAACTTTTATACGTCAATAAAAAAAATTGAATATGTACAACAAACATCACTTCCAACGATTCAATAAAAAAAAATCCGTCATTCATATTAAGCATATTATCTCGCGTTTGTACTGCTACTTCTGTTCCTGTCAATCTTTATCATCCCCAAACATACTCGTCTTCATCTTTTTAAACTTTCCATTACCCAATCAAGTCTCTTAACGCTACGTCTTTGGCGTGCCTTCGTTAATAGAGAATCTTGATTCATACAACTTACTATTGTACCCATCTTTAATGCATAACAACTCTACTATCTTACCCTTCCACATAAATAACCAAGTCTCGGAGTGCTACGTCTTGGCGTGCCTTCACCCATGGAGAATCTTGATTCCTCTAAACTGTAGAGGCTACTCAACGTTACCTCATATTCATAAATCTCATATTTTTATCTTTCACGGAACACTTCAATCTTTCGTCAGTACATTTCCATAAAATCTCTATTTTACTCATCACATCAACAATTTTCTAGCTTAAAAATCAGTAATTAATAACAATACGCCATTGTTTTCATCCCTACTGCCTAACTTCTCTCCTAAAAGAAAACATCAAATTCACATTCCCTTCCACCTTTAACCTATCCGTTACTTCCTGTAATTCCAGCTCCATAATTCAGCCATATTTTATAATAAACACATTAACTCCTGTACTGTCACAAATAAGGTTAATTTCTTATCTAAACATTCTACCTACATGATTACTGATATTATAAGACATCTACATAATCTTCGACAGATACGAAAAAAAATCTAAATCATCACGCTTGTTATCTGAGTCACGTTATGCAGCCGCTATGCAGTCAGCATAACATTGATCTTGGATAGCGAAGTGTTTGACCTAGCGCAATTTCTCGATTTCTGCTTACTCTGAACTGTCACTGACCTTGCTTACTCATCGCATTGCGATTATAGTTTGAGTTCGCAAAATTATATTTATCATTACTATTTTAACACTGACATTGACAAAAATATTTTCCTCTACCAATCGTTTCAAACTGTAAATAATTCTATAATCTTAACCTTGTTTGTGATCGTAACAACATTCACCCAACATGCTCTTCCATTTCCGTCTATTACAGGCAAAAGAAAAAAAAAATCTGTCTCATAATCACAACCCATCATTTCCAACCGCGTGAGATCCCGATCTCACTAACTCGCCTCTCTCCGGGAATAAATATTTAAAACGCTCAACAATTTAAACGTCATCTCAACATACCACAGCTACAACCCCTTTCTTTTACAAATATTTCCGATTAAAAACAAATTTGTGCTTAAAACAAGGAACAACACTGCTAATAACTTATCTTTTGTAACCGTACAAGGTCTCTCAGTCTGCTTCCTTAACTGAATTAGAACAATGTCGTTAAAGTTACAACATACATACTTAATATTCCTACAATTAATATTTAACAAATTAACTAGGCTTGCCATAACCAAATTACTACACAAAATAAATTACGAACACATTAAACATCAACTAAAAAACAAACAAATAAATTACAATATACCTTAATTATCTCTATACATCTTCACCTTGAATCACTGGCCGCGCCGCTCGACGCTCGACCGACAGGGAGCCGCTTGCAGCCGTATCCCCTGCTGCTTCCGTCCGGCGCACGGACAACGCGTCGCCAACCATGTCGCGCACAACCCAGCACGACCTCCGCAACTCCAAATCCATTCCCGTCAATGAACCAGCAACATTGGTTCGACCACCACCATTCTGCCTTCTATATCGCTCGTCACGGTGCAATATGTAGTAGTCTTCAATACGTCACCAGGATGTCGCAGCGTCTTCTTCTGTATCGCTTGTCACGCTTGCCACGCAGGATGTCGCAGTGTCACGGTCGCCATGTAATATGTGGCAGTGTCACGGTCGCCATGTAATATGTGGGGATGGTATGGGTGGTTTTGACCAAAAGAACTCGATATACTTGGACATGCTTGTAATCACTCCAATATACTCTAGTTACGTTCTACTTCTAACCTCCCAAGATACAATACTATACTATATTTATATGACTAATCTACGTGCTCGTGAGAGGGAAACCATTATCGTGGATAGGACGCTATCTTACTTTACTCGGCTAATCTATGAACGTGTAGATTGGCGTATCTGCCTATCACACCTCCCCTGAAAAGGTAAGGGTTCCCTCCCCCGAAAAAAAAAATAGTAGGTACAAAATCAATAAAGCAAACTTACAATCCCATACATAAAATGCAGGTACTTACGCATACTTAAAAATACAGATATTCAACAACAATTTTCACAAGTTCTATACGTTCTTAAATACATATATCTAAAAAAACATTACATTTTCCAAGAGATGTTGTAACTGTAGTAGTTATGACCAAATTCATTTATTGCAAAAATTAACTTTTATACGTCAATAAAAAAAATTGAATATGTACAACAAACATCACTTCCAACGATTCAATAAAAAAAAATCCGTCATTCATATTAAGCATATTATCTCGCGTTTGTACTGCTACTTCTGTTCCTGTCAATCTTTATCATCCCCAAACATACTCGTCTTCATCTTTTTAAACTTTCCATTACCCAATCAAGTCTCTTAACGCTACGTCTTTGGCGTGCCTTCGTTAATAGAGAATCTTGATTCATACAACTTACTATTGTACCCATCTTTAATGCATAACAACTCTACTATCTTACCCTTCCACATAAATAACCAAGTCTCGGAGTGCTACGTCTTGGCGTGCCTTCACCCATGGAGAATCTTGATTCCTCTAAACTGTAGAGTCTACTCAACGTACCTCATATTCATAAATCTCATATTTTTATCTTTCACGGAACACTTCAATCTTTCGTCAGTACATTTCCATAAAATCTCTATTTTACTCATCACATCAACAATTTTCTAGCTTAAAAATCAGTAATTAATAACAATACGCCATTGTTTTCATCCCTACTGCCTAACTTCTCTCCTAAAAGAAAACATCAAATTCACATTCCCTTCCACCTTTAACCTATCCGTTACTTCCTGTAATTCCAGCTCCATAATTCAGCCATATTTTATAATAAACACATTAACTCCTGTACTGTCACAAATAAGGTTAATTTCTTATCTAAACATTCTACCTACATGATTACTGATATTATAAGACATCTACATAATCTTCGACAGATACGAAAAAAAATCTAAATCATCACGCTTGTTATCTGAGTCACGTTATGCAGCCGCTATGCAGTCAGCATAACATTGATCTTGGATAGCGAAGTGTTTGACCTAGCGCAATTTCTCGATTTCTGCTTACTCTGAACTGTCACTGACCTTGCTTACTCATCGCATTGCGATTATAGTTTGAGTTCGCAAAATTATATTTATCATTACTATTTTAACACTGACATTGACAAAAATATTTTCCTCTACCAATCGTTTCAAACTGTAAATAATTCTATAATCTTAACCTTGTTTGTGATCGTAACAACATTCACCCAACATGCTCTTCCATTTCCGTCTATTACAGGCAAAAGAAAAAAAAAAATCTGTCTCATAATCACAACCCATCATTTCCAACCGCGTGAGATCCCGATCTCACTAACTCGCCTCTCTCCGGGAATAAATATTTAAAACGCTCAACAAATTTAAACGTCATCTCAACATACCACAGCTACAACCCCTTTCTTTTACAAATATTTCCGATTAAAAACAAATTTGTGCTTAAAACAAGGAACAACACTGCTAATAACTTATCTTTTGTAACCGTACAAGGTCTCTCAGTCTGCTTCCTTAACTGAATTAGAACAATGTCGTTAAAGTTACAACATACATACTTAATATTCCTACAATTAATATTTAACAAATTAACTAGGCTTGCCATAACCAAATTACTACACAAAATAAATTACGAACACATTAAACATCAACTAAAAAACAAACAAATAAATTACAAAATACCTTAATTATCTCTATACATCTTCACCTTGAATCACTGGCCGCGCCGCTCGACGCTCGACCGACAGGGAGCCGCTTGCAGCCGTATCCCCTGCTGCTTCCGTCCGGCGCACGGACAACGCGTCGCCAACCATGTCGCGCACAACCCAGCACGACCTCCGCAACTCCAAATCCATTCCCGTCAATGAACCAGCAACATTGGTTCGACCACCACCATTCTGCCTTCTATATCGCTCGTCACGGTGCAATATGTAGTAGTCTTCAATACGTCACCAGGATGTCGCAGCGTCTTCTTCTGTATCGCTTGTCACGCTTGCCACGCAGGATGTCGCAGTGTCACGGTCGCCATGTAATATGTGGCAGTGTCACGGTCGCCATGTAATATGTGGGGATGGTATGGGTGGTTTTAACCAAAAGAACTCGATATACTTGGACATGCTTGTAATCACTCCAATATACTCTAGTTACGTTCTACTTCTAACCTCCCAAGATACAATACTATACTATATTTATATGACTAATCTACGTGCTCGTGAGAGGGAAACCATTATCGTGGATAGGACGCTATCTTACTTTACTCGGCTAATCTATGAACGTGTAGATTGGCGTATCTGCCTATCACAGTGCACGTTCCCTATAGGTACACACGTACACATCTGTGACATGCATTTGTACGTTGCAACATAATGCCTAGCTAATTAAGGTAGCTGCATACGCCAAGATTTATAAACATATGTCTTGAAAAGGTTTTTTTACATTAAACTGGTACTTGTACTTAAAAAAATAAATGTGCTCGATGTAAAATCCTTTGAAGAAAGTTGTTAAGTGGATATCAGGAACACAACATCCGCTGTAGAAGTGGAGGTCCATATTTAGACGCCTTTTGGATGTTGCCAAATGATACGGACCTTTTTAGGCTAGTTTATTGATTGCCTCTCACCATAACAGAAGTGAAGTGAACGATTAACTGGGCAACGGTCCGCCGTTATGTTGTGCCGGCGCGGTGTCCCCGCGCGGTCCAACAGCCGGTCATTAAAGCCGCGTTACGACTAGTGCTGCCAGGTTTTGTTGACCAAAAATCTGAACTTTGTGCATTAAGACGCTGTCAACAGCAAAATGCCCTTGAGGATTCAGGATTTTGGCCCATCCCCTAGCCCCGCCTAATTGCTCCCAGCGCTATTCACAAGTGAGCGGCGAGAAGCGTAACTGTTTGCATTCGGCTTGCGATCGCGATCGAAATAAACACGCCTGCCGGTAGATGGCGTTAAACTCCTGTAGGTTTCCCAATTTCCCATAGAGCGCAGAATAAAATAGACAGGGCGTCGTTAAAATAATATAGTTGATTTTTAATTTATTTTCATAATTAAAGCGTGAACAGATAGAATGAAATTTGGATATGTAATACGTAAATAAGTAATGAAAACTTTCAAGCACATTTAATGAATTTTGGATATGTAATATAAGTAGTTAAGATTTATTAGAAAAAAATACAGTATTTTTGTAAGTAGTAATACGATTATATTGAATTAAAATATACAGCACTTCCTTTATGTTTTTCTTGATGACCTGCAATGTAAGGTCATCGAGAAAAACATAAAGGTAAGGTAAGGTTTACAAATAAATCAATCGATTTTCGATTTGACAGTATAAGGTATTTATACTTAGTATCCGTAACCTGGTATCCCATCAAAAACATTCTGTAAAAAACTAGCCAAGTCTCGATGGAGCTGCTTGTTTATCTCTAAAAAGTAATGAAATCTAGACAAAATCGTGTCAAGTTTAAGGTACCTTACTGCGATTTCTTTATTATTATACTTAATGTTGTGTGACTTGGCCGTTGAACATTCTTTATTCGTTATAGTAGGTACAAGTCAACAAAGAAACTTTGTAATCGCATGTATTTGTATAGGATTACAAATTTATGTGTGCAGTTGCAATATTTGGAGGTTTTTTAGGACTTGATAGGCTAAAAACTAACTATGTTTAAAATTTCTGCTCTCTGAGTTTATGGGAAGTACTAGTTCTATTCTGATGATCATGAGTCAGTGAGTGTCTGTCGTAAATGCGAAACTTTGCTTTCGCTTAACTTCGGAACTAAATGACCTACAGACTTGAAATTTTGGATTTTAAGTATGTGATTATAGCTTACTGGATGACGAAAATTTCTGC
The DNA here is from genome assembly GCA_947034925.1 of Eudemis profundana. Classification (NCBI taxonomy): domain Eukaryota; kingdom Metazoa; phylum Arthropoda; class Insecta; order Lepidoptera; family Tortricidae; genus Eudemis; species Eudemis profundana. The sequence continues at coordinate 24,514,057 of OX344806.1, read as the reverse complement.
GTTCTGGTCTTATCTAGAGGTTCTCAAATAGGGGCCTGAAAATGCGGCGAAATGGTTCCAGTAAAGGATGGTACGGCAGTGTTTGCTTCGCGCTCGACTTGGCGGGGCCACTGCTGTGCCCCCAGATATGTACCATGCAACTCCGAGTACCTTTAGTAGCTAATGATAATGTATGTTACGTAGGTAATTAAATTAAATGAGATTGAATATAATATACAATATAATAAATACTTAGTACTAGTTAGTACAAATACCTTATACTGTCAAATCGAAAATTGATTGGTTTATTTGTAAACCTTACTAACTGACGTGCCCGAAAAATTACCCTGGAGTGCGGTGTATGATAATACATACATACATATATCCAAACATACATACATACATACATACATACATTCATACATTCATACATACATTCATACATTCATACATACATTCATACATTCATACATACATTCATACATACATACATACATACATACATACATTCATACATACATACATACATACATACATACAAACATACATCGCTCCTTGAAAATCATAACGTCACTATCCAAAAAATGACGTTTTTGAGTTAACAACGCCATCTAACTCACGTGATTGTAAGGAACGCCATACAAAGACACCTATTGCTCTAGCTCTATTTAAAACGGCAGGGGGCGCTAGTGTCATTACGGCGAATACTGGAAATTGACGCGCGCCTTTTTGGAACAGTGTCACTATCATTAGAAATACAGTGAAATTCAGTGGATTTTGTGAAGAACGTTGTCATTTTCTGCTTAATGACGGTATTCTGTGATATTAAACGGAAAGTACTAACATTTTTCAATGGAATACAGTATTTATTCGTAATACGTCAGTTCAAACTTTTAATGTAGTATCAATATCAAGACTCAAATTAAAGCAATAGTGTAATTTTCGCTTTAATGACACTTGTCCTTTTGCAATTTTTAATGTTATACTTTGTGTTAAGACTGTTAAAATGACAGTATATCAATAATGACCGTTTTATTTTGAATTTCGAGTCTTGATGCAGGCTAATAATAAAGATGTACTGTATTTTTAGTACGTTAAATGACATTGTGGTTTTAATAACTAAAATGATTTTTAGCATTATTAATCGTCATTTTCGATGTAGTGTCAATTTTGCCAGCTCAAATTACTATAAATTCACTCGTTTTGTCAATTGAAAAATGCTGTTTTATGTTTAAAGCCGTTATAACTGCTAGAAGCTGCTTCCAACATTACTGCTGTTTGATTATTTTGAGACTTCTTGTTTAATGTCACGGTGTGTAATGAATAAAATTATTAACTGTTTTTGAGACTGATAGTCATTTGCGTTAATAAATGTCATTTAACAAGTTTTCTTTAAGAGTTTTTATACAAAAACATGGATTTTTCTTCCAAATAACCAGATATAGTGTCATTGTTCCTTAAACTAAATTAAAATTTAGGAAATCACAGGCTTGAAAAGTGACATTAAGCTGAAATTAATGGAAAAGTGACATTATTATTTTCTTTAAATTCAATTATCAGATAAATAAAACATAAAAGACAGAATCTACTCTTATCGGTAAAAAGCATAGTCACGTATTTAAAAAAACACAGTATACAAATGATACTTTTATTACAAATAAAGTAGTTTTAGACGTTTTAATATTTCGGAAACTTTCAAGCCCCGTTCCCAAAAATCGTGTTTTTCGTTTAATGACGTTATGATTTTCAAGGAGCGACATACATACATACATACATACATACATACCTACCTACCTACCTACATACATACATACATACATACATACATACATACATACATACATACATACATACATACATACATACATACATACCTACCTACCTACCTACCTACATACATACATACATACATACATACCTACCTACCTACCTACCTACCTACCTACATACATACATACATACATACATACATACATACATACATACATACATACATACATACATACATTCATTCATTCATTCATTCATTCATACATACATACATACATACATACATACATACATACATACATACATACATACATACATACATACATACATACATACATACATACATACATACATACATACATACATACATACATACATACATTCATTCATACATACATACATACATACATACATACATACATACATACGTACATACATACATACATACACCTTAGGCCTTCATACACAGGGTTTCGCACACAGGCACTGCCGGGTGTGGGCGCAGCCCTGAGCTTGCCTAATGCATTAGGCAAGGAAGAATAATAATTACGTCAAAATAAAATCGCGGAGTGAGACATGCCTGCTTCGGCTCGTTTCCTAAAACCACACTCGTGTATTGATGCCTCCCATAATACATAACTATTACCGTCGACTCCAAAACTTTATAGATCTATGCAAACAAAACGTTTCTCGATGGGCGTAGCCAAAACCGCATCTGAAGAAGCGTTGAAATGTGGACCTTATATCCAGTGACATAAGGTCCACATTTCAACAAAAACTGAATGAGTATTCATTTGGACAGGCCAGTGGCTATTGCGGTGATCATACATTTAACACACTTAACTAAATATTTACACTTCTTATATTATAACTTTGATTTATATAAGTACGTATACAGTATTTTAGATTTTTAACACAAGTTTAAACAAATTTTTGCGATGTTTTCGATGCGCAAACGAGAAGCATAGGTCCGTCTAGCACGGCGCGTCAGCGCACACTGTCTATTTGTATCGGAGTAAACGAGAGCCTACTGTCACTGTTTCTGGGCAGCCGGGTCTTAGAAGATAATAATAAATAAAAATTGAAATAAAAAAAAGTGTGGACTATTTGTGAAATGTGACTCGCTAGCGGTTTAGGTATGAATATGTTAACTTCATGTTTTTATTTGCAGACCCATACGTTAAAAAAATAAAGACATAGAACCGTTTAATGATGATTTTAAGACCAATCTTTGCAATTTTTTTCTATCGAGCCGATTTCGTGAAATTATGTATCGCGTCCGTCCACGGTCTTCGAAATATGATGAATATTAACATATATTTTTTTTGATGTGCTAGAACAAATGGTTTTTCTTAAAAAACTGCTTAAATAACATCAATTTCAACAAAAGTAGGTCTTGTCAGCCTCTTAAAACCCATCGAGGGTTCCGTACTAATTTGTAGGTACATACATTAAAGTACTTATCTTTGCAGTATAAGATGGTATTACTTGCCAAATTTCATAGTTCTAGGAATCTAGGTCAACTAGGTTGAGAGTGTCGAAATTAACGTTTTTTGCGGCATAAACGGCCGTTTCTTTTTTTCTATTTAACTTAAAAGTTGATTTTCTTCACAGTTTCAAGAGACCATAGACCTCAGTACGAATATTGGTTTTTAGTTTCAACTCGATACCTCCACGCGTTTCCGAGATAAAGTGTCTTGATAGACGAACAAAAAAGTGATGTTATAAGTGTTCCGTTTTTTCCTTACGGAACCCTAAAAATCAGGACTTTCGAGTTCAAATTGAAACAGTGTACATACATTAAAGATTTAAAGCTTAATAAGAAATATAAAATCATAACGTTATTTTTGATCACTCGCAACAACAACGCTAGCTAGAGAAACGGATGGGGTGTGATGTGACAAGACTTGCTCTGGCAGTTTTCTTGACACTTTTTAACAGCCCTTAGATAATAGATAAAGGGGCCACCTGAAAATCGAGACATTTGGCGTCTCCATTAATGTATAATCGGGCCGTGTTCACAGATCTGTAAATCGGGATGGCTCGCTCAAATCTGCATCTGGCAACTGTAATCCAAAAGCCGGGCATTAAAGCCGCGTTACGACATAACATCCGGGTCCGCGAGCACCACATCGCACCGCAACATTACGCGCCGCCAAATTGCCCAAATGTCGCTCATAAAGACAATTCCACGAAACTTCGCACGCCATTAAATTCAATGAAAAGGTTCGGCGTATGCGGGTAACCGCGTGCCGCCATAACTCACCGCCGGTGCCGACGCCACCGTTTGTAACCCGCAAGGAAATGTGTCCAACACAAACATTATCTTTATCTTAGTATTAGTATGTAGGTATTTTTAATGGATCCCCTTGGGTTAACATAATTTTATTTGTCCAAATGATCTTTTTGTCCGAATACTCTTTACGCATAATTTTTATTTTACAGATACCATTGACTTTTCAGAATAGTTATAAAATAAATCTATTCTAAATGATCTACGTGAAAAAATCTAAAGTAGCTTCCTTTAAAGCTGGAGAAAAATATGCGTTATAAAATTCGGGCTGCTTTCGGACAATTAAAACGTAGGTACCTACTTATCCCAAATAGAAGAAACCCATTTTTAGTAGGCAGTTTAATCATATTAATAGACTTTTATTCTATCTATGGTGTGATCTGTGGTATAATGATTCGATGTGTACAGCTACAAACTGGATAATATACCTACCTACCCCTTGAGTTAGGAGTGGACTAGGAGTTACGTATTACGTAGAGGAATTACGTATCCAATTCCAGTGTGCGTCTGTACAGTGTGTGTCTAACTGTTGTATTCCAAATTTCAAATCGATAGCAACAGTAGATTCTAAGAAATATTGGTGTGACAGACGGACAGACAGAGTCGCACCAAAAGTGTTCCTTTTTTACCATTTTGGTACGGAACCCTTATGTAGATTAAAATAAAACTTGATTTAACAGTTTCTGCAGAGTTAACCGGTACCTATTTATTTATATTAATCAACGTGCCTATATAGCCTCGCTCAGTGGGGCTCGGCCCGCACTCCGCTTCCGCTACCTCGCACAGCTCTAGTGGAAACGCATCCTTAAGGTACAAACATGTGCTTATAATATCTCTATAGACGCAGCTTTGCCCCCGGCGCCGCACCGGAGCTGTTTGCATTACGTTCATACCCCTTCGCTGTGTCAATAGGCAGCCCCGTGGCGTACAATGCGTAAAAAACAATCAGGGCACCGAGACATCGACGGTATCGGGTCACCAAAGAACGATGAATAAGTGACTTTATGTTTTATAGAGCTACTTGTGTAGACATAACTTACACACTCAAGCCTAACGTTTTTGTGCGTCATCTCTTTTAAATCGTAGAATAGGTGAGGAGCGATGAATTCGCCGTATCGACGCATAACATTGTCGACCATAGGTTCAATAGGCGTAAGCGACATTGATTTCCCTATTTCTTACTCCAGTTGAGCCTACGGTCTACGACATAAGAATCAGCAAATAAGCGATGTGTTTACACAGGGACCTGTCGTGGAACCGCATCTCGTTCCTGGAGGGAGGCGCGCTGCGCGGGCTGCGCTCGCTCAGTGACCTACTGCTGGCCGGCAACCGCCTCCGCCGCGTGCCCCGCGGTGCCTTCACCCACACGCCGGCGCTGCAAACCCTGTCAGTACACTCCCCGCCACTCACACTAGCGTGCTCGCCCAGCCACCTGCTGCTGGGCGGCAACCGCCTCCGCTGGGTGCCCCGCGGCGCCTTCACCCACACGCCCGCGATTCAGACCCTGTCAGTACACTCCTCGCCACTCACTCTAGCGTGCTCGCCCAGCGACCTGCTGCTGGCCGGCAACCGCCTCCGCTGGGTGCCCCGCGGCGCCTTCACCCACACGCCCGCGCTGCAGACCCTGTCAGTACACTCCTCGCCACTCACACTAGCGTGCTCGCTCAGCGACCTGCTGCTGGCCGGCACCCGCCTCCGCCGCGTGCCCCGCGGCGCCTTCACCCACATGCCCGCGCTGCAGACCCTGTCAGTACACTCCTCGCCACTCACTCTAGCGTGCTCGCCCAGCGACCTGCTGCTGGCCGGCAACCGCCTCCGCTGGGTGCCCCGCGGCGCCTTCACCCACACGCCCGCGCTGCAGACCCTGTCAGTACACTCCTCGCCACTCACACTAGCGTGCTCGCTCAGCGACCTGCTGCTGGCCGGCACCCGCCTCCGCCGCGTGCCCCGCGGCGCCTTCACCCACATGCCCGCGCTGCAGACCCTGTCAGTACACTCCTCGCCACTCACTCTAGCGTGCTCGCCCAGCGACCTGCTGCTGGCCGCTGCTGTCAATTACATCGAGTCATAGCCTGGCAAACGTGAACGTTATCTAAGTGCTTCATTTTCCTTAGTATAGACATATGCTGCACCTATAATAGAAAAGCTGTGTATAATTGATTGATATCGTGTTGCAGAAACCTGGAAAGCAACGAGATCGAGCACATCGATATTGAAGCCTTCGTGCCCATACCCAACTTGGAGGACTTGTAAGTCTACACAACAGTACTACAATTAGTTTTATTGCGGGTGAATACTAAACGTAGCGATGAAATGTAAATAAAATAATTAATTCAATTCGGGCGCGGGGCCATGTCCATGGCTCGGCGCCGTACGCCGGGAAACGGCGCGGCGCGCGCCATAGAAACTGTATGGTGGGCGCCGTGCCGTTTCACGAACATGGGTCGGCGCCCTTAGTCGCGGTACATTTATTATACCACAGCCATATCGAATGATACGGTTACCTTGGCTGTATAACACACTCGAGAGGTCGGTCGAGACGCGAGTGTCGAACTCAGTATAAAAAGGACGTCATGCGCCCGTCTTTCCTGGACTCGCCGAGTGTGTACAGGATAAAGAGCTGAAACTTATTTTATGACCAAACTTTGACAATGGTTTTTTCCATCTCATTTCATTAGTTATTTTGAGTAATTTTGTGTGAGCGAGTGACGTGAACGCGTTCGTTTGCAGGAACGTGGGCAACAACGAGTTCCCACTGCTGCCGGGCGGCGGGCTGCAGCGCCTGCGCCGGCTGCGCGCGCACAACAACCCGCGCCTCACCAGCTTCCACCCGCCGCACGTCTTCCCCCGGATAGAGGTCGGTGCATGACGTGCTACAGTAGTCTCCAGCCCACGTACACTGCACGACAACAACGCAACAACGAGTCCCCGCTGCTGCCGGGCGGCGGGCTGCTGCAGCGCTTGCGCCGGCTGCGCGCGCACAACAACCCGCGCGTCACTTCCAGCCGCCGCCAGTCTTCCAGCTAGAGTTCAGTGCCTGGCAAATATTTTGAAGGCCGCTTTATTGTCTTCTCCTACTAATTATTATCTCACGTGGTCAAGGGTGAGCTTTCCGAACTCGCCTCCTTCCCTTGGCTCTCTCCACAGATTGGCCACTTTACAGATGCAACTACATAAAAACATAACTAACCTATATGGATCGGCCATATATTTTCATGCGATGCGTTGAAGGTAAGTGTTGAGAGGTTTTATCTGGACAGTCGCCAGATAAAAACCCTAACCCACCCTAACCTAAACACTTTTGCCAGAGAAGCAACAACCAGGGACAACTCGAGTAAACAGGTCGACGTGTTTTGTGACCACGAGTAGCCGAATACGCTCCTGCTTTGATAGAAGTGTCCGACAAAGAAGAGAAGCTTATTTATAGCCTTACAGACAGGATAAATCTTCTCTGATACAATACAAGAGCGACGATTTTTAATGAGTAAACATCACATTATTAATCTCACGAGGAGTTTGTAGGGCCTTAGCCAGGAGGAGACCTCGCTTTGTGAATTTGTTAGTGTGTCGTTTAATTCGGTATCTGTTAGTAAGTGATAGCGGGGCATGTCGGCAGACGCTGGTGCTGTCGTACGCGTACCACTGCTGCGAGTACCTGCCGCTGATGGCGGCGGAGGACGGCGGCTGGGCGGCGCCCGCGCAGCCCGACGTAGACGAGGGCGGCTTCAGCGACGAGGTGCTGCCGCTGCCGCCGCACGTGGATCTCGCCGCCTGGGCCAACGCCACCGACCTCTGGGCGCACTACCGTTAGTCACTCGATATTATACCATATCCAGAATGAGCTGTTAAGAGTCATGCTTCGAGAATCCAATTCTTTTATCCACAAATATTAGTGAAGTCCTTCTTACCTAACTATGTATGCTACTGATGCTGCCAATACTTTGAGGAATGGAACTCTCGAAGGATGAAAAGTTTGACTGAAGATAATTTTCATTGATTCGTCCGACCTTATTAAGTTATTATTCGTACGACTCGATTAGGTTTCAATTCATAGGGACTCTGCGGACGACTAAAATATAAGCTTCAGATCACGAAATGCCACCGTTTCAGATATGGTCAACTGAAGTCGATCGTCTATAAAGTTCTCTATTCTGTCGATATCCCACCGGTTCTCAGAAACGCCTTATCTCTTTGCTCCTCATCGGGAGAGTCGTAAAATAAAAATAACTTGAACCTTAATTGTTTAAATGTAACTTGGGTGTGGCAGTGAACTCGTCTGGCGCGGGCGACAACTGGCTGCGCAAGGCGTTGTCGGCGTGGGGCTCTGATGGGCGACGTCGCGCCGTGCGCGCCGCGCCGCCCCGCGTGCGCTGTCTGCCGCTGCCTGGTCAGTAACCGTCCTCTGGCCGACTGGCCGCGGTGGCTGGCAATATAACCGGATAATAAGAGCCTTGCTCGTAAACTCTTACGTCACTAACATAAACAATTTTAGCTGTGCATATGCCAAGATTTTTGCAAGTCGGAATCCTAAAACGCGATTAAGTAGGTAACTTCAGGCCATGTCTTCAATTCTCCGTGTTTAGCGTCGAGTTCGCTCCATTTTTATTTTTCAAAAGTTTACACCTTTACTGTAAGGTCTCGCTTCGACCGATATTGAGGCGAAGTATCCTGGCCGGCCTCATAACGGTAGGCGAACTTAACCTCCGGAAACGAATAACCTATATTCGCCTTACAGTAAACGGCCATAAAGAATGCGGGTTCCCTCTATGTGGCATAACATTTATTGTCCGAAACTGTTTTAGCATAACAGATGTGGCATAATCGGTTTTCGCCGAATGGTAATGTGGCAGAAACCTTATAAAGCATAATTAGTTACATCCCGAATATGTAGTTGTCTGAAATTAAGTTCGCATACTATTATTATGACCGATTATTTTTACGCATAATTCTATTGTGCAGAATTTTATTCGGCATATTATCGATTGTCCGAGATTGATAGGGTAAGTTTAGGAGAGGTAAGTTATTATAATAATCAAGTGATATAATTCCATTGGACATCTTGTTCATTCAGTATAACGATGAACTAATAACATTTAACATCTAGCAATTCTAACCTAACTTAGTAGGTTAGGCTAGAACTTTGATCCCTCACAAATCTCATAATAAAGAACTGTTGCTAAAAACGTTAGGTTAGATTTAGAACTGTGTCCTTACAAAATAAACAATTGATAGAAAAGGGGCTTAGATTAGGTTAAAACATTTAAGCAATTAGAGTTTTGCACGAGTTCATAGATATGGAAAGGCCAAAAAAGGGGGGACGGGGGGCGAAGCACCCTACAAGGGGGGCTCGGGGGGCGAAGCCCCCCGCAAGAAAAAAAAGATTAGACAGAAAAAGCAGGTTAGGTTAGGTTTAAACTGCGTCCCCCAACAAAAACGAACTGCTGGCAGAAAAAGTAGGTTAGGTTAAGTTAGGTATAGGTTAGGTTTGAACTGCATCCCCTAACAAAAACGAACTGCTGGCAGAAAAAGTAGGTTAGGTTAAGTTAGTTTTGCACGAGTTCATAGATATGGAAAGGCCAAAAAAGGGGGGACGGGGAGCGAAGCTCCGCACTAGGGGGGCTCGGGGGGCAAAGCCCCCCGCAAGAAAAAAAAGATTAGACAGAAAAAGTAGGTTAGGTTAGGTTTGAACTGCGTCCCCCAACAAAAACGAACTGCTGGCAGAAAAAAGTAGGTTAGGTTAAGTTAGGTATAGGTTAGGTTTGAACTGCATCCCCTAACAAAAACGAACTGCTGGCAGAAAAAGTAGGTTAGGTTAAGTTAGTTTTGCACGAGTTCATAGATATGGAAAGGCCAAAAAAGGGGGGACGGGGAGCGAAGCTCCGCACTAGGGGGGCTCGGGGGGCAAAGCCCCCCGCAAGAAAAAAAAGATTAGACAGAAAAAGTAGGTTAGGTTAGGTTTGAACTGCGTCCCCCAACAAAAACGAACTGCTGGCAGAAAAAAGTAGGTTAGGTTAAGTTAGGTATAGGTTAGGTTTGAACTGCATCACCAAACAAAAACGAACTGCTGGAAGAAAAAGTAGGTTAGGTTACAAAACCATATATTGTCGTCGACAATACAGTTAAAAGTTATATTATGACAAAACATCTTTCTGCCACGATAGCATTCGGTGTTATAATTTTATAATCATTTAATTTATGTATAAATATGATTCGGAACATGAAAAGTAGGACCAAATAATATTCGGACTAACGTAATTCTGCGTAATAAAATTATGCGAATATAGATTCTGCGATAACAGTTTATGCACAAAGCCTAATATGGCTATATACATTATGCCACAAAGAATTATTACTTACAAAATTATGCCACAACAGGGTGAACCAAAGAATGCACATCGATCTTTGGAAAGAGGCAATCGGCTAATTTCGACTTCGTATAGCGATATCTGTGTCGCACACACCATGACGTTTGTTGCGAGTTGCGAGAGAGTGTAGTCGCATATCCAAGTCAATAAGTATATATATAGAGTTGCTAAAACTTTTACAAAATTAAATCTGTACTATGGCATCTATAGGAAAAATAAGCCGTTACTTTGCCAGTCACGCGAAATTATCTACAATGTTTATAGATATTTTGTAACTGAAGCCGACCAATTGAAAACATGAGGATGTTAATGTAAGTAATTATTTTAAGAAGATTCGACAGAGAGTTGCAGATGCCACTGGAATTTCAAGAAGAACTTTGAACAATTTATTAAACGAAGTCGGCACTGGCACTGATACACATTCTAGTGGAACAAAGTTCAGCTCTCCGAAAAATGGGAGACCAAAAAAACAATTTCGTTTAGATATGGACGATTTTGATTATGATGTTGTTCGAAGAATGGCGTACGATTTTCATCTGCGTTACAAAGAACTGCCGACAGTAAAATCATTAAAAGCTAAATTATCTGTTTTACAGCTCTATATATTCCACGTGAAATCAAAACAAAACAACAATAAAGTACGTAGTTCTGAATTCAAATGTACATGGAAATTAGCATTCGTTTGTATTCGGAAATGCGATGATTGCCGATGTGCATTCTTTATGGCCGTTTACTGTACAACCATTACTATTTTACAATAAACATGTTGTAACAATTTGTAGACCCTATACAATCGTGACCCCAACCGCTATCGCTACAAATTGGCGACGAAGTTACAAGGTAAGTCGCATTAACGGAAGTCGGTGTGGCAGGGCCGTTCCTGCCGTGCGTGGACCTGTTCGACTGGTGGACGCTGCGCTGCGGCGTGTGGGCGGTGTTCCTGCTGGCGCTGCTCGGCAACGGCACCGTCGTGTTCGTGCTGGTGTTCAGCCGCAGCCGCATCGACGTGCCCCGCTTCCTCGTGACCAACCTCGCCGCCGCGGACTTCTTCATGGGCTTATACCTGGGTGAGCGCCCCGCTACGCGGTTCCGTTTATAGTCTATGAGAAATCCAATCTTAAGCTAAACTTGATAATTCTCGAATACGTCTCTTTAACATTTCCGCATCCTCCAAACTCCTATTTCAAATCTAGTAATCCGATCGGCCCTCATTTTACATTCGGAGCGGAGCGTTTCGATAACGTCGGGTACGTCTCTCGGCAGGGTTCCTGGCGGTGGTGGACGCTGGCACGCTGGGCGAGTTCCGCGCGCACGCCATCGCGTGGCAGATGTCGGGCGCGTGCCGGCTGGCGGGCTTCCTGGGCGTGCTGTCCTCCGAGCTGTCCGTGTACACGCTCGCCGTGATCACGCTGGAGCGCAACTACGCCATCACGCACGCCATGCACCTCAACAAGCGGCTGTCGCTGCGCCACGCCGCCGCCGTCATGGGCGCCGGCTGGGCCTTCTCGCTGGGCGCCGCGACGCTGCCGCTGCTCGGCGTGTCCGACTACCGCAAGTTCGCCGTGTGCCTGCCCTTCGAGACGGACACGCCGGCCGCGCTCGGCTACGTGGTCGCGCTGCTCTCCGTCAACGGCGGCGCCTTCCTCGTGCTGCTCGGCTGCTACCTCAAGATGTACTGCGCGATCCGCGGCTCGCAGGCCTGGAACAGCAACGACTCGCGCATCGCCAAGCGCATGGCGCTGCTCGTGTTCACCGACTTCCTGTGCTGGTCGCCGATCGCCTTCTTCGCGCTCACGGCCGCCTTCGGCGCGCAGCTCGTCTCCCTCGAGGAGGCCAAGGTCTTCACCGTGTTCGTGCTGCCACTCAACTCCTGCTGCAACCCCTTCCTCTACGCGATCCTCACGAAGCAGTTCAAGAAGGACTGCACGCTCGTGTGCAAGGCGATCGAGGAGTCGCGCGTGACGCGCGGCATCGGCCGCTGCCGGCACTCGTCCAACTTCAGCAACCGGCAGACGCCCGCCAACACGAACAGCCTCGCGGAGCGGTCGTCGCGCGGGCCGCACGGGCCCGCGTGCGCGTGCGCGTGCCGGCGCCTGCTGCCCGCGCCGGCCGCGCCGCCGCCGCCGCGCGGGCCGCGCCGGCTGCTGCGCTGGCTGCGCTCGTGCGGGCGGCGCGGCGCCCGGGCCCCGGCGGCGGCGCCGGCGCCCCGGGCGCGGACGGCGGCCGGCGCGCCGCCGGGGCGCGCGGGCTCGGTGTCGTCGTCGGTGGAGTTCTCGTCGTCGCGGTCGGACTCGTGGCGGCAGTACGGGCGCGCGGTGGCGCCGCCGCGGCGCGCCGCGTCGTGGCTCGTGGCGCGCAAGACGTCGCAGGACTCCAACCTGTCGTCGTCGCGCAACGACTCGTCGGGCTCCAACGCGACCGCGTCCACGGGCACGTGGCGCACCACGAGGTCGGGCGGCAGCGCGGCGGGCGGGGGCGGGGCCGGGGCCGGGGCCGGGGGCGCGGGGGCGGGGCGGCCGCGGCTCACGCGCCAGCCGGCCGTGACGGGCGAGGAGCCGCCGCTGTCGCCGCCGGGCGCCGGGGCGGCGGCGGGCCCGCTGCCGCCGCCGCGGCTGCTGCACACGATCCCGTCGGCGGCGGAGGGCGAGGCGCCGCCGGACGAGCCGGAGCCGCCGCGGCCGGCGCCGGACCCGTGAGGCGGGCGCGCTTCGACCCCGAGACTGATCCGTTTCGCGAGCGCGAGCCGGCCCCGGCCGTCGCGCTCGTCGTCCGCGCCCCGGCCGACGAAATAGAATTTCCCGGTCGACCGACCCCGTCGGCTATAAGAGTACGTCGAACGTATGTATAAGTAATTTACGAAGACAAATAACGAAGATATATTATACAGTATTAACTGAACGTCCATGACGAGCGTTACACTATAAGTGTAGAGATTTGTAGAGATTATTTAGCGCGCGGTGCGGGAGGCGGAGCGCGGCGCGTCTCCGGTGCGAATGCTCAGTATTTATTTATTTATACACGGTTTTAATTAATATTACTGATAACTTATTGTTTGTTAAGTAGTTTGAATTCTAAATTAGTGATAATTGTAAATATAATCTATTAGGTACATTAGAAGATATACGTGTAATAGGAATAATACCACCGAAAATTTGAAAATAGCTGCCCGCCCGTACCGAGCGGACAAGAACGGCGATCACGAATAAAATTAAGACAAAAAATTAAATAATATAGGTAGTAAATACATTGTTGCTGCTGCTATTTTTTTAGGTTTGTATATGGTAGTTATGATCCGTCTAGTGCCTGTGCAAATCTGCCGCCCAAACTGCCAGTCTCCGCATAGGAGGCTCATAATTTTCTTTATTCTTCAAAACACTAAAATATATACAAATTCTTTTCCGTACCCATAGTGCAGACGACACGTTCCTCCTCGTATAGCGAGACGTGGGGACGCGAATCATTTGTAGAAACTACTATAAATTAGCTCATTAAAGATGTTACATGTTGACGTGATGATAATGATGATGATTGACTATGAATAAAACAAATCTTAACCTCTGTTCATAATTTTATAAATGTTTATTATAATTAGGTACAAAGATTTTGTAAAAATATATAATTTTAATAATAAGCATATTATTAATTTATTGTAATCAAGGCACTGGTCCCACCGCCGGCGAGTAAGCGAGTAAAGTTGGGCGAGTGACAGTTCATTGAAGGCTGAGTCAGCCTGGCTGACCAGGCACAGTAGAATAGAATAGAATAGAATAGAATACGTTTATTTCGTCATCACAGGTAACAGAAAGGTGACAGTAATGCATTATATGTACAATGACCATGATGTACCAATTTGGCATACGAACATGTTTACTTACAATACAATTAAAACAATAATCACTTACTTACAGATATAAATTAATTAACCTAAATTGTGTAAAAGAATGTATCACCTTTTGTTAAAAAAAATGTCAATAAATTTTTGGTTATATTACTTATGTCAGGAAATTCTATACATATCATTTTATTACCTATGTTACTACTATTATAAAGAGAAAAAAAAAAAAAAAACTGACAACAATGTTACATTTATGCGGTTAATTTATCATTAAGATACTCCACAATATTATAATAGCACTTTTCTGTTAGAAATTTGTGCAGCGTGGACTTAAATTGGGCTAAACTTAAATTTTGCCACTCTTCTGGAAGTTTGTTATATATTTTCGGTGCCATAGTTGGTACGCTTTTTCGCATTAGAGCTGTTTTACTCCTACTTATAAAAACTTCTGCTTTCCTAGGTCTCAAATTTGACCTGGGTGGTGACTTTTTCATTACAAATAAGTTAGGATTACTTTTAACAAACACACAACATTCAAATATATATAAACACGGGAAAGTCAACAACTTCAGCAATTTAAAATGTGGTTGACAACTATCTAATGGTTTCAGCCCCAGAATAGATCGAATACAACGTTTCTGCGCTCTAAACACCATGTCTCGACATGGAGAGTTTCCCCAGAACACGATTCCGTATCGCAGTGTTGAGGTCACGAAACCATGGTATGCCGTTAGCACTGTTGTACGATCACTGACTTTGGCCAGTTTATGGAGAGCGTACGCAAAGCTATATAATTTTTTACATACAGACATAGAGTGTGATTGCCATGACATGTCACTGTCGATATGTAGGCCTAGAAATTTGGTTACATCCGTTTTTGCTATGTCTCTACCATTATAATTAACATTAAGTGTTGGGACTGTTTTTCGCTGACTAAATTGCATTACATATGTTTTATCTATGTTTATTTTTAGATTATTGAACTCTAGCCATTTAATAATATTCTTAACACAACAATTTACTTCGTTCTCGTAATCACTAGATATGTCGAGTTCTATAAATATGGTGCTATCATCAGCAAATAATATCATAGGATGTAGGGTGGAATTGGTAATGTCATTTATGTAGAGAAGAAATAACAGAGGTCCGAGGACACTTCCTTGCGGTACACCGTATTCAATCTTTCTACGTTCCGAGACATATTTAATTTCTTTTTTGGCTTTAACACATATCTGATTCATTTCAGTATATTGTTCCCTATTTTCAAGATAAGATTTTATTAGATCTAGTGCGTTGCCACGAATCCCGTAATTATGTAGCTTTGCAAGAAGTATTTGATGGTCAACATAGTCGAAAGCTTTAGTCATGTCCATGTATATCGCACAAGCCGCTTTCCTATTATCGAGGCAATCAAGAGCCCTTTTGACTAGATCATATATCGCCATAGTGTGATCATGATCAATCGCCCTTTCCAGACCCGCAATGCTACTCGCCCAACTTTACTCGCTTACTCGCCGGCGGCGGGACCAGTGCCCAAGGCTCACAATTTGTGGTTAAATGCAGAGTCCTTACCGCGGCGTCGTGTTGTTCGACAAAGCTTGGCTTGGAGACCTCTCCAAGTGTAATTGCACTGTTAGACTGCAAAATACACAATGTCCTTATTGTTTATGTACCTATATGTCGTAGCGGTTTCGATACCTAGACCAAAGCTCTGGCACGGCACGGCGCCGCGCCTGCGTGGACCGCTCTAGTCTTTGAAGTACAATCAGATATTTATCGCCGCACGACTGTATCAACCACAGACATATATCAAGGTAGAAGGAAAAGTGTGTATCGATAGTTCCAGCAGAGTTGAGGCCACGCACACAACAATGTAATGACAGCGGGATTTTGAAATTACTGTTATTTTTTCGTACCGATAACAAGTTCAACTGTGAATTGCAAGATAGTGCAATGCAATTCACAGTTTCTTCACTTTCACTCTTCAAAAAGTTTCTTTAAACTATAGCCTTGTGTTTAATTACTCACTCATTGAGTTTTTACCCGACTGCGGCGAAGCCCAAATGAGGGTTATGTGTTTGGCCTGTATGTATGTATGTATGTATGTATGTCCGTTCCTATGTCCGCTCGTAACTACTCAACGGAACATCCGATTTTGATAAATGATACGTCATTAGATTCGTCTTGATGGTGCGAGTGTCACTGGATATGAAGTTCGTTAAAATAAACAAAATGGCGGATTTTATGCAGTTTCAAAGTGCACCGCGGTCGGGTTTTTTTTAATAATTTTGCAATGAGTTCTTCATGTAGCTGTGTGTGTAATCATTCACCTCAACTCTCCTAACTACCTAGACCTCGCGTGCTAAAAAGAAGTGTAGGCAATCAACTTTGCCCGCCGTCAACTTCAGTCACCGCCCGTAACTTGTAGCGGCTACCAGTGGCCGAGCTATGGCCCAATGTGCGGAAGCTCTAAGAGCGCGCGTTAACATTGTCTGCTGCTTGATTGGTGTACGTCTACCGGGCATTTCTCCAGAAATATGTCTGCGGTCATCTCATTCATCTGGCCCTTTTTCATACTAAATGTATGGAGACAGATGAATGAGTCGCAGACATATTTCTGGAGAAATGCCCTACCGTCCGTCCGAGCGCACGTCGCTATCAACATAATACTGCCCGGGCCACGTGCTAATTTAACATGTCCATAACTTTATCTACATTTAAATAGAGTACATAATTTACGTCACCCTAAAGCCTCGAAGTGGAATTTATTGTCCACTCCTGACCAGAGGATGATTTAGAATGTTGTACAAACCACGGGCGGTAATAAAGAAATTCCAGATCGCATAATTATAACGCTCGTGATCTGGGATATACTTTATTTTACCGCTCTGGGTACTTAATATACTTACTATTAGTGACGTTGCCAAAAGGATTAGTCTTCAGCGCAGAGTCGGGCGGTGTTCGGCCCGGCTCGCCGTAACGGACTGCTCGTGTAAGATACCTTATTGTTAAGTAATTACCTACTCTAGAGTAAGAGATTGTTGGTAGGTGTGTACAGTCGACTGAGCGTTGCGTGCGAGAGTTGTTTAAATTATTTTATTCTACAATAAATACATTATTCATAATTGTGGTCGTGTTTTATGCTATATCCCCGTTCCTTCTGCCCTGACTGATATAAGTAGATACCAGTGGCATGGCGTCCAAAGAACTCGATTCCTACCGGCTTGCCTAATATCAGGCATTTGAGCACCATATTGTTTGCCAAATCTGCACCGGCTTTCCCAAGGATACTTATAATCTTTATGCCACGCCATTGGTAGATGCATACAATGTCGACATAGTGATGCGTGACAAATCATAGGGACATGTTTGATTACCTATAACACAGTTTTCTTTCTAAGCCCAGTTCGAAGTACTACTGTCCTATTACCAAGTCAATTGGTAGCTGGTAATCCAAAGCAGACTATTATCTAATGTAATGTACCTACTGCAGCTAATTTGCAAAATGACTATTTTGAAGGATGCTTAAAGAATTTGAGGCATAATTTCGGTGCAAGTAATTTTTACTTGGTGCCGAAAATGCCGACCAAATTCACAAAAGGAACTAAGGCCATTTTGTGGCATCCCCCACATAAGTAACGCATAGATACGAGGACATTGCCCCTCGAATGGCATGTGTTCTTTTGTATCGCTAGTTTAGAAAAAACAACTCCAAATTATAATCACATCATTAATTCATTACCTACGGCAGGCAAATTCACAAGGAATATCCTTATGAATGCCGACTCAGAGCACCTTAAGCAAACGGCATCCTTAGTGGTTTTAACTCTAAATAGGAGTAATCTTTGAGTTTTAATGAACATGTATTCTTGCAGGGCATCTGAATAAGCAGATGAATGTTCGATAGAAGTAACGCATGACTGGTCTGGTCCTGAAAAACGCCTCACAGACTGCGTTAATTACCGTGCTGTAGCTCTCTACAGCGAGAACTTGGCAATTATCCCGAAGGAAATTGAATTTTAAAAACCAAACCCGGAGTTTTAGGAACGACACTATTATACAATTTTATTCCATAAACGCTAAATCCTAGGTTAGTATGTACAAAATATTTATCAACTTATCGGCTACAACTAGACACATAATCCGAATATGTATACATAGGTACCTATAAAATAAAACTACGTCAGTTTTGTAAGGATAGTACTCATTCCAGATAAAGATTTCCGCGAGGAAAGGAAGTTTCCCAATCGAAGCTAACTAAAGAAGCAGTGAGCAGAGGATCTTAACATCCGACATCTCGGTTTCATGAGAAAATTCCATCCTCGCTTTTAGTTCCTATGACGTCAATCTACTGCCGCATTTACATTCAGCCACAGTAAGCAGTAAAGTGGGTAGGGCGAGTGTGTAAACACGATGCTTCTCATGCCACTGCCATTGCCACTCGCGCTGCCCGGCGCTCCCCAAAAGAGCGGTTTTTGTGCGGAAGTCAAATAACCGGCACCGCGAGTTTACATTTTGCTTACAAAGTTCTATTACGATGCATAGATATCATCCACCATCTTCTAGGTCGAATTGTTTTTTTTTTATTTGGTATTTTTTTTAATATCGAACATCTTATGTAACACAAAATAACACAGCGCGGGCGCTGCAGTTATTTCGACGTCTGCCATTGTCGAAACTCGAAAGCGAAGTGACCCGTAGCTAGCCTGGTAGGGCAGTATGCATATGTAAGCACACATTCCTCTTGATCTTGCTGCAGCAGTATTTAGGAAATTATTTTCGGCAGCGCGAGAGGCGGCGGCAGGCGCTGAATGTAAATGTAGTACACTACATTAAACAGCGTCAGTATTGCGACATTACCCAGAATGATGCTAAATGCGATGCGAATGGCTCTGAAATCCCGGCGCACGAGATGTCACTCCGGCAAAGCCCTCGTATAGGCGTCTTTACGGCTTCCGACTGGGACGTTCAAAGTTCAGCGTGGAGGCAGACGGAGTCGGCGTCGGCGGTCAGCGCGGCTGCAGCGGCTCGCTGCCGGCGCGCGGGGCGTGCGGCGCGGGGGCGGGGGCGGGGGTGTCCGCCGGCTCGTCGGGCGGCTCGGGCAGCGCGTCGCGGCGCTGGCGCCGGCGCCGGAACTCGGCAAACTGGCGGCCGAGCCTCTCGTCCAGCACGTCGGGCCGCCGCCGCTCGCGCTCGCCCGCCGCCGCCGCCGGCGCCGCTGCGCTCGCCTCTTCTTCGTTCTCTTCGTCCACTTCCTGAAAAACACACATAGTTTTCTTAACTCCTGGCTGCGTTTCCACCAGGGATGTGCCTGGATGCGTAACGAGGGATGTGTTTGTCATGAACCGATAGAAACACTTAATTTACTTATCCTCGCTCCGCTGAGCTGTTAATAAGGTAAGTGGCAAACGAGCAGATATCATGATAGGATAATTTAATTGATTATACCTTTTTGATACTAAAACAATGGCCTTATCGAAAGGGGCTTCTAACTGCAAATCTCCATTTTCATTGAACCCTTGCGCCCCCTTCGCATACGGGCTCATAGAATAGAATTTCGTGACTCGAAGAATCGTGCTGTCGTATTTGCCTAGTGGCTTGGGTTTCGTTTGAAGTCTTGCAGTTGTCATGAACCAATTAATTTTTCTAGCTATTTATTTGAATACTGCTGTGGCAATAAACGCTTGAACAATAAAGGAAAACATCGTGCGTGAAGTTTTAAACCTGACCTTTAACCTCGTCCTGCCCAATGTTCTTAATTAAGAACAAATTAGATTTGATAGTTCCTGCCCAAGCTTTTTTATTTATACTTCCGAATTCTGCCCAGTGTTCTCAATTAATCACATATTCAAATTTGCCGCACAGCGGGCAAATGTTTCGCACTTTGCGATTTTTATTTACTTGTTTCTGATTGGTTGGAGTATTAGCCAATACTTAATCAAGCCCTTGTGGTGAACTTCCGCGGACTCGCCGATCAGTGTCACGCCACGTGTCAAGGATGGTGCAATTTCGCTGGAGAGGTAACTTCCATCCCTCTTTACCTTGATAATCAACCGTGCGTTTTTAATGAGTACCATATAGATGTAAAGCCATATAGCTCTAATATGTCACAATAGCTTTATTTTTGGAAAAGTTTTTATTTTAGATTTTTCAAGGTAACTCATCGAAAAGTGTGATTTATTGAGAACATTGGGCAGAACTGACTACCAATACCGCTTAACTCAAGTTCTATCTATGAAACAGTTAGACATGTCAGAGATGGATGTGGTCGCAGATTTCACGGTCAACATGGTAGTAGACGAGGTGGTGGCAGAGAGGTAGTTAAAGTAGAGACTTACAAGCTGGATCAACCAGAGGCTCTTTGCAATTGCAGTCGTCACCAGTTCCAATTCCTGCGTGGCGTGATGACTCATTTGCACCTTACTTGCCAGAACAGGTATCAGTCCCTAATTTGTTGCCCGACCACACTGAACGTCGGTCAATTCTGAACTACTTTACTGAACATTTAAACGATGATATTTTGACTGTATGTGTTGAAAAAACTAACCAGACTGCGGTGCAAAAAACAGGAAATAGCATAGATCTGAATTATGTGTAATTGAAAAGGTGTAATGGGATAACATTAATCATGGCCACTGTGGACTACCAAGTTCTGTATATGTATTATTTTCCACGATAAAAATCAATTAAAATCCAGGCTCTTTAATTTATTTTCCTTTAATTGTTCAATAAATACTATATTTTAGTTATGAAGTTCATGCCCAATGTTCTTAATAAATGCCAAATCAAAGATAATAAATTTACTAAAATCTGCCCAATGTTCTTAATAAAGAACATAAGATATCGACGAAATATCTAGCTCAGTCTATTTAATATCTAACCCCTATAACCTAAAAAATAATACAAAAAATCCTACTTACTTTTTACACACAAATTTCAGCAAATAATGTCTTGGGCAGAACCCATCAAAATTAACTTGTGCTTAATTAAGAACATTGGGCAGAAACTGAAAGTCTATTTAAATATGTTTGGGCAGGACGAGGTTAACTAAACTTTATGTTATGTGTACCTGTTTGACGATGATTTCGCCGGTCAGGTTTCTCTGTCGCAAGGGTTACAGGGGTTAAGGGGTACGGGAGTCGCCCCATTGTAAAAACTGATCTACCAAATTACCATGATATCAAAGTGTGTCTACTCGTAGTTATCAATGGGCCAATTCCTCACCTTGATCTCAGCGAAGGTGACGGGCATGGTGCGATGCCGGGCGCGGGTGTCGCGGCGCAGCGCGCGCCGCCCGCGCGCCAGCGCCGACGCCGCCGCCGGGTACACCGCCTCCATGCCTGCAACCTGCAAGCCCACACAACACAACTGTCACTACAGATACAGCTCCCACGCTTCGGTTCGTACGCCGTAAGGCAGGAATATGGGTCGGTGGTGGGTCCTGTCACTACAGAAACACACCCGATCCGAATTCCGAGCAACAAGACCGAGCGTTGATGCTCTGAACTCGAGCGAGGCGGTGACGCGGACTCGTTTATTTATACTGGACGCTACGATGCATTTCTCGTGATTCCGACTCACTATAATTTAGGTATATCAGATTAATCATTTCATTATGGGCTTGTTTATTTCAATGCAGTAATTAGAGGTGAACGGAATGTAAAGAACTAATATTGATTTATACTTTCACGATTTTCACTCATTATTATAACAAAACGGGACTTAATCACCACGACCATGACCGCGACCATGGACGTCACGGGACGTCCGAAACGTCGAGGTAATAGCATGTTTCACGCAATTAGGTCCCGTTATGTTATAATAATGTAAAGAAGTAATGTTTAGTAGGTACTTGGGTGTCAATCAATTGTTTACCCTACCAGGTCTGCGCAACTGTGCTCCACACTAATATGAGCACGGATTTATAAGAAACATTCTTATATATCTGTGAATATGAGCTACGGTGTAATATACTTACCTAATAAGCAGGGATAATGGTGTGCTACGTACAAGAGGGATATAACCATAAACATTCCTAGAAAGTATAAATACCGATAAACTAGGTTCTTTTAAATACAACTTCGCATAGGTAGGTATCTATTGATTTACATGGAGCAGCGTCGAAATCGTTCGCATCCGTAAAAACTAACGCTCGGTAACACTATGCTGTCAATACGTAGAAATACTTAGTATGTTGATGGATGACGATTTATGAATAATCATGAGCTTTACTTACCGATAGTTGAAAGGATGCTTTTCAGCTGTCTGTTGCACGAGTCAAGGCAGGGCGCAGGCAGCGGCCTCCGCTGCGCGCGAGCGAGGACAGATGCGCCGCGTCCTGCCCTAGTTGGCAGCGCCGGCGCGGGGGCGAGCCACGCGGTGCGCTGGCGCCTGCTGCCCGCGACCGGGTCGCTGCACCACCGCCGCTGCTCACTACTTCCAATACTTCCACACCAAGAACAGGATTCGCCGCGCGGCTCCGTCGGCGCGGACTCGAGCTCTGCCAATCGTCCGCTTGTTATTTTTTCCCGAGAAATCTGAATGTTTTGGTGTGACCGCGATCCGGCGAGCTGGCGCGCCGCCAGCGCCGCCCCCGCGCGCCCCGCGCCGGCGGTAAACAAACGCGATGCAAAATGGTTAATAAACAAAACGGGGCAACCACGCCACGCAATCGCGGAAAGTGAATAAATACCTACGGGTTATTTATAATCCGACAAGTCATCTCAATCGGGGCAGTGATAAACGCGTCACTGCGGGCTCCAGCGGCCGCCGCTTGCGCCGACTGTGCTGTATCATGCTCGCGTGGATGATGCATCCGTATCCGCCTCATTCAGACCTACTTAGTCGTTACTACTACCCTAAAGTTGTCTGGAACAGACCGCTTATTAGAAGACTCCCTATAATTTACTATTCAATTCACTACCCTGTTTCAAACCCCAGCGGTCGGCATTGCCAAAGATGTTTTGCTATTTAATTGCCTGTACTCAGGTAATACTGCTGTCTCAACGCTCGTACGGTGATGGAAAGCATTATCGGGAAACCTGCACATTGATATAAATGAATGTGAACTCATGATCTTGCTGCTCAAATTGCTGTGGTCAAAATAACCTACCTATTTATATATTATAGGTAGTCAAAGTACTTTATTCTTCAATTTAGGCATATTTAAAATGCACCTATGAATGTCAAGATTTACCAGCGTAGGCATAAGTAAGTTCCCTGTATAAAACAGAGTGCTAGACAATGATTCGCGCCTTTTCATTTAGAAAATACGAATATGGGCTAAAAACTAAAATATTTTCTTTCTTGTTCTTGTTTTCAAAATGAAATTTTGAGATTGTGCTATAATAGTACATTACACAACTAGGGTGGTAAAACAAAGAAAGGCCGAGATCGCAGATGTTTACGGCCCGAGCTGCAAGCGAGGGTCGTAAATATGCGATCGAGGGCTTTCTTTATTACCTCCCGTGTTGTGTACATCATTTTATGTCTACACTTAGCCAGAAAGCGGCTTTTTCCGTACGCGTAGCGTGCGGAAAAGCAAATTTATTGTAGGTGGATGGGTAGCTGTTTCAGAACGAGTAAAATATATTTCACTCGACAGTGATAAGCTAACAAAAGAAAAATTTTAACCGCGTGATCGAAGCGAATAAATTTTATGAATCGAAAGAGAGGACAAGCTATTTGGATACTTATTTGTTTGGCCGTAACTTTTAACATATATAATAACACATTTTTACTGATATTATTGAAATTGATTAGACGCTAATGAATTATTTATGTTTGATCATGAGCAATTTCAGTTTAGAGGTGACAGAGCAAGTCGCGAGTTCAAAGAAGGAACATAATGAACTATGTGAATTCTTTAAAGTCTGTAAGTGTAATTTATTTATTTTGGAATGTACACGTACTTTAGTATATTTATTGCAGTTGGTATCCCTAAATTTGACAGTTGACATAGTGACATTGACACTATCTATTGAATTGACAATTTGACAGTTCATTGGTGGTTGTCTTGGTCAGTGTTGGTTCGCTGTCATTTTATTGCTGTTTATTTATTTGGGACGCAAGCATTCCTCAATAAACCAACATGAGTTACATGCTGGGGCACCTCCACAACGGCTGGCAAGTGGACCAGGCCATCTTGTCGGAGGAGGATAGAGTAGTGGTAAGTTTACTTACATTTGCAGGTTAAGGGCTCTTTCACTTGTCTTTATTCTAGAAATTTCCTCACATTTTACTAGAATTATAAAGCAATGTGATATAATTAAGCTTAAACATCACAGTTGCTTTGTTTTTGCGTCTGATTCAGGGACGAGCGAAGCGAAGCGAATAAGTTCCTCTGAATTCCCAAAAGTGCCCACATCACTCATCTGTCTTCACCGGAGAGTCAGTGGCAATACTTGAGGCAATTAATTATGTAGACTCATAATATTGCTAAAGTAATTGTCATCTCTGACACTAAAAGTTGCCTGGAAGCAATTGTGGGTAATCAACAGACAGAAGTTTTTGTGGTACAAATAAAATTGCCCTAGGGACTTCCCAATGATATTAATTTATCGACAAATTGTACTTTCTTATGACAGTTATGACTGAGATAATGTGTAATATGAATATGCAGCATATGCATACCTATATGCAGTATAAAGTTCATTTTATTTGTTAAAATTGATGTTTATTTGAATTTTTGAAATCCCTAAAAAGTATGCGTATGAAATATATAAATTCCTGCTAATATTAAAAATCAAAGGTATCTTAAACAGGTGTGAAAAACAGGGCCTCCAAATTATAGTTGCCTGGATCCCAAGTCACTGTGGTATAGAAGGCAATGATCAAGCAGACACTTGGGCAAAAGAAGCTATCGAAATCGGTTTGCAGTCACAATTCCATTTTTGCATCTCATCTGATGCTTGCTCGTTCCAACACAACAGACTCCTGGCAGGAACTTGGGGACTCATCCAGGCTCCTAAAGGGTAGTCACTATGGGAATATTCAACCCATCATCCCTCGTAAATCATGTTTCTTTCGTTTTCTCTCTCTCTCTGGTCGCTCCCTCATGACTGAGGGTCACGGTCATTGGCGGTGGATGAGGATGGTCTTCACCTAGTTTTTATGATCAGCCTCCATCGGTGCCTGTTCATTGCGTCTCTGACGACCGAGCAAAACTTGGTTGAGGATGGGCCTTTCACTTTCTTTCGTTTTAGGTCAGCTCATAAATGGGTTACTTCCACTATCTGCAGGCTCTGTCTAGATCATGTGTGCACTCTAGTATTTCTAGCTAAAATCAGGGTTCGGGATAATTCATTATGCGAACGCGTGGACAATGGTACTCTGGAACACATCTTTTTCAGATGTAATAAAAACAACGGCTCACTGTACGATCTCCTTCCGAAATCTATTCCGCACCCTGTCAACTTTATTTTACTGTAAAATTGTCCTGTTCCGTCTGTGCTGTCCATAACATGTGTTATTGTTTGTTTTAGGATTCCTTAATACATCCTTCACAAAAACCAAAATTTTCTCTCCTCTCATGTGAAATGTCTACACATCGACATTGGCAAAATACCCTTTGCTAAAACAGAAAGGATTGAAAGCCATTATTAAAAAAAAAAAGAAAAAAGGTTGTCTAAAAATAATAGCAAATTTTATTAGTGTATTCAGTATTCACACAACACTTAAGCTCAGTGGGAGTACCACCGCCTACGAAGCTAGAGATCCCAGGTTCAATTCCTGGTAAAGGCAAATATTTGTGTAATGAGCAAGAGTATTTGTTCCTGAGGCATGGATGTTTTCTATCTATTTAAGTATGTATTTATCTATCATCATCTCCCTGCCCTTATCCCACTTTACGTGGGGTCGGCACAACATATTTTTTGCTTCCATTCTCCTCTATTATTCGTCATCTCAGCACTCACTCCTTTCTTTCTCATGTCTTCCTTCACACAATCCATCCATCGCTTTTTTGGCCTACCAACTGCTCTCCGTCCGTCGACATTCATCAGTATGTATTTATCTATATACGTATGTATATCGTCGTTTGGGACTAGCTCGATTTGTGTAAGATTGACCCCAGAGTTTTATTTATTAGTATTGAATGATGAGGATATATTGCGTTGCAGGTGATCCGGTTCGGGCATGACTGGGACCCGACGTGCATGAAGATGGACGAGGTGCTGTACAGCATTGCTGAGAAAGTGAAGAACTTTGCCGTTGTATACCTTGTGGACATCACCGAAGTGCCCGACTTCAACAAGATGTGAGTCACTCCAACTCACTCAAACGCCTGATTAATTAACACTTCCGCGACCAACCCGCCTAGCGGGTGCTCGTAACTTTTAACATATCTGGGGATTCTGGGGACGATTAAAGCTGTAATCAATAGCGTAAAAATGATGTGGCTTTATTGAAACAAGTGTGTGGAAAACTCAATTTGAATAAGAAGCATATTTCACGCAACAAATTGTAATGTAATGTAATATCCATTTATTTAAGTATTCCAAAATTTTGTATATCATCAATTTAAGTTGCAAACCTTTTAATTTCTATTGTTTCCCATATATACGAGGTTCGCGATTTCAGCTGACAATATGACATTAAATCATATCAGTCCTGCACTCAGTACCATCTCATAGCATCATAAGCATTTCAAACATCTAAAACTCAACACATTCAGTGCCAACATTTCAAGAGTGATATCGAGTTCATTTTGTACGAAAATTAAGCGCTTGGCATTGGCGTTGAAAGTGTTAATTGAGTAGACAGGATGCCATATGGATGTTTATTTTGCAGGTACGAGTTGTACGACCCGTGCACAGTGATGTTCTTCTTCCGCAACAAGCACATAATGATCGACTTGGGCACCGGCAACAACAACAAGATCAACTGGCCGCTGGAGGACAAGCAGGAGATGGTGGACATCCTGGAGACGGTGTACCGCGGCGCGAGGAAGGGCCGGGGTCTTGTCGTCTCGCCCAAGGACTACTCCACCAAGTACCGCTACTGAATACTTGTGGAGCTGTTTCATTGTACCAAGATAAGGCGGTCAGTTGTGCCAGCATGTGGTCGCATTATAGTAGTCTAAGGCGGCGGTCGGCAACCTGCGGCCCTGGCTATTTTATATTAAAGGTCGATATATTCAGTATTGTATAAAATCACCGATTATTAACATAGTGCGGCCCGCGACAATTTCGATAGCTACTCTGTGGCCCTTGGCTGCTAGAAGGTTGCCGACCGCTGGTCTAAGGCACGAACCATAAATCAGGTTTCGCACGACGCGGTCTGTCCGGCCCGCCTCGAGATTTCAGTGTCTCCGTGTAAAGGAAACGTCCACACACAAGTACGCGATTTTCAAGTGTCTGCACGAAAAGTGAGCGAAAGTTGTTACCACATTGTTGTGAAAAAAAAAAACGATAAAGACTAATCAAATTCTTAGTGTTCATTCGTTTTTATCATTTTTTTATATTATGGTTCGTGCTTAATGCAATGCTCAAGACAGCAGTGAAGTGATGTGCTAGTTTAAATGTAACAAGCATCAGGTTGAAGTACAGATATACACATTTTGTTTAATTCATTGTTTAGATTCAGTTTAGGTAAATGGTTCAATAATTACAACAATAAATAGGACTACATAAGTAGAAATAATTTCGTGTAAAAGAGGTATCTGGAAAATGTTAAAATATCTGTTTTTCGTGCTGCATCTAATGTCTGTGACTCTCAGTCTGTAGTAATATTACGAGCATTGTTTTAAATGTTTGTGTGTAAGAAATGTAAAATAATAATTTAATATAAGTATAATTCGTATTCTCGTTGTTATTCATTATTTTCTATATTTCCTTTTCACCGTTTAAGTTTTTCCAAGTCGAGTAATGTTTGTCTCGGAACAACTATTACTAATCCTAGTTTTTAAGTTTACCTACTAACAATGATTGATCCAAGTTGGTCTTGAATAAAGAAATTCATTCATTCATTCATTCATTACTCAACTTCGGAAAAAGTGTGTCTATGGGGACACAAGTCGTGTTGATGTAAGGTTAGGGACTTTTGTTTGTATCATTTTCAGGCAATAATACCACTACTTACCTAGCTGCTAGTAGATTTAGGACGAGGCTACCAATAGGAACATGCCATTAAAACGTCCTTACTGACAAGGGGTACTTTTTGCCTGAAAATATTACATTTAAAGTAGTATCACAAGAAATGTGACGCTTAACCTCTAGTATGCCGCGTATATTTTATCTAATAGTTTCCACGTACGCGAATCCACGTTCCGGCATACAATAGGTCAAGTTGGTTGAGTCGGTCGGCTCTCCATACAAACACAAAATGATTTTTTTTATACAACTAGGGTGGCAAACAAGCATACGGCCTGCCTGATGGTAAGCAGTCACCGCAGCCTATGGACGCTTGCAACACCAGGGGCATTACGTGCGCGTTGCCGACCCTTTAAGAACCTATTCACTCCCCTCTTGAAGAACTCCATACTGATTTTTTTTTCGAGTTTTCATATCGTTCCGTACAGACAAAATGTATTAAGTTATAAAATAAAACCCATTTCAAACATAATTGATGGCGTGGAAGCAGATGACGATCCTCCTTTTGTTTGTATGGAAAACTGACCGACTCGAATCACTATCAAAGTACTTCACACAAATTCGGCCGAAAAGTAGCCCCTCGATAACGGACACCGGGAATCGGGAATGAAACAAGAGATACATTTCAGTTAGTAAGTTTATTCAGTCTTGAACAGACGATATCGGTCGGCGGGCCCGGGCGCGGGGGGACATGACTAGTGGCGCGCCCGGGCCGGGGGTGCGGAGGGGGGGGGGGGGGGGGGGGGGGGGGGGGGACGCTAGTGCGGGGGCTCGCGGTCGCGCGGGTCGGCGCGCCAGTCGAAGGCGGCCGGCGCCCAGATGGACGCCAGCGAGTGGAAGGGGTCGAAGGCGCGCACCGGCGGCGCCGCGGCGCGCGGCCCGAAGCCGGGCGGCGGCCGCACCCCGCCCGCCCACAGCCCGGGGGCGGCGCCGCCCCCGCCCACGCCCACGCCCACGCCGCTCCACGGCGACCCGATCGTGCCGTACGCGTTGTTGCCGGCGTGAGTGTCGTCTGGAACTGTCCACGTCGAGGTTAATGACAAGTGATATGCAGTGGTCGCCACTATCGGTGCAAAACTTCAACAAAACTTGCCAAGCGGACATAATGCAGTGCTTACAGCCTGCAAAATATTAATATCTTTATACTCGAGTATTGGAAATTCGAAATAGAGTTAAATTTAGCACTGATCTGCCAATAATATTCTTATTTCCTTTAGGTCAGCTTTACAAGTTTTGTTAGAGTTTAGCACCGATAGTGCCGGTCACTAGTGATATGACACGTTCCTCATCAAGATTACTATAGTAGTTCGCCTCGAAGGCTCAGGATGACTTCGCCCACGTAGTTATTTCATCAACACTTTATTTAACTCGTTCACAATGCCCGGCTAAGCTACAAAGCTTACAACTCGCCACCTTCCTAACTTGTCCATATTCCTATCTTGACAATAATACCTTTGATCTGAAATGAATGTCATTTTTTAAATTTGCACTGGCTAAACAATTTTTTGTCAATTTTACTAACATAGGATAAGCTTTAAAAATTGTAACTGACACTATGGATCTTGGTCTGAAATAAAGTGATTGAATTGAATAAAAATGTGGACGAGTTAGGATTGTAGACGATTTAGCAAAGGAAATAATAGATACTTAGGACAGTGGGCGAAATGACATTGTCGTCGATTTGGGACGATATTAAAATCTAAACGAGTCAGGAATTCGGCGAAATAAGATCGTTGATAGATCAGGATCGTAGATTCTCCATCCATATGGCAATAAACTAACAACGATTTTTGAAAATGCCCATCAAATAGGTACGATCGAAACGTAAAGTTCGTTTTCACACCCGTAATAATAAACCGACAGCTATACTTCGGGACTCCACTCGACAGGGGCGCACCACAAAGACGGTGGCCCTAGTCGGAGACTGACCTCGGTAGTCGCGGACGGGAGCGTCGAAGGGCGAGCGCTCGCCGCGCCACGCGAACTCCGCCTCGGGCGCGCGCGGCGCCGGCGCCGGCCCCGGCCCCGGCCCCGGCCCCGGCCCCGGCGTCGGCCCCGGCGCGCGCAGCGCGTGCGCGTCGTTGAAGTAGAACAGCGAGTGGTCCGGCCGCGGCGTCGGCGGCGCCGGGGCCGGCGCGGCGGGCGGGGGCGCCGGCCGCCGCACGTCCGAGCCGATGGGCGCCAGCGCGCCCGCCGCCACCACGCTGCTCCACGAGGCGCCCCAGCGCACGGGCGCGCCGCCGCCGCCGCCGCCGCCGCCGCCGGGCGCCGCGCGCGGCTCGGCGTGCGGGGGCGACACGCGCGCCGCCGTGGCGCCGGCGCGCTCGCCTCGTCGCTTCGATACCTGAGGGCGAGTGGTTTGCGTTAGTGATAGATAAAACATTTATTTGTTCAACTATAACATACAAAAATACAATAATTACACAAAAAATACATTAAAATAAGGTAAAGTATTCTTGTATTGTCTTTGAAGCGCAAACTCGTCGACATGTGTATCCTTCCTATACTAACCTATGGCGCCCAAACTTGGTCATTGACAGAAGCCCAAAAGTCTAAACTCAAGATTTGCCAACGAGCCATGGAGCGTAGTATACTCCGAGTTTGCAGAAGCGATCGTATCAGAAACACCGAACTGCGCTCTAAAACAGGCATTGCAGATGTAGGTGTCAACACCGCCAAGCTCAAATGGGCCTGGGCTGGACACGTCTGCAGGATGCATCCCGAACGATGGGCCAATATAGCCACCAAATGGATTCCGCGAGATGGCTACAGGAGCAGAGGCAGACCGAGAAAGAGATGGCGGGATGACCTGGACTCATTTCAAGTCGGGTGGCAGGAGCATGCATTAAACCGAGACGAGTGGCTGAAAAAAGGGGAGGCCTTTGCCCAGCAGTGGGACACACAAACAGGCTAATAAAAAAAAGTATTCTTAACCCAAAGGCATTCAATGTTTATTATGAATTTTCTTAATATTCTAGATGTTATTACAAAAAAAAATCTTATTTCTTACTTAAATTATCAGTATGTATCCTCACTTCGCTATCAAATAATTGTGTTTTAATATTTTTGATCCACATCGATAAAGTTATCACGTGGATTAGCGTATGCAACTTTGAATTAAAAAATAACATATTGTCTGAAGATTATTGTAACGAGTACAATGTTCCCGAATTCGCTCTGTATGTATTTTTTGGAAAATTGCACATTCTTGGAAAGTGTTTTTTTTTAGAATTGTTTTGGTAGTTTATTTTCGGGGATAATGTGTTTTACTATTCCAAGTGATTTCTTTTACAAAAGGTAAAGTAGGAATGAACAAAATTCGCTCACCTTATCCTTGCGAGTGTGATGTTTTCCGGGCGCGGCGCGCGGGCGCGTCGGCGGCTCCGTCCGGCGCGACGGCGAGCTCGCCTCCCGACGCGGCCGCGCCTGCGCGGTGCGCGCGCCCTCCGCCGGCGGCGGCGAGCCGGCGCGCGGCACCGGCGCCGGCGCCTCCGCCGCGTCCGCCGGCGAGGCCCCCGCCGCCGGCCCCGCCGGCTCCTCCGCGTCGTCCGGCGGCGACGACGAGTCCGTGCCGGTCGAGTTGGCGTCCTCGTCGCCGCTCGTGCGCGGCTGCTCCTCCGTGTCCGGCTCCGTGTCCGAGGCGTCCGGCGGCGGCGCGGCCGGCTCCGCGCGGGCCGTCCCCCCCGCCGGCGCCGCCTCCTCGCTCGAGCGCGAGGAGGAGTCCGAGGCGTGCGGCGGGTCCCGGCGCAGCATCTCCGCGCGCCAGCACTCGAACGCGCGCCGCTCCACGGCCGGGTCGGGCGCCGGCCGCGAGCGCCGCGCGGGCCGGCGCCGGGCGCGCGCCGCGGCCGGGGCGGACGCGGGGGCGGGCGCGGGCGGCGCCTCTCGCGCCAGCGCGCGCAGGTCGAGCGGCGCGCGGCTCGGCGGCGCGGCGCGGGCGTCGCGCGCGCGGCGCAGCAGGCGCTCGGCGTCGAGCGCGGCGGCGGCGAGCGCGAGCGCGAGCGCGACGACGGCGAGCAGCGCGGCGGCGGCGCGCAGCGCGGGCTCCCAGGGCGGGCGCGGCAGCGCGGCGGCGCAGGCGGGCAGCAGGCGCGCGGGCACGGCGGCGAGCAGGCGGAAGGCGGCGGCGCCGGCGCCGGCGGCGGCGCGCAGCGTGAGCGGGCAGGCGACGCGCGCGAGCGAGCAGTCGGCGCGGAAGGCGAGCGTGAGCGCGCGCGACTCGTTGGGCGCGAGCGCGAGCGGCGCGCAGGGGGAGAGGCGGAAGCCGCGCGCGCGGCACGGCTCGCCGGCCAGCCGCCAGCCGCGCAGGCGCAGCGGCACGGCGCCCGTGTTGCGGGCTATGACGGTGCGCCGCACGACCCAGCGCCCGCCCTCCTCGTCCTCGCCCGCCTCGGCCCCGCACTCCTGCCCCTCCTCGCATTCGGTCATCTAGAACGCGATACGATATGAGCCTATAGCACCCCGCGTGTCCGCGGCACGACAACTCGTTTAGAATATTGTTAGGATTGATGAGATGGTACAGTGCGTCTGGTATGTTTGCCGAAGTGCGACACGAAGTACGGACACTTTTCAGGCAATAAAAATATGCGCAACTAATATTTACAGGAACGAAAGAAAATGAAAGCCTCCGTAAGGACTGGAGCCGGGATTAATGATATTTATCTAGTATGGTCTAGCGTCCGAATAGCATACGAATTCGAAATACGATTCTCGCATTAAAATTTTGTTTACGCGGAGACATCCAATCGTCAAAAGCGAGTCGATTATCGCTCTTTCTCGTGAGATATCGTATGTATAGTTTACACGATACTGTACTTTATCTCTTGCTACGATAATGGTATGGTGGAGCCGAGAAGCTCGCTCCGTCTACACGGGCCTCTACTTACCTGCAGCAGGATGGGCCGGTGCGCGTGCGCGCGGCGGCCGGCGAGCTCGAAGCTGGGCACGGCGCCGCGCCCGCCCAGCTGCACCGCCTCCACGATCGTCAGATTGTTTACCTGCAGCAGGATGGGCCGGTGCGCGTGCGCACGGCGGCCGGCGAGCTCGAAGCTGGGCACGGCGCCGCGCCCGCCCAGCTGCACCGCCTCCACGATCGTCAGATTGTTTACCTGCAGCAGGATGGGCCGGTGCGCGTGCGCGCGGCGGCCGGCGAGCTCGAAGCTGGGCACGGCGCCGCGCCCGCCCAGCTGCACCGCCTCCACGATCGTCAGATTGTTTACCTGCAGCAGGATGGGCCGGTGCGCGTGCGCGCGGCGGCCGGCGAGCTCGAAGCTGGGCACGGCGCCGCGCCCGCCCAGCTGCACCGCCTCCACGATCGTCAGATTGTTTACCTGCAGCAGGATGGGCCGGTGCGCGTGCGCACGGCGGCCGGCGAGCTCGAAGCTGGGCACGGCGCCGCGCCCGCCCAGCTGCACCGCCTCCACGATCGTCAGATTGTTTACCTGCAGCAGGATGGGCCGGTGCGCGTGCGCGCGGCGGCCGGCGAGCTCGAAGCTGGGCACGGCGCCGCGCCCGCCCAGCTGCACCGCCTCCACGATCGTCAGATTGTTTACCTGCAGCAGGATGGGCCGGTGCGCGTGCGCACGGCGGCCGGCGAGCTCGAAGCTGGGCACGGCGCCGCGCCCGCCCAGCTGCACCGCCTCCACGATCGTCAGATTGTTTACCTGCAGCAGGATGGGCCGGTGCGCGTGCGCGCGGCGGCCGGCGAGCTCGAAGCTGGGCACGGCGCCGCGCCCGCCCAGCTGCACCGCCTCCACGATCGTCAGATTGTTTACCTGCAGCAGGATGGGCCGGTGCGCGTGCGCGCGGCGGCCGGCGAGCTCGAAGCTGGGCACGGCGCCGCGCCCGCCCAGCTGCACCGCCTCCACGATCGTCAGATTGTTTACCTGCAGCAGGATGGGCCGGTGCGCGTGCGCGCGGCGGCCGGCGAGCTCGAAGCTGGGCACGGCGCCGCGCCCGCCCAGCTGCACCGCCTCCACGATCGTCAGATTGTTTACCTGCAGCAGGATGGGCCGGTGCGCGTGCGCGCGGCGGCCGGCGAGCTCGAAGCTGGGCACGGCGCCGCGCCCGCCCAGCTGCACCGCCTCCACGATCGTCAGATTATTCCTGCCACAGAGAAACGTCACGTCAGTAGGTACTTTATCTAACGAAGAAAGGTACCCGACTGTCCGGCTCCGATCTGATTTATTTTGGTATATGTTAGAGTAGTCTAAAATAACAGACACGTATTTTTTTTTAGCCGTCCAATCTGAACCTATCGGGACAAACTGACCTCCAAGAGTACTGAAAAATAAAGCGATCGTAAAATATCTACATGTGAAAACTGGACGTATCCCGAAGATCGCAATAAAATTTTAATACGTGCGTGATAACGCGATAATGTAACAATGAAGCGGAAGTTTCCACCTCACCGGCAATCTACCTTTCATAATAAAATACGACGGTTATACGCGTATACCCCTCTCGGTCGGCAAAAATAAACTCCCGACAAACACGAAATAGAAGATCATAGTGTAACACGAACGCCATGAGACTCAACCACAGAATAAGTAATAGTATTACATACAGGAGTTTCTCTTTCTAACAAACTGACGTTCAGTTCCGACCTCTCTCTCTATCGCATCTTTCTGGTCGCTAAGTCCCTCCGGAGGGACAGAATTTGGTGCGACGAAATTACGGAGGTCGCCACTCCTGTCACAACCGACGCCCCCCAACACAGACACCAGTGGCGTGGCGTGAACTATATCCTCGGGTAAGCCGCTGCAGAATTACATTTTCCTTAGGCTGTAGAATAAGGTGGTCAAATGCCTAATATCAGGCAAGCCAATCGAGTTGTTTGGACGCTACGCCACCGACAGACACACACCTGAGGTAGAGCACGGCGGTGTAGAGGCGCGGCGCGGGCGGCGCGAAGTCCACGCGCAGCTCCAGCTCGGCGCGCGGCGCCAGCAGCAGCGCGACGCCCCCGGCGCCCCCCTCGCTCCCCCCGGCGCCCCCCTCGAGCACGGTGACGGCGCCGCGCACGGCGCGCCACTCGGCCACGCCGAACACGCCCGCCGTGTACGCGCACTCCTCGGTGGCACACGCCGACACCTCCATACTGAAATGATCATTATCATTTTTTATTTATAGGTTTGCCAACAGATACGACGCCAATGATATTAGATGAAGTGAATACATGGCATGCGTGAGTGTTTATCCATTTATAGGTGAACACGGCATGCGATTTTGTTAAGTCAGCTATACGAAGATGTAGTCTAAGAAATTACATTTCTGTAGGAAATTTTAAATTTGAACGACGTAATCGATAAAAGGTTGCAAATTCTTGGAATGACACCGTGCGATCCTAAGTTTGTTCTACTTATGCAATAGCCATAGAACATACCTAGGATAATGTGTTGACATTATACAAGGACACTGGGAAGATTTCCTATTCGGGAGTAAGATTTGGGCACAGAGTAATTGACTTTACTTAAGAGTTGCGGAGAATCTATTGATCGATTCAAAATGACACGTGAAATTGATAATTATTTATAAAATTTAGGATATTGTTTTATTTTTTGGTCGTGAAAGTGTTAGGGTAAGGGCTCGAAACCGATATTTTGCAAAAACCCCGAAATAGCCCAATATTTTGAATTATTTTATTCTTTTTATGTAGAGCTCGGTAATGTATTTAAGTCATGATTTCGTATTATTAGATTGTCTGGATAAAAAACGAAATAATAAATCAAAGAACGATAAGAACGGAAAGAATACCGGTATTTTTGTATGGAGCAAATACCGGTTTTCGAACCCTGATTAAAGTATCTTGTGCACTCACAGAACTCCGGGCGGCAGCGGATGCTCGTCGTCGACCCGCGCGTGCAGCAGCAGCGCGTGCGGCGCGGGGTTGCGCACGCGCAGCCAGTGCGCCTCGCCGCCGCCCACGCCCGCCAGCCCCGCCCACCCCGCGCCCGACCCGCCCCCGCCGCCCACCAGCCGCGGCCAGCCCACGCGCACCCACCCCGACACCGGGATGCGCACCATCTGTCGACAACAACGGCCATTTCAGTAATCATTATTGTATACAGGTGTCCCTAAAACTAACGTGCACATGAAAAGGGCTGATAGACCAGTTTATAAGACACCATATTAAGTAATTTACCCTCACTAAAAATCTCCTAGTTTTCGAGATATTTATTTTATTCAGGAGAACCAACAGCTATTACATACAAGTAGAAATTTCAGTAGAAATACAGAGCCAATTACAGGAACTCACATGTAGATTATATTGACGATTACGTTAAGTTTGCACCTAATTTGTAAGTAACGTCAAGCACGTCGGGTGCAAATTTAGTTCGACCGGATTGTATGAGGCCCCCACCGGCAGCCCCCACCATCATCATCAGTAACTAGCCGGCACCGACCTCGGAGGTGTCGAGCGCGAGCGACACGTTGCGCACGCAGCGCACCAGCTCGGCGTCGTACAGCGCGCGGCGCC
This sequence comes from Eudemis profundana, assembly GCA_947034925.1. Classification (NCBI taxonomy): domain Eukaryota; kingdom Metazoa; phylum Arthropoda; class Insecta; order Lepidoptera; family Tortricidae; genus Eudemis; species Eudemis profundana. The sequence goes on along the minus strand of OX344806.1, from coordinate 24,477,246 downwards.
GCGCCAGCAGCGCCAGCTCCCCCGCGAGCGGCGCCGCGGCCCCCACCGGCAGCCCCCACCATCATCATCAGTAACTAGCCGGCACCGACCTCGGAGGTGTCGAGCGCGAGCGACACGTTGCGCACGCAGCGCACCAGCTCGGCGTCGTACAGCGCGCGGCGCCGCGCCAGCAGCGCCAGCTCCCCCGCGAGCGGCGCCGCGGCCCCCACCGGCAGCCCCCACCATCATCATCAGTAACTAGCCGGCACCGACCTCGGAGGTGTCGAGCGCGAGCGACACGTTGCGCACGCAGCGCACCAGCTCGGCGTCGTACAGCGCGCGGCGCCGCGCCAGCAGCGCCAGCTCCCCCGCGAGCGGCGCCGCGGCCCCCACCGGCAGCCCCCACCATCATCATCAGTAACTAGCCGGCACCGACCTCGGAGGTGTCGAGCGCGAGCGACACGTTGCGCACGCAGCGCACCAGCTCGGCGTCGTACAGCGCGCGGCGCCGCGCCAGCAGCGCCAGCTCCCCCGCGAGCGGCGCCGCGGCCCCCACCGGCAGCCCCCACCATCATCATCAGTAACTAGCCGGCACCGACCTCGGAGGTGTCGAGCGCGAGCGACACGTTGCGCACGCAGCGCACCAGCTCGGCGTCGTACAGCGCGCGGCGCCGCGCCAGCAGCGCCAGCTCCCCCGCGAGCGGCGCCGCGGCCCCCACCGGCAGCCCCCACCATCATCATCAGTAACTAGCCGGCACCGACCTCGGAGGTGTCGAGCGCGAGCGACACGTTGCGCACGCAGCGCACCAGCTCGGCGTCGTACAGCGCGCGGCGCCGCGCCAGCAGCGCCAGCTCCCCCGCGAGCGGCGCCGCGGCCCCCACCGGCAGCCCCCACCATCATCATCAGTAACTAGCCGGCACCGACCTCGGAGGTGTCGAGCGCGAGCGACACGTTGCGCACGCAGCGCACCAGCTCGGCGTCGTACAGCGCGCGGCGCCGCGCCAGCAGCGCCAGCTCCCCCGCGAGCGGCGCCGCGGCCCCCACCGGCAGCCCCCACCATCATCATCAGTAACTAGCCGGCACCGACCTCGGAGGTGTCGAGCGCGAGCGACACGTTGCGCACGCAGCGCACCAGCTCGGCGTCGTACAGCGCGCGGCGCCGCGCCAGCAGCGCCAGCTCCCCCGCGAGCGGCGCCGCGGCCCCCACCGGCAGCCCCCACCATCATCATCAGTAACTAGCCGGCACCGACCTCGGAGGTGTCGAGCGCGAGCGACACGTTGCGCACGCAGCGCACCAGCTCGGCGTCGTACAGCGCGCGGCGCCGCGCCAGCAGCGCCAGCTCCCCCGCGAGCGGCGCCGCGGCCCCCACCGGCAGCCCCCACCATCATCATCAGTAACTAGCCGGCACCGACCTCGGAGGTGTCGAGCGCGAGCGACACGTTGCGCACGCAGCGCACCAGCTCGGCGTCGTACAGCGCGCGGCGCCGCGCCAGCAGCGCCAGCTCCCCCGCGAGCGGCGCCGCGGCCCCCACCGGCAGCCCCCACCATCATCATCAGTAACTAGCCGGCACCGACCTCGGAGGTGTCGAGCGCGAGCGACACGTTGCGCACGCAGCGCACCAGCTCGGCGTCGTACAGCGCGCGGCGCCGCGCCAGCAGCGCCAGCTCCCCCGCGAGCGGCGCCGCGGCCCCCACCGGCAGCCCCCACCATCATCATCAGTAACTAGCCGGCACCGACCTCGGAGGTGTCGAGCGCGAGCGACACGTTGCGCACGCAGCGCACCAGCTCGGCGTCGTACAGCGCGCGGCGCCGCGCCAGCAGCGCCAGCTCCCCCGCGAGCGGCGCCGCGGCCCCCACCGGCAGCCCCCACCATCATCATCAGTAACTAGCCGGCACCGACCTCGGAGGTGTCGAGCGCGAGCGACACGTTGCGCACGCAGCGCACCAGCTCGGCGTCGTACAGCGCGCGGCGCCGCGCCAGCAGCGCCAGCTCCCCCGCGAGCGGCGCCGCGGCCCCCACCGGCAGCCCCCACCATCATCATCAGTAACTAGCCGGCACCGACCTCGGAGGTGTCGAGCGCGAGCGACACGTTGCGCACGCAGCGCACCAGCTCGGCGTCGTACAGCGCGCGGCGCCGCGCCAGCAGCGCCAGCTCCCCCGCGAGCGGCGCCGCGGCCCCCACCGGCAGCCCCCACCATCATCATCAGTAACTAGCCGGCACCGACCTCGGAGGTGTCGAGCGCGAGCGACACGTTGCGCACGCAGCGCACCAGCTCGGCGTCGTACAGCGCGCGGCGCCGCGCCAGCAGCGCCAGCTCCCCCGCGAGCGGCGCCGCGGCCCCCACCGGCAGCCCCCACCATCATCATCAGTAACTAGCCGGCACCGACCTCGGAGGTGTCGAGCGCGAGCGACACGTTGCGCACGCAGCGCACCAGCTCGGCGTCGTACAGCGCGCGGCGCCGCGCCAGCAGCGCCAGCTCCCCCGCGAGCGGCGCCGCGGCCCCCACCGGCAGCCCCCACCATCATCATCAGTAACTAGCCGGCACCGACCTCGGAGGTGTCGAGCGCGAGCGACACGTTGCGCACGCAGCGCACCAGCTCGGCGTCGTACAGCGCGCGGCGCCGCGCCAGCAGCGCCAGCTCCCCCGCGAGCGGCGCCGCGGCCCCCACCGGCAGCCCCCACCATCATCATCAGTAACTAGCCGGCACCGACCTCGGAGGTGTCGAGCGCGAGCGACACGTTGCGCACGCAGCGCACCAGCTCGGCGTCGTACAGCGCGCGGCGCCGCGCCAGCAGCGCCAGCTCCCCCGCGAGCGGCGCCGCGGCCCCCACCGGCAGCCCCCACCATCATCATCAGTAACTAGCCGGCACCGACCTCGGAGGTGTCGAGCGCGAGCGACACGTTGCGCACGCAGCGCACCAGCTCGGCGTCGTACAGCGCGCGGCGCCGCGCCAGCAGCGCCAGCTCCCCCGCGAGCGGCGCCGCGGCCCCCACCGGCAGCCCCCACCATCATCATCAGTAACTAGCCGGCACCGACCTCGGAGGTGTCGAGCGCGAGCGACACGTTGCGCACGCAGCGCACCAGCTCGGCGTCGTACAGCGCGCGGCGCCGCGCCAGCAGCGCCAGCTCCCCCGCGAGCGGCGCCGCGGCCCCCACCGGCAGCCCCCACCATCATCATCAGTAACTAGCCGGCACCGACCTCGGAGGTGTCGAGCGCGAGCGACACGTTGCGCACGCAGCGCACCAGCTCGGCGTCGTACAGCGCGCGGCGCCGCGCCAGCAGCGCCAGCTCCCCCGCGAGCGGCGCCGCGGCCCCCACCGGCAGCCCCCACCATCATCATCAGTAACTAGCCGGCACCGACCTCGGAGGTGTCGAGCGCGAGCGACACGTTGCGCACGCAGCGCACCAGCTCGGCGTCGTACAGCGCGCGGCGCCGCGCCAGCAGCGCCAGCTCCCCCGCGAGCGGCGCCGCGGCCCCCACCGGCAGCCCCCACCATCATCATCAGTAACTAGCCGGCACCGACCTCGGAGGTGTCGAGCGCGAGCGACACGTTGCGCACGCAGCGCACCAGCTCGGCGTCGTACAGCGCGCGGCGCCGCGCCAGCAGCGCCAGCTCCCCCGCGAGCGGCGCCGCGGCCCCCACCGGCAGCCCCCACCATCATCATCAGTAACTAGCCGGCACCGACCTCGGAGGTGTCGAGCGCGAGCGACACGTTGCGCACGCAGCGCACCAGCTCGGCGTCGTACAGCGCGCGGCGCCGCGCCAGCAGCGCCAGCTCCCCCGCGAGCGGCGCCGCGGCCCCCACCGGCAGCCCCCACCATCATCATCAGTAACTAGCCGGCACCGACCTCGGAGGTGTCGAGCGCGAGCGACACGTTGCGCACGCAGCGCACCAGCTCGGCGTCGTACAGCGCGCGGCGCCGCGCCAGCAGCGCCAGCTCCCCCGCGAGCGGCGCCGCGGCCCCCACCGGCAGCCCCCACCATCATCATCAGTAACTAGCCGGCACCGACCTCGGAGGTGTCGAGCGCGAGCGACACGTTGCGCACGCAGCGCACCAGCTCGGCGTCGTACAGCGCGCGGCGCCGCGCCAGCAGCGCCAGCTCCCCCGCGAGCGGCGCGCGCAGCCAGGCGCCGGCCTCCTCCACGGCCAGCCCGGTGTAGCAGGCGGCGCCGCACGCCCGCTCCGGCAGGTACGCCACGTGCCCCAGCGTGCTAGTGCCCGAGCCGATCCACCACGCTTCGGGGTCCTCGGGTGGTCTGCGCCCAACAAACGTGACGGTTAGAGCCTTACGAGACGAGACTAAAATTGGGCATAAGAACAGGGTACTTTCACGACAGATCAGATAAGATCAAATGTCTCCTTAGAGAAAAACGGAAGGGAGTCGCCATAGCGCATTTTTCCAATATTACCTCTGCCACTATTAGCGGGGGGTGATCGACGCAGCGCACACTTATTTACATACATGAAAAATCGTTTATCACTACGAAACTAACACTTAACAAATAGAACAACACATTGACCAATTTCACATTGACAAATATACTGTTTGCATAGAAATAGTGTAATGACGTATCGCACAACATTGATAAGTGTAGCAGAACTCCACGGCAACGAGTGCGTGCGTGGTTGTCAACTAGTAAACAAACTTAAAATAATGTCGAATCAGCTTTTTGTAATTATTAACTTTTAAAGGAAGTAAATACTGATAATGTGATTCAAAAATACTTTAGACGTGAAAGGAAAAACCATCTCTTTGTACATTTGACGCTTTAGATCTCCTTTTGCAGCGAAATTCGGAACAATTCGGCGTATTCACGGAGATCCCTTCAGGTGAGTTACTAGCTTTAATGTGATGACTAATCCAATTGCAACTAGTTTTTTAGAACGAATACGATCACTGGCTCAAATTGCTTGGCAGAGGGGAAATGTTAACTAAGGCCACTCCCAACGAAGTCCGCGTTGCTCTAAGAATGTCTCCTTAATTTCGTTTTAAATCTTTTAGAAATCGTTGAAAGCGTTAAATAGGTCAACATTAATTCATTTTGGCAAATCGAAAGCAAATATAAAGGCTAACGTGAAATAATTTGTATAGACTACAAGTACTGCATGGACGGAAAAATACAGGGTGCATACGTACATGAAGACGAGCGCGGGGTCGGGCGGCACGGGCTCCACGCGCGTGAGGCGCATGCGCAGCGCCATGCTGCTCTCCACCACCAGCGCCGGCGCCCAGCCGCTCGCCCACTGCCCACACACAACGGGAAATTATAATAGCTCCGATACGACACGGCCTCAACTTTCAAGGTTTTCGAACTTACATATGAGTGCATGTACCTACGTAATCCAAAATGGCAGTTCCTAGATTGGTAAGACCTAATTTAAAGTGATTGCACAGCATTTCATAATGAGTAAAATACGGTTTAACTTAATGCTATTCAATCATAACACGTCCGCACTTGACGTCGAATAAAAAACATATGTCTTAGACGTGTCTTACGTTTTGAACCCTAGACAAAATTGCTTATATTGATGAGGCGAATAGTTTAAGACACTTGTCTATGATCCGCGAGATTCGATAATCACATACAGCGATAATTTTACGCACAATTCTTAACCAAATAGGTACCAGCGCAGGGTCGGCGCGGTGCGAGCGTCGGCAGGTATTCCCGGACCCAGCGGGTCCAGAATCGGTCAGCGAGCGCCTGGCTGGCGCGCCAGGCTCTGCGGTCGGCCTCCTCACAAAGGCCAGTGAGGGGGACCTTCGCGGGGCCTCCCAGCAGGAAGTGGTTCGGTAGCGCGACGGTATATGATTTTTCTACTAATTGCGAATCATGTAGTAGAAAAATCATATACCGGCTAGCGCGCGCAGCGTCACGGTGGTGCTGACGCGCGCGGCCGGCGCCTGCAGCCACCGGGGCCGGGGCCACAACTGTGAGACCGCTGCCGTACTATACTCTCGTGGCGCGGGGCACTCACCGGCGCGGCGGCGAACTCCTCCAGGTCGGGCTGGTGCTGCGCGCGCTCGTGCACCAGGCGCGCGCGCACGGCGCTGGCCTGCGCGCGCAGCGTCACGGTGGTGCTGACGCGCGCGGCCGGCGCCTGCAGCCACCGGGGCCGGGGCCACAACTGTGAGACCGCTGCCGTACTATACTCTCGTGGCGCGGGGCACTCACCGGCGCGGCGGCGAACTCCTCCAGGTCGGGCTGGTGCTGCGCGCGCTCGTGCACCAGGCGCGCGCGCACGGCGCCGGCCTGCGCGCGCAGCGTCACGGTGGTGCTGACGCGCGCGGCCGGCGCCTGCAGCCACCGGGGCCGGGGCCACAACTGTGAGACCGCTGCCGTACTATACTCTCGTGGCGCGGGGCACTCACCGGCGCGGCGGCGAACTCCTCCAGGTCGGGCTGGTGCTGCGCGCGCTCGTGCACCAGGCGCGCGCGCACGGCGCCGGCCTGCGCGCGCAGCGTCACGGTGGTGCTGACGCGCGCGGCCGGCGCCTGCAGCCACCGGGGCCGGGGCCACAACTGTGAGACCGCTGCCGTACTATACTCTCGTGGCGCGGGGCACTCACCGGCGCGGCGGCGAACTCCTCCAGGTCGGGCTGGTGCTGCGCGCGCTCGTGCACCAGGCGCGCGCGCACGGCGCCGGCCTGCGCGCGCAGCGTCACGGTGGTGCTGACGCGCGCGGCCGGCGCCTGCAGCCACACGGCGCCGCGCACCGCCCCGGCCCGCGCCGGCGCCACCACCGTCAGCACGGCGCCCACCGACCCGCCCGCCGGCACGCACCCGCCTGCACACGATCGATCTATCATACTTTATTTGTATAACGGCAATAACGCTACAAGCACAGTTCTGTTACATTTTTATACGGTCAACTATGTTTCGCCCAACGGCGTACAGAAACTTAGATAAACAATGACAATGCAAACTTATATAAAGAACAGTCGTAAACAATAGGCGGTCTTATCGCTAAGGAGCGATCTCTTCCAGACGACCTTTGCACCTAATTTGTAATAAATGTGCATGTCAAGATATAGGACAATTTAACAACACAATGTAGCGAATAGTCCATACTAATACAACGGCACGGTGTATGCTACACAACACACACACACTCACCCTCACTGAGCGAGAAGGTGGCGCCGGGCAGCGCCGCGTGCGCCGTGACGCAGAGCGGCGCGGGCGCGGGGTTGCGCACGCGCGCCAGCACGCGCCGCGTCGACGACGTCGCCACCGCGCCTAGCGGCAGCTCGCTGGCTGTCGCCTCCGGCCACTGCCACTCCTGCATAAGGAAATTCGTTTTAATAACGATACGACATTCGTAAATGATATCACACTGTGCGCAGGCGCAGCCGCGCCGCCGCCGCCGCCGCGCCCACGTATATACATGTATGTATAGTTACAATGTGCAGGGTCCCGCTGTAGAGCTTGACGGGCACGCTGTAGCTCGTGTGCGTGAGGTTGGTGAGCACGGTGACGCGGGAGTCCAGCACGGCGGCGGCGTCGCGCCGGCGCAGGCGCAGCCGCGCCGCCGCCGCCGCCGCGCCCACGTATATACATGTATGTATAGTTACAATGTGCAGGGTCCCGCTGTAGAGCTTGACGGGCACGCTGTAGCTCGTGTGCGTGAGGTTGGTGAGCACGGTGACGCGGGAGTCCAGCACGGCGGCGGCGTCGCGCCGGCGCAGGCGCAGCCGCGCCGCCGCCGCCGCCGCGCCCACGTATATACAGGGTGTCCCTAAAACCAACTTTTATACGATCAGGGCTGATAGACCAGCTCATAAGAACCTAGATTAAGCAAATTTGATCTCAGTAAAAATCTCTTAGTTTTCGAGATATTGACGTTTTTGTAAAACTCGTGCTAAGTGATACCCTGACTCGGTGTTTTGAGTGTCATTGCTAAAATATCAAGTATTTTACAAATCTGTATTTTGCTATGTGTGGCCAAATAACTATGCTATTGAACGTATTTTCTATTTTTGCTAATTTATTCATGCTGTGGACACAGTACAATAACAAAAAAAATTATTCGATTTTTTTCAAATTTCACCTCTGACTTCGAACTAGCGTGGTGAAAAAAAAATGTACCAACATAACCAGGCACTCAACGTAAAAAAATTGCGCATTTATTGTAGTTTCTAAAATGGTAAAAAAAAATTTACTAAACACTGTAATAATTTTTGAAATAATGATATTTTGTTACAAAATTAACTGTCTGCCGCCTTCATCTCATACGATCCGGTTGAACTAAGTTTGCACCTGGCGTGCTTGACATCACATACAAATTAGGTGCAAACTTTCCGTAATCGTCAATATCTCGAAAACTAAGAAATTTTAATGAGGTCGATTTTACTCAGTCTCGTTTTTTATGAGCTGGTTTATCAGCCCTGTTCGCCATTTTGTAAAAGTCGCGAATTTTGATAGCCTGGATCAGTCTTTCGAAAGTCATGACTTCAAATTTCAGTATTTTCTTAATCTGCTTTTTGTTTTAAACATTACTTAATAATTATGCTATCATACCTTATCAAAATAAATTTGATTTTACGTGATTCAAAATATGACCACGGATTTGAATCGCGTAATACTTAAAACAAATTTACCATGCTAAAATAAAAAAAAAATGTAGTTTAAAATAGTAAGATTTTACACACTAGACACCGTAGTTTTTAAGATAATAGCATTTTAATTCAAAAGGAGGTTATACTACAATATTCCATTGGTTAAATTTCGTACCAGAATTTGAATTTCGCACAGAAAAGGTATGATAGCATAATTATTAAGTAATGTTTAACAAAAAGCAGATTAAGAAAATACTGAAATTTGAAGTCATGACATTCGAAAGACTGATCCAGGCTATCAAAATTCGCGACTTTTACAAAATGGCGAACAGGGCTGATAAACCAGCTCATAAAAAACGAGACTGAGTAAAATCGACCTCATTAAAATTTCTTAGTTTTCGAGATATTGACGATTACGGAAAGTTTGCACCTAATTTGTATGTGATGTCAAGCACGCGAGGTGCAAACTTAGTTCAACCGGATCGTATGAGATGAAGGCGGCAGACAGTTAATTTTGTAACAAAATATCATAATTTCAAAAATTATTACAGTGTTTAGTAAATTTTATACCATTTTAGAAACTACAATAAATGCGCATTTTTTTTACGTTGAGTGCCTGGTTATGTTGGTACATTTTTTTTTCACCACGCTAGTTCGAAGTCAGAGGTGAAATTTGAAAAAAATCGAATAATTTTTTTTTGTTATTGTACTGTGTCCACAGCATGAATAAATTAGCAAAAATAGAAAATACGTTCAATAGCATAGTTACTTGGCCACACATAGCAAAATACAGATTTGTAAAATACTTGATATTTTAGCAATGACACTCAAAACACCGAGTCAGGGTATCACTTAGCACGAGTTTTACAAAAACGTCAATATCTCGAAAACTAAGAGATTTTTACTGAGGTCAAATTTGCTTAATCTAGGTTCTTATGAGCTGGTCTATCAGCCCTGATCGTATAAAAGTTGGTTTTAGGGACACCCTGTACATGTATGTATAGTTACAATGTGCAGGGTCCCGCTGTAGAGCTTGACGGGCACGCTGTAGCTCGTGTGCGTGAGGTTCAAATCAAATCAAATCAAATATTTTATTTGCTAGAACACAGTATAAATAGGTCTTATATATATAACAAAAAATACATCCGATGTGCTCAGCCTGCAAGCAGGCGTGCAAACATTTGGGCGCGATTCATTAATTATAAATTTAACAATTACAATATTATACAATAACATAAAATATTCATTTAAAAATAATTAACATTACGTGAAGACAATACAAGACAAAAAAAAATAGAATTATAAAGTCATAACATAAAATAATAATAAAAAATTGAGAATAATAAAATTGAGATGTCAGTTACGTTCCAAAAAATTCTTAACACTATAGAAGCACTATAGAAGCACCTGTCTAGGAGCCAGGTGTTTAATTTGTGCTTAAACTGGTTTCCTCGGAGCACTTTAATGTCATCAGGAAGACTATTAAATAACTGGATACACATGTTATACACATTCCTACCATAAATAGCTTTGGTGACCCGCGGTTTATACAATAGATCCATAACTTTTTGTCGGGTCTGCCTATGCATCAGTTCACCACGCGTCTTAAAATATTGCTGGTGGGTGTTGACAAAGATACATACTTCTTTTATGTACAAACAAGGTAAAGGTAGTATGTGAAGTTTTTTGAAAAATGGTACGCAGCTAACATCGTGCACGTTACAAATGACCCTGACACACTTTTTCTGAATCCTAAATACTCTCACCACATCGACAGAATTACCCCACAGTATTAGTCCGTAACGAAGAACAGAAGACACATACCCATGATAAGCTGTTAATGCGGCCTCCACCGACACAGTGTCTCTCAATCTTCGGAGTGCAAAAACAAATCTATTGAGTTTGCTGCAAATCTGATCAATGTGGTCTTTCCAGTTTAGGTATCTGTCTAGTGCGATACCAAGAAATTTAAAAGAAACTACTTCATCTACATTGTTATTGTTATATTGAACTCTAATTGGTAAACTATTTGAATTATAAGAAGTAAATTGCATAAACTTGGTTTTGCTAATATTTATGTGCAGATCATTTGTTTTCATCCAGTCAATTATGTTAATTAAAGAATTATTTATATCACGTTCAAAAGTCAATTTATCGTTACATTTTATTACTAATGTCGTATCATCGGCAAACATAATGCACTTTTGAGGTGTTGCGCTTGGTAAATCATTGATATACAACAAAAACAGCAGTGGACCCAAGATGCTACCCTGCGGGACACCTGTATCATTTACTCTGAATTGAGATCGAAAAGTTTTCTTTGAGATAGTGCTGCGTGTTTCTGTAAACCTACTAATTTCTGTACATTGCAACCTATCTGTCAAATAGCTCTTGATCCAATCGAGAGCTTTGCCCCTAACACCGTAACGTTCGAGTTTATGAGTCAGTTTTGTGTGGTTAACAAAATCGAATGCCTTAGTCATATCCAAGAAGACCGACGCAACGGGAGTACTATTATTAATGCTCTCCGTAATTAGTTTTACAAGTTCGAAACATGCAAAAGTTGTCGACTTTCCCTCTCGAAAACCATATTGTTCCGAACAGAGTATGTCGTATTTCGTCAAAAAGCTATTTAAACGAGTGTAAAATGCCTTTTCCAGTACCTTCGAAATAATAGGTACTAAGGTGATAGGTCTGTAGTTGCAAGGGTCCTGTTTATCTCCTTTTTTGAACAGTGGCTTTACTATACACGACTTTAATTCATCGGGAAAAATACCTTCCACAAATGTTAAATTTATAATGTGTGCCAATGGAAAACACACATAATAAGCGCATAGTTTGAGTATTTTTGTGATAATGCTGTCGTATCCACAAGCATTGCTGTTTTTTAATGACATAATTATCTTATATGTTTCATTGGCATCTATAGGATTCAAAAACATTGTATGATGATTTACAGGGACATTTAATATAGACGGAAAGGAAGATATACTATTAGATGATGAGTTAAGTGACTTAGTTGAATCAATAAAATAGTTATTAAGTACATCGGAAATGTCAATGGGATCAGAGAATAAATGGTTTTTTGATTTAATAGAATCGATATCATTGTCCTGAAAAGTATTTGATATAGTGGATGATATCATATTCCATGTTGCTAGACATTTATTTTTACTATTTTTTATGTAATTAGTATTTTTAATTTTTTGAGCTTTCAGTAAACACTTCTTTAAAATATAATTATACTTCTTATATTTAATTCTCATATCATGCTTATTAGATGATCTTTTCGAATTAAAATAAAGCCTTCGTTTCGTTTTACAACATTTTTTTAGTCCTTTAGATAGCCAATTGTATTTTATAGGTCTATTGTTTACTTTTATTTTTACTACTGGAAAGCATAAATTATAAAATAGGCAGATTAAATCGTAAAACTGTCGAAATGCTTCTGTTGCATTTGTTGAAAGACAGACATCTGAAAATGAAATGGACGACATGCATTCAACGAACTTCTGAACATTGTCTTGGTTGTAATCGCGCCTCCATTCATGCCAAGTAGTGTAAGATTTTTGCCTCTTTACTGTTTGTAGAGTTATGGATTGTGCAGTTTCGTGGTCGGAAAGCCCCAGGTAATGAATGTGCGTAGATACCTTTTTTACGTTACTCGCTATTTGGTCAATACAAGCATCCAGTCGCGTCGGCTTCCGGACATGTGCAATGAAATCATAATTATCTAAGATGGCCAAAAGATCTCTAGATGCCGTGTACTGCCTCAGTGTATTGATATTCCAGTCACCACAGACAACAATTTTTTTCTTTTTGAAATGCGACGTTAGGTAATTTAATAAGGTGTCAAGTTTATGAAGGAATACACCGATTTGTGCTTTGCTCTGGTCTGGAATTCTATAAATATTAACTACAATTATCCCCAAGCCAATCAATTCAATTCCACAGCACTCGAAATAAAATTTACTCGCTAATTTTATTATATAAGGCACTAATTTAAAATCAAGTTGCTTTTTAATCAATATACAAGACCCCCCTCTACTTTTATCGCGGCAATAAGACGCCGCTAATTTCATACCATTCAGCCTAATGTTTTGTTCAGAGCCTTCCCTTATGAAAGTTTCACTGAAACAAATTACATCGAAGTCCTTTCCTTCATCCCTTAACTCCTTCAATGTTACGTCTAATAAATCAAGTTTTGAGCATAGCCCTCCTATGTTTTGGTGGAAAATAGATAATTTATCAGAGTTTTCCGTAGGTTTTGCTGGGTTGGATTGTTTACATTGTTCGTTCGGTAAAGAAATTGGTACGTTTTTAGGGACGAAAAAATGTGTCAGAGTCAATCAAGGTCTCAGGTTGACCGACATTACATTGTCCACCATTTAATATAGAAATTGTTTTGGAACTTATAGATTTAACCTCTTCATTTAACTTAAAACATAACAAATTCAAATATGATGACAAATTCTGTGATCTATTTAAATTTCTATATATATCAATTAGTTTACAATTATTATATTTGTTCGCAAATAATTTTAATTCGTGGTTCAAAACATTATTTTCGAGATTTGGGTTGTTACATATATTTATTATTACAATATAGTTATCTTTGAATTTAATTAACATTTTGCCTATATTTTCTAACAACATATACGGGTCTTCCACCTCGTTTCTAACTGACAAAACTATTATGTCGTCTTTTGTTATTGAGTTCGATGTGTTGTGTACACTTTCCAGCACTTTAGAGCTCGGCGCGTGTGAATTAATCATAGCAGTTACCCCGAACCCATCACTGCTTGTCCCAACTCGGGAGTCAGAAAGTCGCGTCGCTAAACCTCGTATTTGTTCATCACCAAATAAATAAATATTAGCGCGCTTCGTCTTCGACTTACAGCGGGTGGGAGTGCTAAAATGTTTCGGCTTATTTAATGGAGACATTGGCGACTCCGGAGGACTATGGACCTCCCTTATTGCGCAAGAAACATTGTGTGTAGCATGTTGAGTATTGAGTTCGACATAACTTCGATTAAGACTAACTCTATTTACTTTCTTCCTTTTTGACCGTGAATGTTTGCTTGTATTTTTGTTCGGTATAGATTTACTTATTGACTTGAGGTGAGTTACTTTACTCTCGAAGCCTTTTATTTTATTTTTTAAGGCGTAGTTTTCGGAAAGTAAGTTTTCAATTTCGTTTTCAGCTGAGGCTAACTTTTCTCGAAGTTCCGAGGCTATTTTTTCTAATTCTAATGTTCGGGCATAAGCGTTTCTTTTTTCCGGGCAACTTCTATTTAAATTTAGGCCTGATCGAGATGGGGTTCCCTCCGAGTCTTTCTCATCCATCGATATGCTGGACAAAGCATCAAATGAGTTACTTGTTGGTATTATATCGCGGTATTTCTTCCGTATTGTCACATGATCGCTTGAAGATGGAGGGTTAATCAGGCAGGCTCTACAGTTCCAAAGTACTCTCCGGTCTGGTTCCATAAGATTAAATCTTTCTATAGAAACACTGTCGCATTCTACATGATAAGTCAATTGACAAGAATGGCATACCAGGAAATATCTGTTTTTGATTGGGCTGTTGCATTTATCACATTTATGAGCCATCCTGAGTTGAATTGTTTTTAAACGAGACTCCTAGACGGTCGTTTGTTAACTTAGTACGAAGAATCTTGACTTAGCTGTGCGGGCGCCGCGCGGTCTCGATGACCCGAAGACTCCCGAAGTTGCGGGCGTTGACCTCCCGCTGCACTGTCCGTTGACCGTGCGATGTTTACTAGCACTTACTATCAACGACTCGTTATATTTTTAAACTTAAATTTGTCATATTACACACATGAAACGATTTATTGAAAAACTGATTTCACTGTTTAATTACTCGTACTCTCCTCTTTGAAATAATATATGATAATGATTGTAAATAACACTTTTTATATTTTTACGTCTATTTATTGTCACGAGTACGGACAAAGCGATGTGGTCGCGTTAACGGCTCGCGCGCCACCCTCCGCGCCGGTTGGTGAGCACGGTGACGCGGGAGTCCAGCACGGCGGCGGCGTCGCGCCGGCGCAGGCGCAGCCGCGCCGCCGCCGCCGCCGCGCCCACGTATATACATGTATGTATAGTTACAATGTGCAGGGTCCCGCTGTAGAGCTTGACGGGCACGCTGTAGCTCGTGTGCGTGAGGTTGGTGAGCACGGTGACGCGGGAGTCCAGCACGGCGGCGGCGTCGCGCCGGCGCAGGCGCAGCCGCGCCGCCGCCGCCGCCGCGCCCACGTATATACATGTATGTATAGTTACAATGTGCAGGGTCCCGCTGTAGAGCTTGACGGGCACGCTGTAGCTCGTGTGCGTGAGGTTGGTGAGCACGGTGACGCGGGAGTCCAGCACGGCGGCGGCGTCGCGCCGGCGCAGGCGCAGCCGCGCCGCCGCCGCCGCCGCGCCCACGTATATACATGTATGTATAGTTACAATGTGCAGGGTCCCGCTGTAGAGCTTGACGGGCACGCTGTAGCTCGTGTGCGTGAGGTTGGTGAGCACGGTGACGCGGGAGTCCAGCACGGCGGCGGCGTCGCGCCGGCGCAGGCGCAGCCGCGCCGCCGGCGCCGCCGCGCCCACGTATATACATGTATGTATAGTTACAATGTGCAGGGTCCCGCTGTAGAGCTTGACGGGCACGCTGTAGCTCGTGTGCGTGAGGTTGGTGAGCACGGTGACGCGGGAGTCCAGCACGGCGGCGGCGTCGCGCCGGCGCAGGCGCAGCCGCGCCGCCGGCGCCGCCGCGCCCACGTATATACATGTATGTATAGTTACAATGTGCAGGGTCCCGCTGTAGAGCTTGACGGGCACGCTGTAGCTCGTGTGCGTGAGGTTGGTGAGCACGGTGACGCGGGAGTCCAGCACGGCGGCGGCGTCGCGCCGGCGCAGGCGCAGCCGCGCCGCCGCCGCCGCCGCGCCCACGTATATACATGTATGTATAGTTACAATGTGCAGGGTCCCGCTGTAGAGCTTGACGGGCACGCTGTAGCTCGTGTGCGTGAGGTTGGTGAGCACGGTGACGCGGGAGTCCAGCACGGCGGCGGCGTCGCGCCGGCGCAGGCGCAGCCGCGCCGCCGCCGCCGCCGCGCCCACGTATATACATGTATGTATAGTTACAATGTGCAGGGTCCCGCTGTAGAGCTTGACGGGCACGCTGTAGCTCGTGTGCGTGAGGTTGGTGAGCACGGTGACGCGGGAGTCCAGCACGGCGGCGGCGTCGCGCCGGCGCAGGCGCTGCCGCGCCGCCGCCGCCGCCGCGCCCACGTATATACATGTATGTATAGTTACAATGTGCAGGGTCCCGCTGTAGAGCTTGACGGGCACGCTGTAGCTCGTGTGCGTGAGGTTGGTGAGCACGGTGACGCGGGAGTCCAGCACGGCGGCGGCGTCGCGCCGGCGCAGGCGCAGCCGCGCCGCCGCCGCCGCCGCGCCCACGTATATACATGTATGTATAGTTACAATGTGCAGGGTCCCGCTGTAGAGCTTGACAGGCACGCTGTAGCTCGTGTGCGTGAGGTTGGTGAGCACGGTGACGCGGGAGTCCAGCACGGCGGCGGCGTCGCGCCGGCGCAGGCGCAGCCGCGCCGCCGCCGCCGCCGCGCCCACGTATATACATGTATGTATAGTTACAATGTGCAGGGTCCCGCTGTAGAGCTTGACGGGCACGCTGTAGCTCGTGTGCGTGAGGTTGGTGAGCACGGTGACGCGGGAGTCCAGCACGGCGGCGGCGTCGCGCCGGCGCAGGCGCAGCCGCGCCGCCGCCGCCGCCGCGCCCACGTATATACATGTATGTATAGTTACAATGTGCAGGGTCCCGCTGTAGAGCTTGACGGGCACGCTGTAGCTCGTGTGCGTGAGGTTGGTGAGCACGGTGACGCGGGAGTCCAGCACGGCGGCGGCGTCGCGCCGGCGCAGGCGCAGCCGCGCCGCCGCCGCCGCCGCGCCCACGTATATACATGTATGTATAGTTACAATGTGCAGGGTCCCGCTGTAGAGCTTGACGGGCACGCTGTAGCTCGTGTGCGTGAGGTTGGTGAGCACGGTGACGCGGGAGTCCAGCACGGCGGCGGCGTCGCGCCGGCGCAGGCGCAGCCGCGCCGCCGGCGCCGCCGCGCCCACGTATATACAGGGTGTCCCTAAAACCAACTTTTATACGATCAGGGCTGATAGACCAGCTCATAAGAACCTAGATTAAGCAAATTTGATCTCAGTAAAAATCTCTTAGTTTTCGAGATATTGACGTTTTTGTAAAACTCGTGCTAAGTGATACCCTGACTCGGTGTTTTGAGTGTCATTGCTAAAATATCAAGTATTTTACAAATCTGTATTTTGCTATGTGTGGCCAAATAACTATGCTATTGAACGTATTTTCTATTTTTGCTAATTTATTCATGCTGTGGACACAGTACAATAACAAAAAAAATTATTCGATTTTTTTCAAATTTCACCTCTGACTTCGAACTAGCGTGGTGAAAAAAAAATGTACCAACATAACCAGGCACTCAACGTAAAAAAATTGCGCATTTATTGTAGTTTCTAAAATGGTAAAAAAAAATTTACTAAACACTGTAATAATTTTTGAAATAATGATATTTTGTTACAAAATTAACTGTCTGCCGCCTTCATCTCATACGATCCGGTTGAACTAAGTTTGCACCTGGCGTGCTTGACATCACATACAAATTAGGTGCAAACTTTCCGTAATCGTCAATATCTCGAAAACTAAGAAATTTTAATGAGGTCGATTTTACTCAGTCTCGTTTTTTATGAGCTGGTTTATCAGCCCTGTTCGCCATTTTGTAAAAGTCGCGAATTTTGATAGCCTGGATCAGTCTTTCGAAAGTCATGACTTCAAATTTCAGTATTTTCTTAATCTGCTTTTTGTTTTAAACATTACTTAATAATTATGCTATCATACCTTATCAAAATAAATTTGATTTTACGTGATTCAAAATATGACCACGGATTTGAATCGCGTAATACTTAAAACAAATTTACCATGCTAAAATAAAAAAAAAATGTAGTTTAAAATAGTAAGATTTTACACACTAGACACCGTAGTTTTTAAGATAATAGCATTTTAATTCAAAAGGAGGTTATACTACAATATTCCATTGGTTAAATTTCGTACCAGAATTTGAATTTCGCACAGAAAAGGTATGATAGCATAATTATTAAGTAATGTTTAACAAAAAGCAGATTAAGAAAATACTGAAATTTGAAGTCATGACATTCGAAAGACTGATCCAGGCTATCAAAATTCGCGACTTTTACAAAATGGCGAACAGGGCTGATAAACCAGCTCATAAAAAACGAGACTGAGTAAAATCGACCTCATTAAAATTTCTTAGTTTTCGAGATATTGACGATTACGGAAAGTTTGCACCTAATTTGTATGTGATGTCAAGCACGCGAGGTGCAAACTTAGTTCAACCGGATCGTATGAGATGAAGGCGGCAGACAGTTAATTTTGTAACAAAATATCATAATTTCAAAAATTATTACAGTGTTTAGTAAATTTTATACCATTTTAGAAACTACAATAAATGCGCATTTTTTTTACGTTGAGTGCCTGGTTATGTTGGTACATTTTTTTTTCACCACGCTAGTTCGAAGTCAGAGGTGAAATTTGAAAAAAATCGAATAATTTTTTTTTGTTATTGTACTGTGTCCACAGCATGAATAAATTAGCAAAAATAGAAAATACGTTCAATAGCATAGTTACTTGGCCACACATAGCAAAATACAGATTTGTAAAATACTTGATATTTTAGCAATGACACTCAAAACACCGAGTCAGGGTATCACTTAGCACGAGTTTTACAAAAACGTCAATATCTCGAAAACTAAGAGATTTTTACTGAGGTCAAATTTGCTTAATCTAGGTTCTTATGAGCTGGTCTATCAGCCCTGATCGTATAAAAGTTGGTTTTAGGGACACCCTGTACATGTATGTATAGTTACAATGTGCAGGGTCCCGCTGTAGAGCTTGACGGGCACGCTGTAGCTCGTGTGCGTGAGGTTGGTGAGCACGGTGACGCGGGAGTCCAGCACGGCGGCGGCGTCGCGCCGGCGCAGGCGCAGCCGCGCCGCCGGCGCCGCCGCGCCCACGTATATACATGTATGTATAGTTACAATGTGCAGGGTCCCGCTGTAGAGCTTGACGGGCACGCTGTAGCTCGTGTGCGTGAGGTTGGTGAGCACGGTGACGCGGGAGTCCAGCACGGCGGCGGCGTCGCGCCGGCGCAGGCGCAGCCGCGCCGCCGGCGCCGCCGCGCCCACGTATATACATGTATGTATAGTTACAATGTGCAGGGTCCCGCTGTAGAGCTTGACGGGCACGCTGTAGCTCGTGTGCGTGAGGTTGGTGAGCACGGTGACGCGGGAGTCCAGCACGGCGGCGGCGTCGCGCCGGCGCAGGCGCAGCCGCGCCGCCGCCGCCGCCGCGCCCACGTATATACATGTATGTATAGTTACAATGTGCAGGGTCCCGCTGTAGAGCTTGACGGGCACGCTGTAGCTCGTGTGCGTGAGGTTGGTGAGCACGGTGACGCGGGAGTCCAGCACGGCGGCGGCGTCGCGCCGGCGCAGGCGCAGCCGCGCCGCCGGCGCCGCCGCGCCCACGTATATACATGTATGTATAGTTACAATGTGCAGGGTCCCGCTGTAGAGCTTGACGGGCACGCTGTAGCTCGTGTGCGTGAGGTTGGTGAGCACGGTGACGCGGGAGTCCAGCACGGCGGCGGCGTCGCGCCGGCGCACGCCGCGCCCACGTATATACATGTATGTATAGTTACAATGTGCAGGGTCCCGCTGTAGAGCTTGACGGGCACGCTGTAGCTCGTGTGCGTGAGGTTGGTGAGCACGGTGACGCGGGAGTCCAGCACGGCGGCGGCGTCGCGCCGGCGCAGGCGCAGCCGCGCCGCCGGCGCCGCCGCGCCCACGTATATACATGTATGTATAGTTACAATGTGCAGGGTCCCGCTGTAGAGCTTGACGGGCACGCTGTAGCTCGTGTGCGTGAGGTTGGTGAGCACGGTGACGCGGGAGTCCAGCACGGCGGCGGCGTCGCGCCGGCGCAGGCGCAGCCGCGCCGCCGCCGCCGCCGCGCCCACGTATATACATGTATGTATAGTTACAATGTGCAGGGTCCCGCTGTAGAGCTTGACGGGCACGCTGTAGCTCGTGTGCGTGAGGTTGGTGAGCACGGTGACGCGGGAGTCCAGCACGGCGGCGGCGTCGCGCCGGCGCAGGCGCAGCCGCGCCGCCGCCGCCGCCGCGCCCACGTATATACATGTATGTATAGTTACAATGTGCAGGGTCCCGCTGTAGAGCTTGACGGGCACGCTGTAGCTCGTGTGCGTGAGGTTGGTGAGCACGGTGACGCGGGAGTCCAGCACGGCGGCGGCGTCGCGCCGGCGCAGGCGCTGCCGCGCCGCCGCCGCCGCCGCGCCCACGTATATACATGTATGTATAGTTACAATGTGCAGGGTCCCGCTGTAGAGCTTGACGGGCACGCTGTAGCTCGTGTGCGTGAGGTTGGTGAGCACGGTGACGCGGGAGTCCAGCACGGCGGCGGCGTCGCGCCGGCGCAGGCGCAGCCGCGCCGCCGCCGCCGCCGCGCCCACGTATATACATGTATGTATAGTTACAATGTGCAGGGTCCCGCTGTAGAGCTTGACGGGCACGCTGTAGCTCGTGTGCGTGAGGTTGGTGAGCACGGTGACGCGGGAGTCCAGCACGGCGGCGGCGTCGCGCCGGCGCAGGCGCTGCCGCGCCGCCGCCGCCGCCGCGCCCACGTATATACATGTATGTATAGTTACAATGTGCAGGGTCCCGCTGTAGAGCTTGACGGGCACGCTGTAGCT
The DNA here is from genome assembly GCA_947034925.1 of Eudemis profundana. NCBI lineage: Eukaryota > Metazoa > Arthropoda > Insecta > Lepidoptera > Tortricidae > Eudemis > Eudemis profundana. The sequence continues at coordinate 24,456,789 of OX344806.1, read as the reverse complement.
CGTGTGCGTGAGGTTGGTGAGCACGGTGACGCGGGAGTCCAGCACGGCGGCGGCGTCGCGCCGGCGCAGGCGCAGCCGCGCCGCCGCCGCCGCCGCGCCCACGTATATACATGTATGTATAGTTACAATGTGCAGGGTCCCGCTGTAGAGCTTGACGGGCACGCTGTAGCTCGTGTGCGTGAGGTTGGTGAGCACGGTGACGCGGGAGTCCAGCACGGCGGCGGCGTCGCGCCGGCGCAGGCGCAGCCGCGCCGCCGCCGCCGCCGCGCCCACGTATATACATGTATGTATAGTTACAATGTGCAGGGTCCCGCTGTAGAGCTTGACGGGCACGCTGTAGCTCGTGTGCGTGAGGTTGGTGAGCACGGTGACGCGGGAGTCCAGCACGGCGGCGGCGTCGCGCCGGCGCAGGCGCAGCCGCGCCGCCGCCGCCGCCGCGCCCACGTATATACATGTATGTATAGTTACAATGTGCAGGGTCCCGCTGTAGAGCTTGACGGGCACGCTGTAGCTCGTGTGCGTGAGGTTGGTGAGCACGGTGACGCGGGAGTCCAGCACGGCGGCGGCGTCGCGCCGGCGCAGGCGCAGCCGCGCCGCCGCCGCCGCCGCGCCCACGTATATACATGTATGTATAGTTACAATGTGCAGGGTCCCGCTGTAGAGCTTGACGGGCACGCTGTAGCTCGTGTGCGTGAGGTTGGTGAGCACGGTGACGCGGGAGTCCAGCACGGCGGCGGCGTCGCGCCGGCGCAGGCGCAGCCGCGCCGCCGGCGCCGCCGCGCCCACGTATATACATGTATGTATAGTTACAATGTGCAGGGTCCCGCTGTAGAGCTTGACGGGCACGCTGTAGCTCGTGTGCGTGAGGTTGGTGAGCACGGTGACGCGGGAGTCCAGCACGGCGGCGGCGTCGCGCCGGCGCAGGCGCAGCCGCGCCGCCGCCGCCGCCGCGCCCACGTATATACATGTATGTATAGTTACAATGTGCAGGGTCCCGCTGTAGAGCTTGACGGGCACGCTGTAGCTCGTGTGCGTGAGGTTGGTGAGCACGGTGACGCGGGAGTCCAGCACGGCGGCGGCGTCGCGCCGGCGCAGGCGCAGCCGCGCCGCCGGCGCCGCCGCGCCCACGTATATACATGTATGTATAGTTACAATGTGCAGGGTCCCGCTGTAGAGCTTGACGGGCACGCTGTAGCTCGTGTGCGTGAGGTTGGTGAGCACGGTGACGCGGGAGTCCAGCACGGCGGCGGCGTCGCGCCGGCGCAGGCGCAGCCGCGCCGCCGCCGCTTCCTCGCCCGAGCCCAGCGACAGCGGCGCGAACGACTCCACCTGGAACCGATTCATTTTTTAAATTATGAAAAAAAAAAAAAGTCTAGGAAAGTGCGCCCGTGTTGGTCTGGAAAGTAGACATAGAATGATGTACACAACACGGGAGGTAATAAAGAAAGCCCTCGATCGCATATTTACGTCCCTCGCTTGCAGCTAGGGGCGGCAAAAATCTGCGATCTCGGCCTTTCTTTGTATTACCACCCTAGTCGTGTAATGTAGTATTTCTCACCTCGAAGTGCTGCAACAGGTCGGGCGGGAACTGGACGGCGACGAGGCGCACGGGGCGCCCGAACTCGTTGCGCGCGCGCACCTCCTGCGCCGCCGCGCAGCCCTCCGCGTCCGCCGTCACGAAACTACGACACCACACGATACACTGTATAACCTCCCCACCCGGTCCGATCCACTCAGGGTGGGCCGACTAGCGACCCGGTTCGACCCCAGGGAACGCCACGGCCGACCACCCGGTCAAATGATCGCTATGCCCAATAAGGGTCGCGAGTTAGTCAGCTTATGGTATAAAAAAAAACTGTACAAAAATCAATTGAAAAAAATCCTCATAACCAGAATTTTTTTTTTGCCGAATTCGTCAGATTTCAACCACGAAGTCTACAAAAAACAATCAGAAAATATCATCATAACAGGAAAATAGTACACTACCCAACTAGGGTGGTTGGGTACCTCCCGTGTTGTGAACATCATTTTTTTTGCCGGTTTCGACATTATGTTATATAAAATTTGCTACTCCTAATGACCGGAATGCGTGGTTAAGATCTTTTAGATTCCTCACGAGCACCATATATAAAACGAAAGGGATGAGTAGTATTATTCATTTTCAAAATAGACACTGACTGTAACTCTTTGGACATGCGCAGCGTGCCGGGCACCAGCCGCACGCTGTAGGGCAGCACGCTGCCCGCCAGCCCCGCCCAGCCCGCGCACCAGCGCTCCTCGCCCGCGCCCGCCTCCGCCCCCGCCTCCGCCTCCGCGCCCGCCCACAGCTTGGCGACTGCACACACGTCCGTCACGGCGTCAACACATGCATGCACACTATGTACTATCGATTGCCGCTACAAAAATATAACTAATCACAACTGGAGGAAATAACAAAATATATTGAAGGACTTACTGTTTTTTTCACTAACAAAAAAGAAAAACTTATGTAGAACTAGCATTTCCCTGTGGCTTCACCCGCGTTTATTCCCTTTATTATCCCGAGGGAACTTTTTACTGTGATATAAAGTATTAAGGATTTGGTTTACTTGCATGCCAAGTTTCAGCTCAATCCATTTAGTTGTTACTGCGTTATTTAGTAACAAACATCTTCACAAACTTTCACATTTATAATATTAGTGTGATGTTAACTCTGTATTTTTAATCCGATGGGACAAATAACAATGGTAAACGATTCCTTTCATTGCTATACTCTATACTTATAGGTATTTAAAAAAAGGTAAACAAAAAAACCACGTGACTCGGGTCGTTCAGCCAATGAAAACAAGGTTTTGTATCTATGGCACAATACCATTGGCTGAACGATCTGAGTCACGTGGTTTTTTTGTTTACCTTTTTTTAAATACCTAAAAGTACAGACTTTAAGTATAGTCAGCGACACATGTACATTTTTAAACGTCATGCCAACGGAATAAAGTGACAAACCGGACGCATACTTCTGCCATATGCTTTAATAGTGCATTACTTATCTAGGGCGGTAAAACAAAAAATGTATCAGATCGCAGGTATTTCACGCCCGAACCGAAGGCAAGGGCGGTAAACATGCGGTCTGAGGCTTTCTTTATTACCGCCCGTGGTAAGTAAAAAAATTTTCATCACACTTGCTCGAAAATGGTGTCATTACACGTAGGTTTTGCGGGCCGTAAATGACCTATTACGCCCTAGGGCGTAATGGTTTTCTTTTTAAATTTGAAACGCTGGTTCTGTTTTACTCTTGTTTGTCATGTTCAAAGGAAACGCCAACGTACTTTTTTAACTTTCATTACTGAAATATTTATTTAAAGAGAACTGTTATTGCAAATACATGTAAACACATATTTCTGTAACATTAATTAAATGTTTAAATAGTGCATTTCAGTATTTTGCAAAAATAAAATCAACCATTTTAAGTCTTTACCGCTATGGTTTCCGAACGTGACGTGAATTCGCATTGTCTATGGATAATGTCACTGTCAGTTTTACAATTTTATTTAGGTTAAGTAAGGTTATTTTATTCAGATTTCCTCACAAGTGTGATGAAAAACATTGTGTGTGCCACGGGCGGTAAAGGAATTACAAACTCGTGTTATTAAAGCCCTCGGCTTCGCCTCGGCCTTGTAACAAACACTCGTTTGTAATTCCTTACTTACCGCCCTTGATACACAATGTACTATTACGTCTCCCCAGGCCGGGAGGTGGGATTTTCCGGCGGTTATTGCCATTTTATGACCAGGTGTGACGTAAAAATAATGAGTGTAAACCGCATTTGACATTCGTGTAGTAATGAAAAGTTCAGACTCACAGTCGAAAGTGGCGTGCGCGGCCGCCACCGGCTCCGAGTGCGGCTCCAGCTGCGCGCGCAGCGGCGACACCTGCACGCCCTCCGTGCCCGCGCCTGCGCACAGCCGCCCGACATTACACCACGATCCGCCGTAAGCGGCATAAACACGGAAGGAGAGGTGAGAAATGGCGAAACATTTCCAATTTCTTGCACTGGCCACTTTACAATCGTAATCACAAATTTAAAGACAGGATTGAAAATCTCAAAAAACGTTCGATAAGTATTAAATACAGCAAATATACCCAATTTGCTAACATTTCGCCGGCAACCCTAAAGAAAGAAACGACATACGTCAGGCTTGTTTAAAATTGGAATTCCAACTGCTGAAGTCAAAATACTTCAATTTGGGCATATTAAAATGTACCTATGAATATCAAGATTTACCACCGGTTCCAGTGTGAAACCTCTGCCCCGAGAAGAACCGGCTACGAAACTCTGCGAGGTATATTTTTCAAAACAGTCTTACAATATTAACTTATATCACTTAATGACTACTACACAGTTTTTTTTCGTACAGTAGGTGCACTTTAGGTCAAAAATGACCATACATACATACCGTTAGTGGTGTGTGTGGCACCGTTGGCGCGCGGCGCCCCGTCCGCGGGGGGTTCGTGCGGGGCGGGCGGCGCGTGCGGGGCGCTGCGGCACGCGCCCCACGCGCCGGCGCCCAGCGGCGTCGCCGCCCCGTCGCTGTTGCCCAGCGAGATCGAGAACTGCAACACCAATAAGAGTAATACATGTTATTCGGGGCGTCACGGAAAGAGGCGAAACTGAGCGGATAGTTTTTGGACAATAGAGAGTCGATTCGATCGCGTAATATGATAGCCTTACAATAGAGGTCTCAAAACTACGGCCCGCGAGCCGGATCCGATCCACGAGCCGTTCCAATTCGGGCCGCGGGAAGAAAGCGAAAAAGTGCTGTATGGCCCTCTGGAAAAAAAGTTTAGAGACCCCTGCTTTATAAGATCACAAACATACCGTACTAGAGATTGAAAACAGTGAGATGCATCACAAGTATTTTTTTAAATATGGCATCAATTTTTCCGGCGCGCAGCTGCAGCGGCTCGGCGTGCGCGCCCGCCGCCGCCGCCGCCGCCTCCACCACCACCACCAGCGGCGGGCCCGTCACGTTCGCTGTTATACTGTGCCAGTACCGTGTAGGGCGCGTCCTGCGCGCCGCGCGTGCCGGCGCGCAGCTGCAGCGGCTCGGCGTGCGCGCCCGCCGCCGCCGCCGCCGCCTCCACCACCACCACCAGCGGCGGGCCCGTCACGTTCGCTGTTATACTGTGCCAGTACCGTGTAGGGCGCGTCCTGCGCGCCGCGCGTGCCGGCGCGCAGCTGCAGCGGCTCGGCGTGCGCGCCCGCCGCCGCCGCCGCCGCCTCCACCACCACCACCAGCGGCGGGCCCGTCACGTTCGCTGTTATACTGTGCCAGTACCGTGTAGGGCGCGTCCTGCGCGCCGCGCGTGCCGGCGCGCAGCTGCAGCGGCTCGGCGTGCGCGCCCGCCGCCGCCGCCGCCGCCTCCACCACCACCACCAGCGGCGGGCCCGTCACGTTCGCTGTTATACTGTGCCAGTACCGTGTAGGGCGCGTCCTGCGCGCCGCGCGTGCCGGCGCGCAGCTGCAGCGGCTCGGCGTGCGCGCCCGCCGCCGCCGCCGCCGCCTCCACCACCACCACCAGCGGCGGGCCCGTCACGTTCGCTGTTATACTGTGCCAGTACCGTGTAGGGCGCGTCCTGCGCGCCGCGCGTGCCGGCGCGCAGCTGCAGCGGCTCGGCGTGCGCGCCCGCCGCCGCCGCCGCCGCCTCCACCACCACCACCAGCGGCGGGCCCGTCACGTTCGCTGTTATACTGTGCCAGTACCGTGTAGGGCGCGTCCTGCGCGCCGCGCGTGCCGGCGCGCAGCTGCAGCGGCTCGGCGTGCGCGCCCGCCGCCGCCGCCGCCGCCTCCACCACCACCACCAGCGGCGGGCCCGTCACGTTCGCTGTTATACTGTGCCAGTACCGTGTAGGGCGCGTCCTGCGCGCCGCGCGTGCCGGCGCGCAGCTGCAGCGGCTCGGCGTGCGCGCCCGCCGCCGCCGCCGCCGCCTCCACCACCACCACCAGCGGCGGGCCCGTCACGTTCGCTGTTATACTGTGCCAGTACCGTGTAGGGCGCGTCCTGCGCGCCGCGCGTGCCGGCGCGCAGCTGCAGCGGCTCGGCGTGCGCGCCCGCCGCCGCCGCCGCCGCCTCCACCACCACCACCAGCGGTGGGCCCGTCACGTTCGCTTTTATTCTGCAACGAGATATCACACTGTAAACTTAAACCCTATCACATAAAACAAGAGTATAATGCCCATGTTGCGTCGCACCAGAGAGTCCTCCGGCTGAGCCCGGGCCATCGGAACCTGTGGCAACGCGTACCTGATGTAGGCGGCCCTGGTGTCGGCGTGCTTGCCGGGCTTGTGTGCGGGCGCGCGCAGGCGCAGGCGCACGAGCGCGCGGCTGGAGCGCGGCGGCAGCTGCCACTGCGCGCGCGGCGCCGCGCAGCCGCCGTCCGGCAGCTGCAGCCCCAGCCACCCCGCCGACGAGTACATCTCCACCACCTGCACACACACGGTTACCGGTCACTCAGTGTTTGAGACTATCTTATACCGAACCGAGAGCCTTTTTCTTGAAAGAATTGGTTTCAGACCGCGCGCCGGCTTCGTCCGGCACTAACACCCACTCACCTAGTGTGATGAGGAAAGTAAAAGATGTAGTTTTCCTGGTCGAATATCGGTTTATTGTAGCTCCTCTTACATTAGATTAATTCGTAAAAAGGAGGAGAGATGGAAGTGTGTGCGTGTTACGCTACACCCTACACTAGGACTGAATGAACGCGCTTCGTGATCGGCAGCCCACCTGGCATCGGCCGGACGTCCCCACACATCATCATCATCGACAACCACTGGTCTCATCAGACTCGTGGGGCCCGATGATTTCACCGACGACTTTTGTTACAATCGGTTGGCCATCGACTGATCGTGACGTCGCGTCGGCAATGACAATGCTAGGTGAATGAGGGTTTTCAGGAATCATAAATCCCAGCCGGGTGGCGAATGGTTTTTCGATAGCGGCGGCTCCGCCCCGGGGGAGACCTGTAACCCACGTCGGGTAGGGTGGTACCTGCACGGTGTGGTCGGTGGGGTTGTGCATGGTGAGCAGCGGGCGCAGCGTGGCGTTGTGCGGCACGCGCACGCCCACCAGCGGCCACAGCGCCCACTCGCTGGCCACGCCCACGGCGGAGACCTGCAAACGACACCAATGGCACATGCTGAGTAGGAATACCCCAGTTACCCTACAAATTGAAATAGGGAACAGGATTTTTGTGCTGAAAAGTCACAATTTTGAAGGGTATTTTCTGGTCGAGGACGGTGATTTTGTCGTAGACAAAATAAATAAACATATTGTAGAACTTCGACTGTATGCATCTTCCTGTAAGCTGTTTTTAAGAAGGCGAACTGACCGGGTACTTGAGCACGCCGAGCGAGGTGTGTATGTAGAGGTGCTGCGCCACGGGCCCCTCGCGCCGGCCCAGGAACACCACGCTGAACGACGTGTTGGCGCCGCACGCCAGCGTCTGTCGACAAACACCACCGCTTCAGAATGCGACGCTTAACGAGTACCTATAGTCTATAGTTGCGGATTCAGGGTTTTGCTGAAGGTAGGTAAGATCAAAAAGTACACAAAATTTCAAGCTTTGAGCGTAAGCGCCTTAGAGCCCGCCTCCAGGATACGCCACGAAGTAGATCCTCAGTAGCGAATTCATTATAGATATTATAATAGGTAACCTCGAGATATACTCGTAGCAACACCGCCATTGTGGTAAAAAAGAATGTACTTCTAAAAAAGCTTCTAATTCCAAATTTCGGAGTAACTCCGCAGGTGCCCGTATTTAATTGTTTACGTGACACCAGGGAGTAAGTAGCAATTTTCTCTGCGATCCGCACCGACTAGAGAACCTCATGTTTTTTGTTAACAAAATAACAATGCCATTAGCATAGATAAACGTTACAGTTAATACATTACACCTAGGTTTACTGTGAGACACGCAGTAACCCTCACAAACAATAACAACAGTGCATTTACCCACACCGATAACGGCGGGCACTCAGACCCATTTACCTGCACTGGGCCGGGCCGGATATGCACTTCGTCGAACTGCACACCTACCGTATACCTACTGTCTTTGGTACGCTCCCCCACCTGGGTGGAAGTACAATGACTTGTGTCTTGTACCGACTGTAGACTGTAAGGTGCAAAAGAGAATGAGCCAATCAGCTCATGTGACTAATAATGACAAGCGATATGTCACCAAATAGATTATTTTAAATTCTAAAACATTTACTAAGGCAGTCCCAAATCCCTGTATTCAAAAGTTATCGCCACGTAAAAGTAGTGTGAGAATATGAGATTAAATGTAAATATATGGCTGCAGCTCCACCAATGTGATTGTTCGATGACTCCCTACGCGTCTCCTGGTGATCTAAGCAGTGAGGCATTTCACATATCGACACCCGACACCGCCGGCTACCGCTGTAGCCGCGCACTGCCCGTAGCTCCCGCTCCCACGCGGGGCTGTGGCGCGATAACCGACGCCGCGCGTCACCGGTTACAGACGTTCGTAATTTTTACCTACACCGCCTCTAAACAGGCTTAAAATAAACATTTCAATTTCCAGGAACATAGGTACATATTGTTTACAAGAGGCAATTAATGGTAATCTAAGGTCCCATCGTATCGCATCGGCAAACCCGACTACCGCCTGCCGTAGGAGACTGCTGGCGGCTCCCACGGGGGTGTGGCGCAGTAACTGACACCGCGCGTTAGCGTCGACAGACCTTCACTAACACACTTGAAACCTACACTGAAACTGGCCTATCTGAGACTTGATGGCTTTTAATCTGAGCCCAGATGAGTTCTATCGGGTTGTATTCACAGTAATACGGTGGGAAACGTATCACTTCGTATCTTAAGGCGAGGTGAGACCAGAATCGGGCACGGAAGCCTAGTTTCCAAATCATTTTTAGAGCACTTATTTGACTCTTAGGTCACTGTAAAACATATATAATAATATTCAGAACTGTATCTAGGGCTTCCTCTCACTTAGAACACGATAGCGAACACTTCGCTCGATAGAAAAGTAGCGCGAAAACACTATAAAATAAAGTATTTTTTTTCATTTTTTTTCATTTTGTTCATCAACAGTTACCTTTTCTGACAAAATTAATACCTGACAATCATGATTTCACAGTCATGCAGGGCATCCTCTCATGTTTGGGTTGATAACGTATACTTTTATGTTAGAAATCGAAGATAATCTGCAATAATCTGCATTCCGCCCGACCCTAGTTTGTATGTGAAATGCGAGCCAGGTCCTACCGCGCCTTAAACTAATTCTATTTAAAATAAGCAATGTGCGCACGTAATTCAATAAGTAATGTCGACTAATTTCACATCCGTGACGGTATTGCCTGCACGTTAATTTTTACCCCACAATAGGTTTCTTAGTCGTATCCATATCTCATTACTGATGATTGTGGTTGATGGTCATTTCTGGTATGAATACATCGCGCCATCGGCACAGTAGGCTAAGCATGCTTTACTACAATAACGAAATTGACGGTTATGAGCTAGATCTAACGCGATAAATATAAGATATTTTCTACCTATTTGTCTCCTATTACATCTAGTTATCATCTGCAATCACTATCCATGGAACTGTACCGAAACGTCGGAATTCGAAGGGAATTCAAATTAGTTTAATATACACTCGCGGACTATGAATTCGGGTCATTAAACAACCCCCATATTTTCTAAAATACTCCAGGGTTGTGAAATTATTGAATCCCGTGTAATGAGTCAGGTTCACCCATTGCACCCGTTTTGAACTTTAATTAATTTTAGATATTATCTGCAAAAATAACACTGAAATATAGCAATTTCAGGTTTAGATCGAACACGTAAAACACCCATGAAAAATATTGACGTTAACGGAGTATCGCAAAAATCACCATTTTTGGTTAATATTTTTATGATGGGTCAGCGGATATTGCTAATGCAGCCACGTATTGAAGAATAGTATATTATATAAATGATTGTTTCATTTACATAATATATGTCAAATATTGAAAACCACCTGTTTCTATAATTAAAATTAGGCGGCGCCCCTTTAATTCTTTGGCCACGAGTGTAGAACAGTTCTAATACACTAAGTCGAAGTCGTATTTACGCCATAAAAAGCTTTCAGACATATTCGAAATAACAATTATATCTTATCACAAACATTCCCACCGAAACACGAGTCCGATACGCGTCATTAATTTAGTATAAGCTTTGTAGTAAAGGTAATCGTATAAGGCGGTGGATTAGCGCTATTAGCGGTCAGTGGAGCAAAGCCGCGGTCGGTACCGGTCCCTCGCTTATCGCCATACGCGGATCAATCACCCGATCATCCCAAGATCTTCGATGAATTCGCAGTCCCTCTCACACACCTGTGATACAATATGTGAGTCACAGGGATGGGAGAACTGGGGTACCTACACGTATTGTAAGGGCTCATCCATAAAGTACGTCACGTGATTTTTAGACCCCTCCCCCGTCCTTGTCACAGTTGGTCACTGAAATATTACATAAAAAAATTTAAACTGAAATTATTAAATTCAAACAGCAGTTCCAAATTAGTTTTATTTCCATTTAAATTATGTTTTAATAATAATTAAGACAACGCGCGTGACACTAGTAGATCGAGTGTTAACTCGTCAACAAAACATTTTAAACCTTACGCCCAAATTTGGAATTTTAACACTTAGATGTACTATGTAAAAAAAAACTTAGATGTACTATATAAAAAAAAACTTAGATGTACTAGATTTTGAAGTGTAACGTCACTAAACTTAGGACCCCTCCCACCCCTTGTCACACAATGTCACACTTCTTCGACCCCCTCCCTCCCCCTGTCCGTGTGACGTTCTTTATGGATGACCCCTAAGTTTGGAGTATAGATGATGTCAAGGCAATCGGTAGCACCACATGTGGCCGCCACTATAAATTACTACTCGATTAGATAGCCATATCTCGTTAGCATAATGGAGTGATACACGCTTGTTGATGGACAAGTTTATTTTGAATGTATTACGAAGATAATTATGATGAATGTAATTCATTACCTAAATTGTCATCATTGCTATATAGAAGTGTTACACTTGACTGATTTAATAATTAAATATCTTGTTTTCCGTTTTGTAAGTAGGTTTATTTCATTACTCGTAATAATATTAATGTGTATTCTTAATGCTTTCTACTTCATACAAATGACTTGCTCTACAAAGGCTATAGTCGACTTTCCATAGTAAATCCACCTTTGCATCAAATGGGTTCTGGATTTCTTTTTTTTGTAAAATTTATTGTTAGTACCTCTTGTGAGGATTATTAAATATCTAGTACCTCTTGTAAATAATCCTCATTATAAGAGGTACTTTTCACCTGCCCATAAAGTAGCAATAACTGCACGCTACGCGTGCGGAAAATCTGCTTTCTGACCAAATGTAGACATAAAATGATGTACACAACACGGGAGGTAATAAAGAAAGCCCTCGATCGTATATTTACGTCCCTCGCTTGCAGCTCGGGCCGCAAATGTCTGCGATCTCGGCCTTTCTTTTAGCACCCTAGTTGTGTAATGTACTATAAAGCAATTCCAATTATTAAAGATAATTTATTTGTAAAACATAAGTTAATACACATAATGTTGTTCATTAGTACATTACATAGATGTACCTCACGTAATGTAAGTCATGCTCCTTTTGAACAGATGGTTCCGTTCGTAGAGGGCTGGATGATGTAATGGCCCCTCCTCGCGAACGTGCCGAGTTGCCGCGCGGCGAATCCTCCGCTTCCGAACACGAAGGTCGGCTTTGTATATGCAAATCGGACATTTGTTCTGTTCCGCGCCTTTCTTAGCGCTCGCAGCTGTCTTGTACACCAGACGACGAATGTACCGATCCATTTTTCCATCCTATTGTATTGCAGTAGAATAAGGTGAGACAATGTGTACACATGTTTGTCGCCAGCTGTACTCGGCGACGGCGCGCAGCTGTTCAAATCTTTGACTAAACCTATTCACGGTTTAACATTACATTTAGAATACCTCAGGTTCTTTGTGTATAGAATACGGCTGCTAACTCGATTAAACGGTTAAAAATTACGAACTTGACAAAAACATTTATTTATAAAGAGGTGTTAGACGTGTGAATCTTTCCTCGATTTAAACTCTTTTCTCTATGGTTATGACGAGTCTTGACGTTTATTCGAAGTTCCATTGAGTGCATGGATCATTTTCAAAATGAATCTTGTTCTTTTGTGTAACGAAAGTTATTCATATAAATTGTACTATAATTTTCGTTACACAAACGACCAAGATTAACATTTTGTTAAATTAATCCCTTAACAACGGACATTTTTTTCTGAAAATGGCCATCGTCTACACTTGGCCAGAAAGCGGCTTTTTCCGTACGCGTAGCGTTTTATCACCCTAGTTGTGTAATGTACTAAAATCACATATCAGTTTATTACATTCGGATTTTATAATATTTATGCCACGCCTGGCCATAAAGTGACTTTTTCCGCACGCTGCGCGTACGGAAAAAGCCGCTTTCTGGCCAAGTGTAGACATAAAATGATGTACACAACACGGGAGGTAATAAAGAAAGCCCTCGATCGCATATTTACGTTCCTGGCTTGCAGCTCGGGCCGCAAACATCTGCGATCTCGGGCTTTCTTTGTTTACCACCCTAGTTGTGTAATGTACTAAAATCAAATATCAGTTTACATTCGGATTTTATAATATTTTCATCACCCTTGCTGGCGTATAGAGCAGCTAGAGCCGATTTCTGGCGTGATGGGATGGGAGTTATAAAAATCTATAACTCCCACAGGAGGTAAATTGGTGTGAAAATCGATATCTCCCATAGAACCGCCTCGTACGTCTTAAGGCGAGGTAAGACGAGAATCGGGCGCGGAAGCCTAGTTTCAAACTCATTTTTAGAGCACTTATTTGACTCGTAGGTCACTGTAATAGTATTTTATGCAACAGTTGTATAAGTGGGTTCAAAAAATGCGAATTGCGTGAGTTGCGATACGAGCCGCGAATGCGGCGAGTATCGCAAATAGAGACGCAATGAGCGTTTTTTGACTTAATTATACAACGTTGCATACAATACTTTTTCTACGACTAGGTTTTAAATTATAAAATACAAAATTAATCATAACCTGGAAACAAGGCAAATATGACGTTTGACTTACAGTATGTGTCTATGGTAAACTTTTTTTTTTAATTTAAAATATACTTAAATTAAAAATACTCTTTTTATGTTGGCATCAATGAATTTAGTTTGGAAAGTCTTGTTTTTCTTAAAAACCGTAGGAATTTAATTGTTTGTTAAGTTGGTAGTTGTGCATTTTCACCGTAAAGTTAAAATTGAGCGCTTAATCCTTGACCTAAGTTTAACCTAGACTTAGAAGTCTGTGGCTGATAGCAATAACGTAAAGTGACTATAACGACACTAGTGCTGTTATGGGGAATAGAGTATAGACTTCTCTGAACTCATATTATGTATGTTCTTATATTAGTGTTCGTGACCAAGTAAAAGACAGATAACAGTACAGGAGTAGAAAAAACATATATAATAATATTCAGAACTGTATCTAGGGCTTCCTCTCACTTAGAACACGATAGCGAACACTTCGCTCGATAGAAAAGTAGCGCGAAAACACTATAAAATAAAGTATTTTTTTCATTTTGTTCATTACCAGTTACCTTTTCTGACAAAATTAATACCTGACAATCATGATTTTACGGTCATGCAGGGCATCCTCTCATGTTTGGGTTGATAACGTATACTTTTATGTTAGAAATCGAAGATAATCTGCAATAATCTGCAATCTGCATTCCGCCCGACCCTAGTTGTATGTGAAATGCGAGCCAGGTCCTACCGGGCCTTAAGGAGGTCAAATCAGCCAAGGCTTATTTATTCCCTAACTTCAAAACTTGCATACAAAACCAATTTAACATTGTTTACGTTGTCGACCGCACTGCCGGCGTCGGGGCGGCCGCGGTCGCCGCCCGACCGTCGCGGTCGCTCGTATCATTTCTCAACATTTTCGCTATTTCCATCCCCGCAGGGAGCCACAAATTATCAACAATATCAACATGTTCATATTTCACAACATTACGACTCGTGACACGACACGTCGACAGTAGGTCATCGATATATCAGCGAATTTGTCGCCTCGAGGCCGAATGTATTTAGTGTATTTACATAATCGTAATAGGAAACAATCGTACCTAAACGACGAAATGTGTTTGAGCAGTTGTGATTATCATAGTAAAAAAAAATTTTTGTTAGATTACTTAGCTGAAGTGGTACGGCGATGTAGAGCACCTACTGAGGAGTTTGGGTTTAATTTCGAGATGGACAGACTCAATAATCTACCAAATTAGCTTTATTTTAATTGTGCCAAATTTTATACTTTTCAATGTTAGTAAAACATGTATTTTGTTTCAACAACCATGTATTATACTCTTAATTGTTGTTTTTGACGACCGCTTTAGCTTAGTTGGTAGTGACCCTGCCTACGAAGCAAGAGGTCCTGGGTTCGAATCCCGGTAAGGGCATTTATTTGTGTGATGAGCACGAATATTTGTTCCTGAGTCATGGATGTTTTCTATGTATATAAGTATTTGTATGTATGTATCTATTAAATATATCGTCGTCTAGTATCCATAACACAAGCCTTATTGAGCTTACTATGGGACTAGTTCGATTTGTGTAAGATTGTCCCCTAATATTTATTTATTTATTTAATTGTCGTATGCCCTTTTAAAATTCCATACATACTCAGTATATCGGATTCGGAGACCTGTGGACCATTTCACGAAGCTACATGTAGCAATGTTTTAATGCCTTATGGTATTAAGTTCGCCTTTTGTGCAATCCCACTAATATTATAAATGCGAAAGTTTGTGAAGATGTTTAGATGTTTGTTACTTAATAACGGGGTACCGACTGGATGGATTGAGCTGAAATTTGGCATGGAAGTAGATCAAGCCCTAGATTGAAACATGGATACTTTTTATCCCGGTGAAGAGTTCCCTTGGGACAGGAGCGGGAACAACGCGGGCGAAGCCGCGGGAAAATGCTAGTCAAGTATAAATAAATGTAGCTAGTTTAGACTTGGACGTAGTTATACACAAACGTTCTATCCTGTAGCGAAGTCACTGTGGGATGGAACGTTTGTGCAACTACCTCCACTTGTAATATTGTAACTTGTAACATCGTGAAACAATATTAGGTCAAGTTGAAGTTATTTTAATGCGTCGTTTGTAATACATATGTATTTAGTAATCAGCCGTCGTTGTGTCCTGCGGTTTCCTCGAAGCGCCGCGGTTGCGCTGCGCCGGAGGGCGGTGACGTCGCTCGCCTTATCAGCTGTTATGACAACTACTTGACTACTACTTGTTATTGTAATTATTCCTAACAGCAACAAATGAGGCTATTACATTTGGAGCCATTAGTAGTTGGGTAATTAGTGAAGACCTTCGTATATTGCTGAGTCGAGGCAATGGCGGAACTTTGGCATAATGAAACTGAGGGTCTTATAAATAACTAGCATTTTCCCGCGGCTTCGCCCGCGTTGTTCCCGTTACTGTCCCAAAGGAGCTCTTTACCGGGATATAAAGTATCCTATGTTTCAATCCAGGACTTCGTCTACTTGTATGCCAAATTTCAGCTTGATCCATCTAGTTGCTACCCCGTTATTAGGTAACAAACATCCAAACATCTTCACAAACTTTCGCATTTATAATATTAGTGGGATGAATCAAACGTGAAGGAAGGTAACCAAAACGTGTCCCTGTACCTAGAATACCTAGATGATGGGCAACATCCACGCTGAGCCAAGACCTCCTTTACTTAGGTGTTTCCTTTACTTGACTGTAAGTAAAGAGTGTTATGGAGCGAATTCAAGGCATAACACACGTGCCTGCTTAGGAATTCACGCCTCGGGTTACAAGATCAAACATTGAAAAAAAAATACAGAAAAGTCCTGAGATTTTGTCACGTATCACGCTTTATACCTGCACTGACGTCCTAAAAGCTGACGTTCTTATAATGGGAGGAGGCAGAGACCCAACAGAGGTATTTTATCCAAAAAAGTCAAAAGTTCCGTTTGAAAGCCCGGTCGCAATCCTGTCATTATGCCCAAAAATCAGAAGCGGCGTTAGTTTAGGGCGGCGGACATACAGGGGCGCCGCTTTATATCCTCTCGCTCATTTGAGCTCGTAATTTCCCAAAATTGAAATTTCGCCCAGGGCGCTGGTAGTGCCAAAACCGGCCCTGCCAAAAATCCTGATATCTCAAGATCTGTCTGGTAAGAGGTTACTCATTCATTACGTAAGGACAATTTTTGCCGTAGCGTTAAAAAAACTGCTATGTGTGAGGTGGATTCGCACACGAAGACAGTAAGAATGACCCCCTCCCCCCCCCCCCCCCTTTTAAGGGCATGTAGAGATTTTGTGAACCCCCCTCCCCTTCGGGACCTAAAGCCTGATACGGTAACCTACCACACCTGGAAACTTGTACGGATGAACACTGCCAGATCTGCCAGTGTTCCGCGGCTCCCGCTTGCGTTCCTTCGTCCTTGCTTAATGCTTACACACAGCTACTGTTTAGCACTTCTCTGTTGACTCACGCGGCGGGGGCGGGGCTCTCGTGGCCTTGTAGTATGCTAAATAGCGATACAATACTTGTTTCGCGATCGCCAATTTTTCGCATAATTGTATTTACTTCCGGGTTACAGTAGCGAAGTTTACCTTTGTAGTGGCTTATCAGTTTATCAGCCCTAACTTGCTGTATGTACAATCGGACACACTGTTAACTGTACATTTGTAAACGAATGTCAACCTTATTGCAACGTGTTAAAGTCTATGGGTAGTCAGTGGCTTCGTTTACTACGCCGCGCGTGTATGACAAATCACTAAGATTACTTGAATCACTGACAAACGTTGCGTCGAATGTTTTATTTTATCGACGCATCATTTCGTCGAAAGCATTTTTCTCTAAACCATTTTATTTCTTGGAATTGATAGAAAACAAACTGAACCTAACTCAACAGTTACGAAATGATCACCTTCTCAAAATCGTGAAAATTTTACAATTTTTACAGCATCAATGAAAAGAGTTTGTTAACAAAATGACAGACATCTTTAAAGACTGAAAACAATCTAGGTGTAATTGTTTCATGAATGTAGGTAACTGGCGTAGGGCCACAACGAGGACTCAATATCTTCTGGTGAAGTGGCAACGTAAAGAGACGTACAAACAAACCCACTGTTAACTGACCACCCATAGACTTAAACACGTTGCAATAAAGTTGACATCCGTTTACAAATGTACAGTTCACAATGTGTTCGATTGTATTAGTAGGCCAAATACAAAATGAGGCTCTTGTGAATTCAGATCGCCGAAAAGTAGTCGCAATTGTTGCGTTCGCACACACACGTGCACCCACACCCTTTTGTAGGAAGAAAAAACCGGGCAAGTGCGAGTCGGACTCACCCACCGAGGGTGCCGTACAAATTTGTAGGTACCCTATATGTAGGCGATAATTTTTATTGCCAAATTGCCTAAAAACTTTGGGTACTGTTACTGTATGTCGTTGGACACCAGACTTTTGTATTAATTTTTTTGTCAGGCTTCATTATCAAAAAGATCTTCTACAGAACTTATTTAACTTAAGTATAGTTACATAGACATTAACATTTCGGCGCCAACTGAGAAACTTTTTGGATAACCCTCTGTACTCAATAAGCGAGTACAGAGAATTATTTTTTTTATCTCGGTTTTGTATATGTTCTCGTTTTACTTTTTATTATTCCAATTATTATTTATTGTTATATTATTACAAATTGTGATGAGGATCCTTATTGGGAGACATGATTTGATTATTATTTGCTAATTCTGTTTTTCATATTTTGCCACTGGGACATTTACTAGGTACCTTTATCCTTGTATTTTTGTTTTTGACGATCATGGCGTGAATACTTATAACTCTGTCTGTACTATAAATTAATACTGTTATTTTCACATGAAATAAATAATCTACCTACCTATATATCTATCTAGCGTTGTGCTGTGTGCGTTTATAAAACTAGGAAGTTTTGCAACAGTTTGAAATCAATCCAAATTATGATGAATGATACATATGAGTAATTATTTATTTGACTAACGTGTTGCTCGAATAAAAAATACATATTTTCAGAAAATCAGCAAACAACGACAAATTTTATCAGAAACATATGATTTCAGACAGAAATAGGATGTTTATGAGCACCACGGTAAGTGTGGAGGTGTAGGTATAGTAGAGGAGCAACAGCGTCGGCGTCCCGCCGATAACGCGCTGACCTCTCGCGCCGCTATTTATAGCACCGGCTAACTTTATCGCTAATCTAAAGGCGTAATATTACACAAAACATTAGATAACGAATCGGCAAGTAGCTCGACCGACGAGGCTTAAGTTTGTCAACGCAGACGAAACCCGTTTGACTTGTGACCGCGGCGAACTGCGCGAGAGCGGCGCGGACGCCCATATCGAGTCATGCGCATGCGTGACGTGCTGCACTATTACTGCATCAGCACTGACTTTTAAATGCTATGATATCAAAAGTGACGGAGTCACGTCGCAATTTATTGTCATTCTCAAAAACATGGTCTCCAAATTGTCTTAGAGCCTTATCATTATCACACTAGCGATTTGCTTCGTCTTTCGAGCATCGTTCGAATGTCGCGCCGGCGCTGAGAGGGCGCTAAAAAGATCACGCACGAAAAATGCTAGTGTGGGGCGTCCCTTATAAGGACTTCAACGCGGTGTGGGTTTTGTTGACATTAGTAATTTTTGTTTCCGGGATATATTGCACATGACTAGTGGACATCCCATAGTTCCGCATCGTTGTTGTCTCGTGCTACTGAATTTCCGGAGGGAAAATGTTAATAGCTTATCGTATGAGAACTCTAACGGTAGCGTATGTAGAGGGCTGCGCGTTAGAAAATACTAACAGGCCCCCAATACCCCATGCTTGTCTGAATACTGTGACGTATAAGGTTTCAGTGAAAAGAGGAAGGAGTCGCAAATACTATATGCTTAGGCGTAAGTCTCGCTACGAAACTTTCATACAGAAACCCAAGTAAGTCGTCTACCACTTTTGAGCTGTAATACCACTCAATAAAGTCGAAAAGCGGCTTCACTTTCTTGGCTTACAGTACCTAGTTTAATTGCGACTCGTACTGAACTACACTGAAGCCACAGAACAGTCGATCGAGCGAGCGAAGCGTACGAGGTCTATGAGCTAACAAGGGGCGCGGATCCCCCGCGCAAGGGGGACTGTTCCCGACGAACTATCGGTGTGTAGTGCGAGACATTAACCGTCGGTGCTCGCCAGAGCCGGATTAATAACGTCAGGGCCCCTAGGCAATGTAAGACTCTGGGCCCTTTTTAAGCCGTTTGAAGATTATCAGCTCTTTTTGAAACATTTTATTTCTTGGGCGCGCGCGGGGCCCCTTCCTTACGCGGGGCCCCTAGGCAGTCGGCTACTCTGTCTAAACTCTAAAGGTTAATCCGGCCTTGGTGCTCGCGGTCTATCGTGGACAGGGCCTGATTTACCCACAGGCTAATATGCCTAGGGCGCAATTTTGGGAAAATACGTGCTTATTCATAGTTAGCCTAGGGCGGTCAGAACTCTAAATCGGGCACTGATCGTGGAGCTACACTACACATACCTTAGAATCGAAGAACGAGGCGTGGAAGTCGGGCGTGGTCCCAGCGATGGAGGCGAGGTGCATGGTGGTGTTGGCGGTGTTGGTGAGCGTGACGGTGGCGGCGTGCGCCGCGCCCAGCGCCGCGCGGCCCAGCGCCAGCGCCGGCGGCTCCGCGCGCAGCGCCGCCGCCGGCAGCGCGCGCCCCGACCCCGCGCCGGACCCCACACCCTCCGAGCCCCATTCCTGCGCAACGGGACTCTGCTCGTTACTGTGCCTCGAGTGCCATGCATATGGGTTGTAAGGGCTCAATGGTAGATGATGCTACAAACGTCACCCGGGATGACGTCACAAAGGAGACTGGTTGAAAAATTGGATGACTTGGGCAACGTTTCGGTGGCGTAGTAAACACTGAGTTAGGGTATCACATAGAGTTTTGCAAAAACGTCAATATTTCGAAAACTAAAAAAAATTTACGTCACACCTGGACATAACGTGGAGTTTGCGGAAAATTCCAATTCCTGGCCAGGCAATCGAATAATACTAAGGTGAAATTTACTTACAGTGATGTCTTAGTTGGTCTATCAGCTTTTTTCGTATGTACGTTGGTTTTAGCAAGGACCATTAAAACAAGAGGACTGTCATTCTCCATACTTTGGATCGTGCCCTGACCGCAAGGGGATATCCAGGCAAAAACTAGATGGCACTAAAAAACTAAACATTTAACGATGTTATAATTGAACAAAGAAACATAGTACAGTAACAATTAGTTCGTAAACAGCTAATAATAAATAAATTCTAACATTTAAATACTGTGTCACGCTTGCAAAGTTGAATAATTGTAAATAATATAATTCTTATACCAAGCTTATACATAGATGGCGTTGTAAATATCGGGGAACAGCTTTTTGTATGGAGAATGACAGTCCTCATGTTTTAATGGTCCTTGGTTTTAGGGACAGCCTGTACCTATATATGGCGCTTTGGATGCTATAGATACTATTTGACGCTGACAGTAAACGTCAGTAGGTAAACAGACTATCGAGGTTAAATTAGCCTAATTTAAAAGGCTCAGTTGCTACAGAACGAATGTCCATTAAATTTGTCCGCCACGTCAGCCGTAATCTAAGTAATTTATCTAACATACATTGACATTGATCTAAGCATAGCTGTCATGTCATCTATTACACTATATGCAGGTTTTGGAATGATTGAAACTTGGAATAACCACATTTTTACTAAAAAAAAACCCGACCGCGGTGCACTTTGAAACTGCATAAAATCCGCCATTTTGTTTATTTTAACTAGGGATGTAACGATACACAGTTTTGCCGATACGATACCGATACCGATATATAGTAGTTAATATCGGCGATACCGATACCGATACCGATATCTTAGCTAAATAATGAAGTATGAATTTCAGATATTTTTATGTCCTTATTATAACTAATGGCAATGACTACTGGTTATATTTACCAGAGAGTCAACCTTGAAAGTGTAAAGTAAAAATAATAAATTGTCAACTCAAAATTATTTTTTTTCTATTAAGAACCAAAGATTTAATTAACATAGTAATTATCATTGCACAAGGTAATAGAATAGACCAATACATAAATTAAGTCAGAAATTGAAATTAGTTTTTGCAGATTTTTTTTCATACAGCAAATTCTTCAAATATCGGTTGTATAATATCGGCGATACCGATATATCGGCGATACCGATATATCGGCCGATATATCGGTATCGGTATCGGTATCGTTACATCCCTAATTTTAACGAACTTCATACCCAGTGACACTCGCACCATCAAGACGAATCTAATGATGTATCATTTATCAAAATCGGATGTGCCGTTGAGTAGTTATGAGCGGACACAGGAACGGACATACATACATACATACAGGTCAAACACATAACCTTCCTTTGGGCTTCGCCGCAGTAGGATTTCAGATTTCAGTTCGCCGCACAAACAGATGCAATAGCGACGCATATATAAACTAATTATATGTATTGTTGTTACTTTGACCTTCTTCTTCGTCTGAAGGGATCAAAAATATTATTCAAAAATTTTCTTTGGCAGTATTTCGCCAACTCTATCCCTCGGGGTGTAGCTTTTAGATCTTCCGCGGTACTCGTGGTCGGGCTCAGCAAGCACTGCATCATGTGTTGCGAGATTTGAAGAAGTGCCACATTCGCAGGTTGTTTCGCTTTGTTGTGGCATGATTCCCCATTTCAGAAGGTTGTCTTTGGACCGACCGACTCCTGTCCTTTGCTTTTTATCGTATTATTTTAAGATGTGTATAATAAAGTGTATTGTATTCCTAGAGAAGCAAAACGCATGAAGGCTGCGGCTCCACTGAGGCGAAGTCAAGTGGAGCGGAGATGAGATAGCCAGGGTCGACCAATCACATCTCGTCATGGAAACAGGTCCGCTTTGATTTGATCAGCCGATCCCTACACGTCTCCTCTTCGCTCCGCTCGTCTCCGCCTCAGTGGAGCCGCAGCCTTAGACCATCAAATTAGCAGTGACCAACTAATTCGGTCACTAAATAATTAAATCAATCACTTCATTTGTACACAACAAATAGGGAAACTAAAATAGTGATGATGTCGTATTTTATGTCATTTTATCCTCGAGCTGCGTTTTCTTGGCATAAAAGGAAAATGCCATAAAAAACCCATTGTCTGTTGATAGGCGGCCAATGACATAATTACGGAAAAACAATGGAATAGCGCTTGTTTAAATCAATTACCTGAAATGTGATGCCTTCTGCCAGCGAGTCGTGGACGGTCACACCTGCGGACAATGGAACGGTCATCTCATCAGTCTAGTCTTTAACAGGGTTTCTTAAAACATGGCCCATGGATACAGAAGGGATCAGTGATGGGCAAATTTTCTTTATGGGAGGCCAAATTTAAGGAATTATAGCAAAATAGTACATTACACAACTAGAATGGTAAAACAAAGGAAGGCCGAGATCGCAGATGTTTGCGGCCCGAGCTGCAGGCGAGGGATGTAAATATGCGATCGAGGGCTTTCTTTATTACCTCCCGTGTTGTGAACAGCATTGGCCAGAAGGCCAGTACGCCTAGCATAACTGGCCGCGACTTCGTTTCTCGCGCGACAGAGCATCACCTGTCACTGTCACACTATATTAATTTTTCTATTTTTTATACAATTAGGGTGGCAAACAAGCGTACGGCCTGCCTGATGGTAAGCAGTCACCGCAGCCTATGGACGCTTGCAACACCAGGGGCATTACGTGCGCGTTGCCGACCCTTTAAGAACCTATTCACTCCCCTCTTGAGGAACTCCATACGTAGCCTCCCGGGAAAACCGCGGCAGGGAGCTCATTCCACATTCGGATTGTGCGCGGTAGGAAATGTCTTTGGAACCGCACGGTGCGCGACCAATTTGGTTCCAAAGTGTGTGAATGAATACCCTGCCGATGGCGAGCGGCGCGGTGGTGGAAGGTGGCCGTAGACATCATGTCAAATGATTCCTCAGACCCCAGCCCATTATACAAGCGGTAGAACACACATAAGGAGGCGAAGTGGAAAGAGATAGGCAGTATTTGTTGCGCGACAAAGAGCCGCGTGTCACAGTTGTGCTAGAGGTATAGGTGTGGTATAAATTTTGTTTAAAATCTCTATACAACCTCAACCTCTAGCTAAGAAATTTGGACCATATGTAAAGTGGTTGAAGACAAGAAGCATACTGTATTCATGAAATACTTTGTTTCCATTTGAGTTGGCATTGGCAACCTTCATGTGAGACATGCACCTACTTTGTAATATAATGAAGAAGAGAATCTATGGGATTCATGAACGATCAATACGAAGAAATAAGATCGGAGATAAAAACCAAGTTCAATGCAGTTGATAAACTAGAAAAAGAAAATGAGCAGCTGAAGTGCACGGTGAGGGATTTGAACGCACGTGTCAATGTGATGGAACAGCAAGCACGAATCTGTAATATAGAAATACAGTGTCTGCCTGAATTTAATAATGAAAACTTGGTTTCTACGGTTGTGAATATGGGCAAAGTCATATCTTGCGACGTATCTGAAAGCAATATACACAACGTTACACGAATCGCGAAGCAGAGCCCAACAAATACCCGGCCCAAATCTATAGTTGTGCAATTCAGCAGTCCAAGGATTCGTGATGAATTCTTAGCAGCGTCTATAAAGTACAACAAAAACCATCCTGAAGACAAACTCAACACTGCAGTTCTCGGCATTGGCGGTGCGAAGCAAAGCGTATACATCGTGGAGCATCTTTCAGCTTATCACAAGGCTTTACATGCTGCCGCTAGGACGAAGGCTAAGGATATTCAATATAAATACGTGTGGGTTCGTAATGGAAGAATATTCATGAGGAAATCGGACGGCTCTGAATACAAATATATTAAGGACTATGATACATTAGCTAAATTGGAATAACATATTTTAGTATTAATTACAATGCATTAAACATTATTAGTTATTTTCGATACGTTAAACATTTACTATCAGAACGTGAGAGGTCTAAAAACTAAACTAAAAGATGTATACTGTAATACTGCCTCTTATAATTATGATGTATTTGTTTTTACCGAAACGTGGCTTAATAGTACTGTACATGACTCCGAGATCTTCGATGAAAGATATGATGTGTATAGACGTGATCGCGCTGTTACTTTATTGAATACCAAAAAGGAGGGAGGAGGTGTATTGATTGCAGTTTCTAAATCTTACAAATCACATAGGTTATTCGGTTGCGAAAGCTCTTGCGAGGATCTCTGGGTTAAAATTTCTGTTAGAGTGAGTGATATAGTCAAAGAGATTTGTCTCTGTGCTGTATATTTACCTTCACCTATTAACGACATTATACTTAGCCACTTCACTGATAATGCTAGTTGTAGAGTAAACCAATATGATAAATGTATTATCTTGGGAGACTTTAATATCAACACTATTGAATGGTTAAACCAGGATGGAACTTTAATCTGCTCTCCCCCTCATATTAATAATACCATTGAGAGAACTTTCTGGGAATTCATAGCTTTTAACGATCTTACTCAATCAAACTGTCTTCCAAATTATAATAACAGAATCCTTGATCTAGTTTTATCTAACCTAGCTGACGTATCTGTTAGTACACCAAGTGATATAGTTTCAAAAGTAGATCAGCATCACCCAGCTCTCAATATAAAATTGACAAAGCAAAAAGTACTTGCACCAAAGGCATGTTCTATAGAAAAATACAATTATTTTAAAGCAGATTACACATCTATTAGTAAAGAACTGGATGATATTGATTGGCAAGAAAAACTAGAACCTTTTACTTCTGTAGATGATATGGTTGATTCGTTTTATTCAGTGATTCGTAAAACAATAGATTACCATGTTCCAAAATTTAAAATTAAAAAACATAAGCACCCTCACTGGTTTTCAAAACAACTAATTAAAATGCTCAATGAAAAAAATAAAATCAGGCAGAGACTAAATAAATATGGCAATCCTATGGATGATCTGGCTTTCAAATTACTTAAGAAACGGTGTGACAAAATGGCGTTAACATGCTATAATTCATACATTGCTTCAATAGAATCCAAAATTTCGATGAATTCAAAGTATTTCTGGAGCTACTTAAAGATGAAAAGGGGTGGTGTCAGCAAGTACCCTGATGTGATGTCTAACGGATCCGTAACCTCCGATAATCGAGACGTGATCTGCGATCTATTTGCGGCCAACTTTTCAAGCGTTTATAAGAATCACGACAACAATACCGCTGAACGTAACTCCAATTCCATAAACAGCGAGAACAATAATAACCTTAGTAATATTATCTTTTTGGAAAACGAAGTCAAGTATGCGTTGAAACGCTTGGACATCACAAAAGGCGCTGGAGCTGACGGCATCCCCTCCATATTTCTAGTGAGAACCGCTGATAGTTTGTCATTTCCCGTAGCATTTATCTTTAATAAATCTGTCCATCTTGGTACATTTCCATCTGTTTGGAAAGAGACTAGAATAGTTCCTGTTTTCAAAAGTGGAGATCGCTCATTAGTAAGTAACTATAGACCTATTGCTATATTACCAGCTTTAGCTAAAGTATTTGAGTCTCTAATTTGTCCAATGCTTACTTGGCACGTATCCCAACTACTACTAAATAGTCAGCACGGTTTCATAAAAAACAGATCCTGCGGAACAAACCTTGTCACCTATGTTGAAGATCTTACTGACTTAGTTGACAAGCGCACACAAGTTGATGCTGTTTATACCGATTTTAGCAAGGCATTCGACACGGTAGATCATAAAATTCTCCTAAACAAATTACAGATGTATGGTGTTTCGAATCCCTTGCTAAATTGGTTTCGATCGTACCTGTGTGGACGTAATCTTCGAGTGGTCGTCGACGGTAGTAGTTCTAGAGCATACGCTGCTACATCGGGTATTCCACAAGGATCGCACCTTGGCCCTTACCTTTTTATAATATTTATTAATGACATTAATCGGTGCTTTCCAAACTCAAAAGTATATCTATTTGCAGATGATCTAAAGGTAATATCACCAATAAGTAAATTTTCAGAATCATTAATATTCCAAAACGACCTTAATAGACTTTCAGAATGGTGTGTAACAAATAAAATGACTTTAAATGTAAAAAAATGTAAACACATAAAGTTCACTAAAAATAAAAATATTATCCCCACTGTGTATAGCTTGAACGATGAACCACTTGAGGAGATAGAAAATATAAGGGATCTTGGTGTACATTTTGATCGTAAGCTAAAATTTACAAACCATATTGATAAGATTACCTTGAAATCTTCTAAAATGCTAGGATTTGTACTAAGAGAGTGTAAAAATTTCAAAAATACTGCTACGAAACTTATCATGTACAATGCCTTAGTTAGGAGCAATTTGGAGTATTGCAGCGTAGTTTGGTCACCTTGCTACAATGTCCATATAAATAGAATTGAAAGAGATTTAGGCGACTTGAGACTACAAGGAAAAATGACGATGTATAAAAATGTCTACTTTCTAAAAATAAATTCGTCTGAGTATTATAAAGCCAAGGTATACAAACGTCTTAGTCTAATAAGACCGATGTATAAAAATGTCTACTACCACAGTATAAAAATGTCTACAATTAAAGTAAATTTGGTCTAAAATGAAAAATGACAACGTATAAAAATGTCTACTTTCAATACACAAAGAGTCGAAACAACAGACGGATTTGCATCGATTCGACCCAGCTGCATTCCGACTGCAAAAGTGCAGTTTGAATATAGGTCTATTGCAGTTGATATAAAACGGCATCCAAACTGCTTTTTGCAGTCGGAATGCAGCTGGGATGCAATCCGTCTGTTTCGGCCCTAATCTTGTGTAATCAAAAGAATGACAACCCTACCTACTAGCTTGCTTAGAATAAAAAGTGAATTTAAATAATACAACAAATCTCTTGTTTAAAACATAGTGTTTTAAACTCCTCGGAGGTGCCTGGCTTACCACCATACAATTTACAAATAAAGGTTGGCTCGGTAGTCATTATGCTTCGAAATCTAAAACAACCGAAACTATGCGATGGAACACGTTTGGTGATAAGAAAACTGATGACCAATGTGATTCACGCGAAGATACTTAAAGGAAGATTCAAAGGTGAGGAAGTCCTCATTCCGAGGATTCCGATGATCCCAACCGATATGCCATTTGAGTTTAAACAAATTCAATTTCCGATACGTCTTGCATTCACCATGACCATAAACGAATCAAAAGGGCAATCCTTCAGTAGGTATTAAACAAGAGTAACGTCCACATTTAGTATACTAGACCTCTATTGACGTTATAATTGACATTTACGGATGAACTGTGGTAAGAGTTTATATCAGCAAAGAACTTTTTAAAGACCCAAGAGTGAATAGTTGTACTGCTTCTGTGTTACTTGGGAGTCGAGTTCATCATTATCTGAGCAAAGAACGGATCAAAAATATCTGATCTAGTTCTTATGCTTCTGACAATAGGGCCTTGTTCAGATGTTTTTGGTCCAATCTTTGCTCAGATAATGATGAACTCGACTGTACAGCATTGGCGTGGCATCCAAAGAACTCGATTCCTACCAGCTTGATTAATATCAGATATTTGAGCACCTTATTCTACAGCTCTTAAGGAAAATGTACGCCTAATCTGCATCGGCTTGCCTAAGGATGCCGGCTTACGCCACGCCACTGGTATGCCCAAGGATATCTTTTACGCCACGCCACTGCTGTACAATGTGAAAGCTCTCTAATACGCGAGCGACTTGCCTAATCGCAAGGATTAATAATAATCACCGCGGAACAAAATCGCGGAGTGACGTACGCCTGACTAAAGTAGTCATTTTTATACTTCGACAAATTTACTCATTGACAGTTATATTTTTCACCAATTATCAGAGCGACATTTTTATACATCGACATACATATACCTTGTCATTATTATACTGGGACGAAATAAGACCAGTAGACATTTTTATACATCGTCATTTTTCCTTGTAGTCTCAAGTCGCCTAAATCAAATATTTTAAGATGGAATCCTTGGAAGGTAGAAGGCACATGCTTGACTTAATTTTTCTAAAAAAAATCGTCACCGGCTGTCTAAATTGTCCCGATTTGTTGCGAAAGATAAACTTCCATGTACCATCCAAAACTCCAAGGTCATGTAATTTAAAACTTTTCAGCGCTATTGACTGTCGGACTAATCTGAAACGACATTGTCCTCTTTCTCGTATGTTTGCTATATACAAGGAACATCAAGACTACATCGATCTTAACTCTTCGAGCCTACACTACATTAAAGCCTCACTTGTGAATAAGTTGGGGCGCAAGAGTGTATGATTATGTAAAATTTATATCATAGTAAATATTAAAATAATTTTAATTAAAGTACATATATAGATCAAACTATTAGGATAAGAGCAGATAACACATTGTTTGTTTAATATTAACTGTTATTATAGTGCATGCGGTGTCCTTCTATAAGTAATAAGATACTTAGACCTAATCTGTTCATGTAACAATATAAAATGTAACGGTATGCTTATTGTTGAAGGTCCAAATAAATAAAAAAAAAAAAAAAAAAAATAATTAAGATGCCTCAGATCAGTGGTGGGAAAACTTTTTTCATGTAGGGCCAGAAAATTTAAGAAATTTCTGAGGGCCAGAATTATAACTAAAATTATGTTTTTTCAAACATGCAATGAACTGTTGACATTACGTGCCTCATAATAGGCCTCAAAGTACCTTGTTTCCAGTGCGACTTGATGCTTGGTATTTAATGGAATTTCATACAACATTGCCCGCCATACAATACAATCCACATTTACTTGTGACACAACATCACGACGTTTAGCCATTAAAAAAACGATAAACGATATTTGCTATATTTTGCAGTTTTATTTATATAAAATCGACATGAACATAACAAAACATATTATAAACTTAACCACAAGAATACACATTTAAAATATTTCAAATAAATATTTGCAGTAAAATTGTATACTGAAACAGTTTTTGGAAAGGAAATTGTTTTTTTTTCTTACGACACACATTTTACATAATTTGACATGTAATGAATAGTGTTATGAACCAGGAGACTTTCATCTAGTGTCTTGTATTACTTAGTAGGTCTCATACGGTTTTTGTATTCCGTTTTCATTTGTAAAACATATTGATATTTGCCTTCATGCCCTTATACTATATAAAAATGCTGTCTCACTGATAACATCTTTTTAAATATATTACACAATACCTTATTGTGCTCAATAAGACTACTTTGCCACAGTACAATACAGTCATTTTTCTCCCTACAAGAGGTACATCGCGCGCTTGAATGTCAGCGCGCCGTGTAGGAACGCACTACAAGCGAAAAAATAAGAATGCATAAGAATGCTCCAGTTTAGGGCCGATACAGACGGACTGCAACCCAACTGCAACTCCCTACGATTTGTATGGGAACTGCATCACAACTGCGCAGTCGGCGTGCAGTTGTGATGCAGTTCCCATACAAATCGTAGGGAGTTGCAGTTGGGTTGCAGTCCGTCTGTATCAGCCCTTCGATTGCACTCACACAGATGTGTAATCGTGTGTCTGTGTGAATATGTGTTGTGTGCTCCTAAATGGCCAAAGTTGGACTACTTGTTCAACTTTTTTACTTTGACTTTGCATCACTTTTT
The DNA here is from genome assembly GCA_947034925.1 of Eudemis profundana. Classification (NCBI taxonomy): domain Eukaryota; kingdom Metazoa; phylum Arthropoda; class Insecta; order Lepidoptera; family Tortricidae; genus Eudemis; species Eudemis profundana. Next base: position 24,426,873 of record OX344806.1, on the reverse strand, counting down.
ATTGGTTAAGTGGCGGCCTATTGCATTTGACTTCGCAGCACCATTTCTTCTGTGCTAAATGGGTGAATCAACTTTTCTTTTTCAGCAAAATTTCACCTTCTCCGATTGAAATTGAAAGGAAATCTTTATTCGGATATTTTTTGAATAAAGTGTATGCTCATTTAAAAGACAGATAATAAAGCTACGTAATGCAAATATTTTTTATTATAACTTGTTTATAAGCAGTGACCCAGCGGACATAGCTGTCTCCCACTTTTGTATGAAAATAAGGGTTTGTCTGCTGGGTCACGCTATTTATTTGTTAAAAACGAGTTTTATTTTTACCTAATCTATCTCTAGATGTAAGATCTTGTTACATTTAACTCATGTTAAAACATGCAAAAGGTGAACAAATAAGGAGTAAGGGCAATCTTTGCATAAAGCAAAAAAAAGTTGATTCACCCACATGCAATTGATTTGAAAGTTGTTTTAAAAGTAATATTATTTTAATTTAATCACATTATGTTTCACATAAAGTTGTTATCTCTTACTGTAATAAATGTGATTGTTTCTCTCTTAACCTGCCTTGAAGTAAATAATTTGATAAGACTAGCATATACGATAGACTAGTATATTCTTCAATAACATCATGGAATGTACAGTGAGGTGCTTTTGAAATAATTTCATTTCAGCATATGCTAAAAGACAAACTTGTGTGCAGTTGATGCAACTGCTGTGCACACAGCTGGGCACAATTGTTTACTGTGAATTGGTAACGGTTGCTTGTGCCGCGAGGTTTACGCGGCAAGGCGAGCAAGGCAGGTGCAGCGCGGCCGGCGCCGGCGACCCCCCGTGGCGCCGCGACACCTCGCTGCGCTTCCTCTCTCCTAGCCGAGACCAAAATACCATAAAATGCAACAAAAACGACAAGCATACCCGCCTCGGCCCCGATCCAAAATAAATCGCGCCGCGCGCCACCTTACCCTCTATCAACGACATACCAATTCTAGTTTTTACCCTACGCTCTAGCTAACATGATATAGTTGATAAAGACCGGGATACACTCAAAACCTCCAGGAAATCCTACCGAAAGGAAATAATAAAATCGATTTTACCATGGCTCTTTCCCTGGGCTGTCAGTTTGCTGTTCAGCGATAAATCCAATAAAGTCAATACGAAAACGTAACACCATATCAGTTTGCGATACATTTTGATGTTATTGTTCTAAATCAAACACTGTTTATTCACATTTCTCAAGCTCTATCCGATATTTTTATCAAATTGTAGTCTTGAGTTCCCACTTTCAACACGCGATTTGTGAATGTGAGAGTAGAGTAGTACGTACAGCGACCGTGTGACAGAACAGAATCATGTGCACACATTGAAATAATTTAGTATACAAATTATAATACTAGGTACATAATGAGGGTGTATGTGTGTGTATATATAAGCTCGTTTATAAAGTGCGCACCCAACATTATCTAAATCTAAGTAATATTTATCTCTATTGTGATATGAATGGAAATAAATCATTGAAACTTATCAATACTTTTATAGTGTTTATTATGACTCATCAATTGTAGTTTAGTATTGTGATTTTTGTGGTCAGTTTTTAGCATACTTTGAAAATTAGCGTATCGTTCAGGAATAAAATAATCTAGATGGCCTCAAAATCATGTATAGCATTGCACTATTGATAGGTTTTTGTATTCGAAATTATCATTTTGTGCAATATTTCATGATAAATTAATATTCATTTTTTTTATTATTAGTAATTGAGAGAGAACAGTATATTTCTGGACGAAAATATAACGTTTATAAATACTGCTACTTGAGTGTTTGTGCTTTTAAAAGTTAAAAGCCATATAACTCTATTAGAGTCTGGCTAATGAAAGATGAGACTAAAAAATAGCGGCAAATTTAAAAAAACAACGGGTTGCAACACTGTTTATAGGGTGACAAAAACGGTAATGATACTTGAGCCGATTTTTGAGTTGTTGTCACCTTTTTAATTCTTCCGATTTTAGTGAAAATTGGTAAGTACATAGCTTTTATTAGAGTGTTAGTGTTTATTTATGATATATATTTACTCCCCACATTAGCCACGGAAAGAAAAGCAAAAACAATTCAGTAAGTATTTTCGGAAACTGTTACTTTCTTATGTTGCATATTGAGTATCAAAATCACCACAGCATACTATCCTCAGAAATCTAATGACGTTTGACACATTTGACGTTTGTATAATGTCGCCATTTAAAAAGTTTGGAATAAATGTCAGTCTCATCTTTCATTAGCCAGACTCTATAACTCGATTTATCTTCAGATGTTAACCATTTGCATTTTAATTACTAGCCAATGATTATACGTCAATGTTACTAGCATTAACTTTAGGAGCAAATTGGCTGTGACAGACAGACAGACACACGAGTGATCCTATAAGGGTTCCGTTTTTTCCTTTTGAGGTACGGAACCCTAAAAATACTGCTGTACTGACCTGACAGATTGTTAACAGCTGCCTTTGCAAACTTTTCTAAACAAGAGAGTGAATTTGTAAAGTGCATGTATTGAAAAGCAATATCCGAAAATAAATTACATTGATTGGGGTATTTTAGTACGTATCGGCTATTTGCGTATTATAGTTTTTATCTGATTTGAAAGATAAAGCCGCCAATATATCGCTCTTAAGGGAACTACTCAGGAGGATCATGGAAGAGAATGGTAAATATTCCACCCAAGTAGATCTATTTCTGCTCTGGTTTAGGTATGGACCCCTATTGCATGTAAAAATTTTAATATTCTGTTGTTATCAGATACATAATATTTATACAGGTTTGTAATTGGTTTGTATGTATAAGATGAAAGAAAACTTAAGTGCAAAGATTTTCATTTTAATATGTACAATTATTATTATTGGGCCTGCTACCAATGTTACCATTTACATAACGATTATTATTATAGTACTCTTAATAAGTTACCACCAGCTATAAAATATTAGTATTTTAGTTTGTTCCAAAACCAAATCTCTACACAAAAACTATCTCATGCAATCAAGTGTAAAATTATGGGCGCATATAAATACGTAAAAATATGTCAGAATACGCCTGCAGTGACAATAAGACCTTCATGTAGTATCATACATAAGAAATGTTTTTGTACTTGACTGTACAATGTAGAAAAGTTTCTGCTTAGTTTCAATCAATATGTCTAACGTCAATGGAGTCGTATAGATATTAGTCAAGTTTTAGATATCGGACGGCAGACGTGTACACCATTTATTTATATACCATATGAGCCCAAATGCATAAAAGTGCGTCTAGCAGGAAGCAACTATCACACTTTTCTAAATACTCATTACCTGTATATATCAAACAACTGAGTGATAGGACCAATGAAAGCTATCTTTAATGTAGTTTATTTTGATTCTATAATAAAGTTTCCACAAAACATTTATTGTTGAAAAATTCTTTCTTTAAAGAATTATTGTCCAAATCATATTGTTCTCTCCTACAGCACTTCTGCACACTTGGGATCAAAGCAACATTGTCGGTATATCACTGTGCCATGTTGTTTTCCTTAGTACTGGCCCTTATTACACCTTTCAAGCTTGTGATAAATATAATTTGAATTAGAAAATGAAAAAAAGTTTTACACATAATTGGTATTTCCGGTATTTTAAAATTATTAGGGTAAAATATTTTTATTCAAAATAAAAGTATTAGAGCGCCTGTATTAAACAGTATACACTTTTTATCTCAAACGTTTTTTTCAAAAGAGTTGTACACCTCTTACTAGACGAGATCTTTTGCATCAGGGCTCATATATGTAACAGCATAGGTTCTCACATGAAAATTGAACCTTACAAATTTTTTAACTGTCCTTGGCATATGGAAATGTTATAAGTTAATTAATTTACTTATGTATTGTATAGCAACAGAAAGTGACAGTGACCACACAGACCCTGGAGAAGAGGGACAGATGGCAGTGGTAGACTACAATATAGACACAGACGCGAATGCAGATGTGGAGCCCGAGGGAGGCTCGGACGAGGAGGTGCAGCAGTTTGACATCACGCTGCCGGCAACACACTCGGTTTGAATCACTTATTATAACTTCTAACATGCGTGTCATGTCATTTATGTACATTTAAGAAGTTGCCATTTGTAAGTAGATACAGTTTTCGATCTCACGGACAATGAATTCTGGTATTTTCAATCGGATCAAAAATGATCCAATATCATTGTCCACAGTGTATTATTTCTCCTACTCTTTGCTTTTTGGAAACTTAGCACATAATGGCATGGACACGGTTTTAGGCTGACATTCAATAAATGACATTTCTAAAGTAGATGCTCAAAAGTAAAATATTGATGTATAGTACATGGGTGCCGGGCTGGAGACCTTGGGCGGGCGGCAGGTGCTGGAGGCGGGCTGGACGGGCCGCGTGCCCGCCGTGGCGCACCACGGCGCCGTGTTCCCCGGCGAGACCGTGCCCATGCTGCTGCCGCCCGACCACCGCGCCGCCATCCTCAAGGACCGCCTGTTCTGCCTGCTGTGCCCGGAGTGAGCCTTGACTAACTGTTTTTGTTCTTTGTTTTTTCTTTAATTTTGAGACCTCAATAAGGGCTTCCAGAAAAGGCAACAACAGTTTCAAAATTATCCAATCATACTTTCAGATTTCTACATTTGCTATCAAATGAGAAACGATGAGGTTTTGCAGTTATTTAATATTGCTAGTAAAGAGACTCAAACGGAAATAACCCAAAGTCACATGGTTTCTAATGGAACACAAACAGAAATTAGTATGCTTGAGAGCGAGTTTTTTCGTAAAGACGAGAAATAACTGCTTGACAACTTGTGATGATACACAAGTCAATAACTGTAAAACTCTCAACATTTTTTACCAAAACGTATGTGGAATAAGTAATAAAAAAGATGACATTGAAATTTACTTGGATAATTTAGGTTACACGACAGATTATATTAGTATATGTGAGCATTTTCTCAATAAACACTCTGTAGCTATCTTTTCCTTGGAAAATCATTCGCTAGCGTCATATAATACTAGAGAAAATAAAAAAAGAGGAGGCAGTCTCATTTTAAGTCATAATAATATAAGATGTTCTGAATTGGATATATGTAAAAAGCTATACAAATGTGGATTTTTCGAAATTTGTGGTACCAAAGATCTGAATTCAGGTGCATACATATGTTGTTGCTATAGAAACCCTGTCGAAAAACATTTTGATAATTTTATGGATAGTCTGGAAAAATGTCTTGAACACTTCTTCAACAAAAAGTGCGTTATTTGTGGGGATTTTAATGTTAACATCTTGAACAATGAGAGCAAGAGTGTTAAATTTGTATCATTACTAAGAGCTTACAACTTTAAGTACTTGATTTCCACACCTACTTTTATTCGCAATGAATCGAGCTCGTGCTTAGACAACATCCTAACTAATATAGATCCTGAAAACGTTACAAGTATTGTGGACTTTAATGGCATAGGTGATGGGCACGCTGGAATACTCTGTCGCCTTAAATGTGGGAATAACGACTCTCTAAGCCAAAATGTGCAAGAAATGTTCACTCAAACAAGATGCAACAACCAGAGAAATAGGAAACTATTTCGAGAAAAACTGTTGAGACATGATTGGCACACTATGGGTATTAATAGCTTTATCAGAAGATTTAATATTTATTTTTATTTATTTATTTATTTTTATTTATTTTATTTACATGGAGAACCAACAGCTTAAACTATATCAATAATGACTTAACTGGTAATAAAGAGCCAATTACAGGATCTCACTTATAGTATCATAGTAATATTTAACATTTAGTTAAATGTTACGCACAAACGTTACTCACGACACACGCAAATACATAAAAAAAGTAAACAAGTGCCTATATGCTAGTTTGATTATACTAGTGAAAAACTGACTAGTATTTACGATTAAACTATAAAAAGAAAGTATATAACTTTGAACTGAATTTGAAATAAACATAAACATAAGATTAATAGTACCTACTTGCGATCCTAGACACACTCACACTTCATTCTCGAGCAAACTGCCACCTGCAAATGTCGTTAACTAAAAACTAAAAATAAAAACTAGTAGGTAGTAACAATTATAGTAACCTAGTACTTAAAACAGAATAATATTAATCGAAGCTACTTTTTGCCAATTTACGCCTCACAGAAGGAATTGAACAATTGAAGACGTCAATATCAAACTTTTTTGAAGTATTATTTAAGGAGCGACTGGCTCGGATCAAATAACTATTTCGCCTATATTTGGTTGATGCACATTTAACTGAAAGAGGGGGGAAATGTCTTTTAGACCGCGAAGGCACACTAAATGAAAGTTTGTGCAATAGTTCCGGGCAATCAATATTGCCGCTAGTAATATTAAGCATATAAATGATGTCAGCTATTTCACGGCGCTTATATAGCGGTATTAGATGATGTTTCTTACACGCACTGAGGTAGTTAGATGAGTAATATGGACATTTTAGTTTAAAGTATAGGAATCTAACAAACTTTCTTTGAACTCGTTCAATCCTGTCAATATAGGTGTTGTAGCAGGGATTCCAAATTTGGGACGCGTATTCCAACTTACTCCTAACCAGCGAGCAGTAGAGAACCTTAAATGTCTTAGCTTGTGTAAAGTGACTTGAGTTACGCATTATGAATCCTAATGATTTTAAGGCACTACCTATAATGCTGTCAATATGGATATCGAAGAGAAGTTTAGAGTCGTGTGTTACACCCAAGTCTCTCATAAATTGAATCTTACTTAACTGATTTCCTTTAAGAGTGTAAGTTGTGGGGATCAAGTTACGCTGGCGAGAAAATGATATTGAGTAGCATTTGGATGGATTTAGGTCTAACTTATTGGCTATGCAGTATTCATCAAGTCGCGTTAGATCTGACTGAATTGCTAATGAATCATGGATCGACTTTAACTTACCAAAAATTTTCATGTCATCAGCGAAGCATAGAAGTTTAGAATTAATGAAACAATTGCTGATATCGTTAACAAATACATTAAAGAGCAACGGCCCGAGCAAGGAACCTTGAGGCACTCCGCTAGGTACCGTAACCCATCCAGACATGTAATTGTTAACGACAACCGCCTGAGACCTGTTTTCAATATAAGACGAAAACCATCTCAGCAAGTCACCATGAATCCCTATGTCACGTAGCTTACATAAAAGTATGGAATGATCAATTCTATCAAACGCCTTACTGTAATCAGTGTAAATTACATCTACTTGAAAACCAGTGTCCATCGCTTCAGTAACATAGTCATTAAGGAGAATGAGATTGGACACAGTGGATCGGCGCTGAAGGAATCCATGCTGGTTAAGACTAAAAGAGTTCTTTAAAGGTTCATAGATTTGATTATAAACAATTTTTTCCAAAACCTTAGACAATATACATAGTTTAGAGATAGGCCTGTAGTTCGCTATATCAGTTTTAGCCCCTTTTTTATGAACTGGAGTAATATAAGCGGACTTCCATATTGGCGGAACGATGCACTCAGAGAAGGAACGCTTAAACAGTAATGTAATGGGAGTGACGACAGCTTCGGCACAATTGATTAAGAATATAGAATTTAATTCAGCTTTCAGATCAAAAAGGAGGAAAATCAGCATAGTTAAAGGGGAAGTGAAAAATTGGATTACTAAGGGAATAAAGGTAGCTAGCAAAATGAAAAGATTTTTAGTGAACTGTAATAAATCTCAGTGTCATGGGTCAGTTCTTGAGTACAAAAGGAACTACTTAACTGTATATAGAAGAATAATAAAAGCTGCAAAACGAAATTTTGTTCGTTGCGAAATAGAGCAGGCTAAAGGTTGTTCAAAGACAATTTGGAAAATAGTTAACCGACACAGACAGAATAATGGGAACAAGCATCGCACAAAGTTTCTTTTAAAAAAGGGAGATGAAGTAATTAGCGATCCCAATAAAATTGTTGAGACTTTTTCTAATCACTTTGACAAAAGTAGTATAAAAGAGAAAGGTAACTTAATCGCAGCTACTCAACTGTTAGAATGCAATTCTAAGAAGATACCTGAAACAATGGCTCTAAAACCTACGGATCCAAACGAGGTGGCGGCAATAGTTAAAGGGATGAAGCCCAAAAAGTCTTATGGTCATGATGGAATACCAGTAGCTTTATTTAAAGACAATATTGACATCTTGGCAGCTCCTTTGGCATTGTTTTTAAATAAATGCATGGATGCTGGATGTTTTCCTGAACAATTAAAGATGGCAAGGGTGATTCCTATATATAAAAAAGGGGACCATAAAGATCTAAAAAACTATAGACCTATTTCGCTTTTGCCGACATTATCTAAAATATTCGAGAGATTGCTTAAAAAACGTCTAATAACACATCTAAACTCTCACAATATTTTAAACGAGAAACAGTTCGGGTACCAGAGATATAAAAGTACTAGTCAAGCCATTGATGAACTAATTCATGCAGTAGTAAATGGACTAAATGAAAGGCTAAAGGTAGTGGGTATATTTCTGGACCTGAGTTCAGCATTTGACTTGGTCGATCATGAAGTACTGATAAAGAAATTGGACTTCTACGGAATAAGAGATAAGGCACTGGATATCTTCATATCTTACTTGCAAAATAGAACCCAAGTAGTAGAAATAAAAGATATTGTCGGTAACTGTGAAACAATTGTAAAATCGAAGGTCGTTAGTATACGAAGAGGAGTTCCACAAGGTTCCATATTAGGACCAATATTCTTCATAATATTTATGAACGACCTAATTGATTTTATAAACAAAGCAATGCCTGATGTTGGCTTAGTTGTTTTTGCAGATGACACTAACGCCATCATTTCTGCCAGCAACATATTAGAATTAGAAGTGAAAGTTAATATGGTTCTGAAGCTCTTCGATACATGGTTTGAGGCTAATAATCTGCAAATTAACATAAGTAAAACATGCACAATGCTGTTTAAGACAACGGCTAAAACTAATGAGAAACTTAACGCCATGCTGAATGGAAACAACATAATTAGTGTAGAAGTGGTTAAATTCCTTGGTGTTTATATTGACTCATTACTCAACTGGAAACAAGAGCTGGAGCAAATTGAGAACAACATCAGCTCTGCATGTTATGCCTTGCGAAGCTTGCGAGAGGTCTTAGATGTCTCTCACCTCAAATTAGTTTATTACGCCCTAGTGGAGTCTAAGCTTCGTTACAGTGTTAAATTTTGGGGTAATAGCTATCAGTATAATATAAAAAAGGCATTTATTATACAAAAACGAGCGATAAGGACAATGATGCGTATACCACAAACGGAGTCATGCGTTGAACACTTCAAGAACCTACAAATACTAACGGTTCCCTCTTTGTACATCTTGGTACTTGTCACAGACCTCGTAAAAAACTTGCATAAAATTGAATCAGTCCAGGAAAGACAAATACGGGAAAGCACAAGAAGAAAAAACTTGACGTGTCACCTACAGCCCACACTCAAGGTGGTAAGTCATTGCGCGCAGCATCAAGCCATTAAGTTTTATAATAAATTACCAGGTTCTCTAAAAACAATAAGGGCCATAAATGTTTTTAAAGTCAAACTTAAAGCGCTATTGTTGGAGAAGTGCTACTATTCTACAAGTGATTTTCTTTTAGATGATACGTTACCATTAGTATAAATAGTCATAACAAATCTGTAGTTCATATAATGTTGACATTGGAAAGTAGAATAGTAAGTAATGATATTTATATAATGTATTCTTTTTGTAAATGTGTAGACTGGATTTTTTTAATTAATTACAATTGATTATAGATTAAGACCTAGGTAGTTGTGTAAGTAGCGTATTATTATTGTTTATTATTAATGACATATTCACATACAACGTAAGTTGTTTCTTGAAAAAAAAAAAAATAAAAAAAAAAAAAATAAATCTTACATCAGCAGGCTTCCAACTGATGGATTAAACACCCTTTTCATCGGTTAGGCACGAACCATAAATCGCCTTTCACCTGCGGCGTGAAATCCGCGCGGCGGGCGGCGGGTGACGTAAATAACCACAATTAGTACGAGATTTTCAAGTGCCTACGTGAAAGTTGAGTGAAAGTCTTATTACAACCACATTGTTGCGAAAAAAAAACGATAAAAACCACTTCATAAAAAATAAAAACGCTCACGAACCACAGCGGAGGCGCCGCGGATCCACGGCGGAAAGGCGCTGGGCGGGCACGGCGGATCCGCCGCGCCTTGAGAGCGTTCTTTGTGTTTATTCGTTTTCATCGTTTTTGTTCCACAACAATGCGTTTCTAATAAGACTTGCTCAATTTTCATGCATACACTTGAAAATTTAGAACTATTTGTAATTATTTACGTCACACGGAGACATTTAAACCTCGCGGATTCCGCGCCGCGGACGAAACGCGATTTATGGTTCGTGCTTTAAAAGCTTTCACTGTGTAAGTCTTTCACTGTGTAAACGGATTAGTGATGTGGTTTGGAAAAAGTGGGCAAACGTAATTTACAAAATTTAATTACGGATGGACTTCGGAACGGATGAAAGTAAATCCCGTAATGCATGATTGCAGTGAATCAGGCAGCATGTTGTCTGGCTTCGGCGTGATCTGCGAGGTGCTGCAGGGCGCGCGCGGCGCCGGCGTCATCGCGCGCGCCGCGCACCGAGTGCGCCTGCGCGAGCCGCGCGCGCCGCCGCTGCTGCACGCCTTCTCCAGGTCACCCTTAACATACAGACGGACAGGCTGAGAGACAGGGGAAGCTTAGTAATAGGGTGCCGTTGGCCACCTTTGGGTACAAAACCCTAAAAAGAATTCAAAAAGACTGACTTCTCTTTAGGCACAAATCAAAAATCGCGTTTCGTACGCGGCGCCCGGGGTGCGGCGGATCCGCGTCGCCTCGGCCGCCCGCCCGCCGCGAGATTTCAACGTCTTCGTATGACGTAAATAATCAGTATGAGATTTTCAAGTGTTTGCATGAAAGTTAAGCGAAACTGTTATTACAAACGCATTGTTGTGAAAAAAAACGATAAAAACTTATAAACACAAAGAACGCTCTCAAGGCGCGGCGGAGGCGCCGCGGATCCGTCGCGCCTCGAGAGCGTTCTTTGTGTTTATTGTTTTTTTTAAACAGAAGCGGGGCAGAATAGAACTAAGGATATTGTATCTGGTGTCAGGATGCAGCTCGCAGAAGTAGTGGTGCTGCCGGAGCTGGCGCCGGACGCGCCGCTGCGGCCCGCGCGCCTCGCCTCGCTCGACGCGCTCCGCCGCCCACACGAGGACACGAGGTACGTGTGTGTGTGTGTGCAGCTGCGGCAGTAGTGGTGCTGCCGGAGCTGGCGCCGGACGCGCCGCTGCGGCCCGCGCGCCTCGCCTCGCTCGACGCGCTCCGCCGCCCACACGAGGACACGAGGTACGTGTGTGTGTGTGCAGCTGCGGCAGTAGTGGTGCTGCCGGAGCTGGCGCCGGACGCGCCGCTGCGGCCCGCGCGCCTCGCCTCGCTCGACGCGCTCCGCCGCCCACACGAGGACACGAGGTACGTGTGTGTGTGTGCAGCTGCGGCAGTAGTGGTGCTGCCGGAGCTGGCGCCGGACGCGCCGCTGCGGCCCGCGCGCCTCGCCTCGCTCGACGCGCTCCGCCGCCCACACGAGGACACGAGGTACGTGTGTGTGTGTGTGCAGCTGCGGCAGTAGTGGTGCTGCCGGAGCTGGCGCCGGACGCGCCGCTGCGGCCCGCGCGCCTCGCCTCGCTCGACGCGCTCCGCCGCCCACACGAGGACACGAGGTACGTGTGTGTGTGTGCAGCTGCGGCAGTAGTGGTGCTGCCGGAGCTGGCGCCGGACGCGCCGCTGCGGCCCGCGCGCCTCGCCTCGCTCGACGCGCTCCGCCGCCCACACGAGGACACGAGGTACGTGTGTGTGTGTGCAGCTGCGGCAGTAGTGGTGCTGCCGGAGCTGGCGCCGGACGCGCCGCTGCGGCCCGCGCGCCTCGCCTCGCTCGACGCGCTCCGCCGCCCACACGAGGACACGAGGTACGTGTGTGTGTAGCTGTGCGGACGCGCCGCCGCGGCGCGCACACAAGGACACCTCGGTGCGTGCACTTGTGCCTCGTGTGTGTGTGTGCGGCTGTAACGTGTGTAATGTTGCAGGCTGGAGCGGCGGCTGCGGCGCATGGACGCGGCGGGCTCGGCGTGGCCGGTGTTCGTGTGGCAGCTGTTCGACTACCACCGGCTGCGCGCCCGGCTCAAGGAACACTTCGCCACGCTCAACCTAGGTATCGTGTACACAGGGTAACGTGTTGTGCAGGCTGGAGCGGCGGATGGACATAGGTCTCTCATGTGTCTCTCTAATTCTAAAGTACTTTTAGTATACCCGCAAGCTCCAAATTTTAAATATAATTAGTTTTTAGCTAGATGGAGGAACACATTTAATAATTCTCAAATAAGGACTCTTCCACCGGTATATTAGAGGCAAGTCGGTGAAAATTGATTTCTGTAGACCCCCGGCACTGACTCGGTTTAACATTACATTGTGATGGAGTGGGTTAGGTCGCCTAGGCAGCCTCTCCATACATATCCCTCAGTCCAGACGGGACTCTCGAGGGTTTCCAGACTAGCTCAGGGATAGGAGGGACTTAACTAAGGAGTAGAATACGAACAACAGATTGACGATATAATTGCGGGTCTTTTACGCCCTTTATTAATAACGAAACCTTATTCTATTGACTCTAGGTGCTCTAACAATTGAGCTGTGCCCTAATTTGTTGGCGGACGTCCTGAGGGGACGGTTATACGGGTTTATTCCCGGCTACTCCTGAGTACCAGGCGTTGGACTCCCGCAAATCGCGAATACGAGCACGCTGCGTTAGTCGTCCCGCCTGGGAGTCAGGTATAGACTCCGGGAGTCTTAGACGAGTCCCTAAGGAACCAATTCCCTGAAACGTTCGGGCTGGAAGAGCCTCCCGTCTAGGGGTCGGTTGCCCACCGCTGGGATGCAGGTACCCGGCAAGTCGCGAATACGAGCGCGCTGCGGGAAGCCCACTTCCGAGAGGGGGAAGTTCGGACGGATCCCTCGGGAACCAATGCTCTGAAGCGCTCGGGACCAGTGCGAACGCGAATACGAGCACGCCGCGCCTGGTGCCCTCCCGCCTAGGGATTGGCTGCCCACCGCTGGGATGTAGGTACCCGGCAAGTCGCGAATACGAGCGCGCTGCGGGAAGCCCACTTCCGAGAGGGGGAAGAGGGGGGGACTCTGGAACCGCGAATCGCGAATACGAGCACGCCGCGGTAGCCAGAGGAGAACGCTCCCAGTCACCCGTCACCGGAGGCAGCGGAGAACGTTCTGCCCCGTTGTATGGCGCGGGGCTTGCTTTTAAGCTCTCCGTTGTAAATGTCGGTAGTGGGGGCTGCCGGCTCGCAGTCGGTGGCCGGCCGCTGCGCGATGCGGCCGCTCTATGCCAGCGCGCCGCGCGGTGCCGCGGTGCGCTTGTGTGCGCCTGCGGTGACGTCATCGCGGCGTCACAACATCTCAAAACTTTTTTGTTGTGCATCTTTTTACATCATGTTTTTGATGGCATTAAATTTTGAATTCTCCCAGAGGATAAAATGCCAATGGACGCGGTATCGCTATCGTTCTGGGTGGCGTCTAACTTGGCGCTGTCGGCGCGCGACCGGCTCGCGCTGTTCGCCGTGGACAACGCGCTGCTGCGGCTGAGCCTCGCGCTGCGCTGCATAGATCGGGTGAGTCCACACTTACAAGGGAAGGTACCCAACTGTCCGGCTCCGAGCATCTAACTTGGCGCTGTCGGCGCGCGACCGGCTCGCGCTGTTCGCCGTGGACAACGCGCTGCTGCGGCTGAGCCTCGCGCTGCGCTGCATAGATCGGGTGAGTCCACACTTACAAGGGAAGGTACCCAACTGTCCGGCTCCGAGCATCTAACTTGGCGCTGTCGGCGCGCGACCGGCTCGCGCTGTTCGCCGTGGACAACGCGCTGCTGCGGCTGAGCCTCGCGCTGCGCTGCATAGATCGGGTGAGTCCACACTTACAAGGGAAGGTACCCAACTGTCCGGCTCCGAGCATCTAACTTGGCGCTGTCGGCGCGCGACCGGCTCGCGCTGTTCGCCGTGGACAACGCGCTGCTGCGGCTGAGCCTCGCGCTGCGCTGCATAGATCGGGTGAGTCCACACTTACAAGGGAAGGTACCCAACTGTCCGGCTCCGAGCATCTAACTTGGCGCTGTCGGCGCGCGACCGGCTCGCGCTGTTCGCCGTGGACAACGCGCTGCTGCGGCTGAGCCTCGCGCTGCGCTGCATAGATCGGGTGAGTCCACACTTACAAGGGAAGGTACCCAACTGTCCGGCTCCGAGCATCTAACTTGGCGCTGTCGGCGCGCGACCGGCTCGCGCTGTTCGCCGTGGACAACGCGCTGCTGCGGCTGAGCCTCGCGCTGCGCTGCATAGATCGGGTGAGTCCACACTTACAAGGGAAGGTACCCAACTGTCCGGCTCCGAGCATCTAACTTGGCGCTGTCGGCGCGCGACCGGCTCGCGCTGTTCGCCGTGGACAACGCGCTGCTGCGGCTGAGCCTCGCGCTGCGCTGCATAGATCGGGTGAGTCCACACTTACAAGGGAAGGTACCCAACTGTCCGGCTCCGAGCATCTAACTTGGCGCTGTCGGCGCGCGACCGGCTCGCGCTGTTCGCCGTGGACAACGCGCTGCTGCGGCTGAGCCTCGCGCTGCGCTGCATAGATCGGGTGAGTCCACACTTACAAGGGAAGGTACCCAACTGTCCGGCTCCGAGCATCTAACTTGGCGCTGTCGGCGCGCGACCGGCTCGCGCTGTTCGCCGTGGACAACGCGCTGCTGCGGCTGAGCCTCGCGCTGCGCTGCATAGATCGGGTGAGTCCACACTTACAAGGGAAGGTACCCAACTGTCCGGCTCCGAGCATCTAACTTGGCGCTGTCGGCGCGCGACCGGCTCGCGCTGTTCGCCGTGGACAACGCGCTGCTGCGGCTGAGCCTCGCGCTGCGCTGCATAGATCGGGTGAGTCCACACTTACAAGGGAAGGTACCCAACTGTCCGGCTCCGAGCATCTAACTTGGCGCTGTCGGCGCGCGACCGGCTCGCGCTGTTCGCCGTGGACAACGCGCTGCTGCGGCTGAGCCTCGCGCTGCGCTGCATAGATCGGGTGAGTCCACACTTACAAGGGAAGGTACCCAACTGTCCGGCTCCGAGCATCTAACTTGGCGCTGTCGGCGCGCGACCGGCTCGCGCTGTTCGCCGTGGACAACGCGCTGCTGCGGCTGAGCCTCGCGCTGCGCTGCATAGATCGGGTGAGTCCACACTTACAAGGGAAGGTACCCAACTGTCCGGCTCCGAGCATCTAACTTGGCGCTGTCGGCGCGCGACCGGCTCGCGCTGTTCGCCGTGGACAACGCGCTGCTGCGGCTGAGCCTCGCGCTGCGCTGCATAGATCGGGTGAGTCCACACTTACAAGGGAAGGTACCCAACTGTCCGGCTCCGAGCATCTAACTTGGCGCTGTCGGCGCGCGACCGGCTCGCGCTGTTCGCCGTGGACAACGCGCTGCTGCGGCTGAGCCTCGCGCTGCGCTGCATAGATCGGGTGAGTCCACACTTACAAGGGAAGGTACCCAACTGTCCGGCTCCGAGCATCTAACTTGGCGCTGTCGGCGCGCGACCGGCTCGCGCTGTTCGCCGTGGACAACGCGCTGCTGCGGCTGAGCCTCGCGCTGCGCTGCATAGATCGGGTGAGTCCACACTTACAAGGGAAGGTACCCAACTGTCCGGCTCCGAGCATCTAACTTGGCGCTGTCGGCGCGCGACCGGCTCGCGCTGTTCGCCGTGGACAACGCGCTGCTGCGGCTGAGCCTCGCGCTGCGCTGCATAGATCGGGTGAGTCCACACTTACAAGGGAAGGTACCCAACTGTCCGGCTCCGAGCATCTAACTTGGCGCTGTCGGCGCGCGACCGGCTCGCGCTGTTCGCCGTGGACAACGCGCTGCTGCGGCTGAGCCTCGCGCTGCGCTGCATAGATCGGGTGAGTCCACACTTACAAGGGAAGGTACCCAACTGTCCGGCTCCGAGCATCTAACTTGGCGCTGTCGGCGCGCGACCGGCTCGCGCTGTTCGCCGTGGACAACGCGCTGCTGCGGCTGAGCCTCGCGCTGCGCTGCATAGATCGGGTGAGTCCACACTTACAAGGGAAGGTACCCAACTGTCCGGCTCCGAGCATCTAACTTGGCGCTGTCGGCGCGCGACCGGCTCGCGCTGTTCGCCGTGGACAACGCGCTGCTGCGGCTGAGCCTCGCGCTGCGCTGCATAGATCGGGTGAGTCCACACTTACAAGGGAAGGTACCCAACTGTCCGGCTCCGAGCATCTAACTTGGCGCTGTCGGCGCGCGACCGGCTCGCGCTGTTCGCCGTGGACAACGCGCTGCTGCGGCTGAGCCTCGCGCTGCGCTGCATAGATCGGGTGAGTCCACACTTACAAGGGAAGGTACCCAACTGTCCGGCTCCGAGCATCTAACTTGGCGCTGTCGGCGCGCGACCGGCTCGCGCTGTTCGCCGTGGACAACGCGCTGCTGCGGCTGAGCCTCGCGCTGCGCTGCATAGATCGGGTGAGTCCACACTTACAAGGGAAGGTACCCAACTGTCCGGCTCCGAGCATCTAACTTGGCGCTGTCGGCGCGCGACCGGCTCGCGCTGTTCGCCGTGGACAACGCGCTGCTGCGGCTGAGCCTCGCGCTGCGCTGCATAGATCGGGTGAGTCCACACTTACAAGGGAAGGTACCCAACTGTCCGGCTCCGAGCATCTAACTTGGCGCTGTCGGCGCGCGACCGGCTCGCGCTGTTCGCCGTGGACAACGCGCTGCTGCGGCTGAGCCTCGCGCTGCGCTGCATAGATCGGGTGAGTCCACACTTACAAGGGAAGGTACCCAACTGTCCGGCTCCGAGCATCTAACTTGGCGCTGTCGGCGCGCGACCGGCTCGCGCTGTTCGCCGTGGACAACGCGCTGCTGCGGCTGAGCCTCGCGCTGCGCTGCATAGATCGGGTGAGTCCACACTTACAAGGGAAGGTACCCAACTGTCCGGCTCCGAGCATCTAACTTGGCGCTGTCGGCGCGCGACCGGCTCGCGCTGTTCGCCGTGGACAACGCGCTGCTGCGGCTGAGCCTCGCGCTGCGCTGCATAGATCGGGTGAGTCCACACTTACAAGGGAAGGTACCCAACTGTCCGGCTCCGAGCATCTAACTTGGCGCTGTCGGCGCGCGACCGGCTCGCGCTGTTCGCCGTGGACAACGCGCTGCTGCGGCTGAGCCTCGCGCTGCGCTGCATAGATCGGGTGAGTCCACACTTACAAGGGAAGGTACCCAACTGTCCGGCTCCGAGCATCTAACTTGGCGCTGTCGGCGCGCGACCGGCTCGCGCTGTTCGCCGTGGACAACGCGCTGCTGCGGCTGAGCCTCGCGCTGCGCTGCATAGATCGGGTGAGTCCACACTTACAAGGGAAGGTACCCAACTGTCCGGCTCCGAGCATCTAACTTGCTGACTGCTACCTTCAGTAATCGAGAGGAGTTTGAAAGAAAATTTGGGCCACTCCGCGCTTTCGGCCCTACGTGGACCTCGGCCTTCGGTTTTGTGTTTGATCACTTGGGGACTATTACTTTTCTAGGTGAAATAACTGCATCAAACTTGTAAACGATAAAAAAGATATAGGTAAACGGAAGAACTTACCAGCAACCGAGGACCTTAAAATAAATAGCCGGACGGAGGCTCGCCAACAGAGAACTGAAGCCATTTCTAATGCGCCGGCTGCTTGTACTTACCGAGCCGCACGCACACATCGACTAATTTTTACCTATTGCGAGCAGCACACACAGATAGGTAGCCGGCCGATTAGACATGCTTCAGTTCTTTGTTTGGTCTGTCCGGCTATTTATTTAAAGGTTCTTGCCAGCAACGGTGGCTCCTTAGACGCTTCACATCACATCACTTGCCCTTTTACGTATTTTTATTATTAGATGTATTGAATATAATTTATGTAAACATTTGTTTTCTAATGCTCCATATATTTGAAACTTTTTGAATTGGATTCCGAAGGCGATAAAACTGAAATAAAAATATGTATCAATGAACGGCACCAAATGGCGCCTCTTTCCAATTGCGCCCATTAGAAATTTAAATAAAACTAAAAATGACTTACCCTATTGACCATCTCGTGGTGTGACACTGTAACGTCACTTGTTACAGTCGATGGCGCTGTGCTGCGGGCTGTGCGGCGCGGAGTTGGCGCGGCGGGAACACATGTTCGCCATGTCCACTGACGGCGTGCACGCCAACTACACCAACCTCGGTGAGTCGAGGGCACGTACAGTAAGCGGTGTCAGGGACGGGGGTGATTATAGTGAGCGGTGTTACGATTGGGGGTAATTACAGTAAGCAGTGTTACGGGCAGGGGTAGTTACAGTGAGCGGTGTTACAGACGCGAGTAGTTACAGTGAGCGGTGTTGCAGACGCGGGTAGTTACAGTGTGTGGTATTAAAGATGATAGTGTGTAGTGTTACGCGTGGAAGCAGTCGCAGTTTGTGGTGTTTTGAGTTTTGAGTGGGAGTAGTTATAGTATGTGTTGTCGCAGGCGGGTTCATGCACGACATCGTGACGGTGCGCTTGGCGCGGGACACGACGCTGGGCCCGCCGAGCGCCGAGTTCTCCTGGTTCCCTGGTTACCGCTGGCGCGTGGCGCAGTGTGCCGCCTGCCGCACGCACGTCGGCTGGAGGTACACACACACACACACACACACACACGTAGACACACAGGCAAAATAAAAAGAGAGGTGGACATAAACACAGTACGTCTTGTCTCGTCTCGGTGTCTAGCATTAAGACCAAAAATGCACATACACTTTAAGATAAATAGCCAGGCGTAGCCTCGCTAGCAGATAACTGACGCACTTCTAGTGAGTCGATCGCTTTGTACCAGCCCCACGCACACATCAAAAAGCTTAGTAGCCTACTACGAGTAGCAAGCACACACAAACCCACGGAATAAAAAAAACAGTGGAAGTGGCATAAGCTTCAATAACTGCGAGAACCGTTGTCGCCAATCTCACACAATGACAAAAACACATACAATGAAATCTTGAATTTGATTGGTCTTAGTATTTTATTTTATACAAGACTATGCACCTTGATACGTTAGCATAATTGAAACTTTATAACAATGCCGCATTGTCGAAATTACACTACACATTTTACGACTTACGACGTATTGATACCAAATATCTATTTGTCATACTATGTGCTGCCATCTAGCGTTCAATAGCTAAACAACAGAGCCCAAATCTGTAGTATCTATCTAAGTAGTTTGGCCGCTCGACGATAGAGATATTCTTAGTGTTGTGCCCAACGCTTTGTAATCATTATATCGATAAAATTATGGTAATTAAATGTAGGTACGAGTATTTTTTTAAATTTATGTTTTATAAATTTTGTTTGCATAAGAGACGGAAATAAAACGTAAAGCGAGTTAATAATAAAGAATTAGAATCAAGGATCATATCATAAGATAGGTAGTGTTGTGTATGAGAGCTTTAAGAAGTACTCTCATCGCCATTAAAGTATAGCGAGTAGCCTGATCATATGGTAGGTAAACAGAAACTCGAATTCGTTTCTATCAACATACCTATAGATAGGCAAACAGCAGTGGTAAGTACCCATTTTACTAATTCTACTTATTTATTCAAACTTTGCATAATACATGAAGGTACAATACAAACAGCGTACTTAATATTGTACCAATTTTTAAAATAAAATGGTAAACTAAATTAATTTAATTGCATTAAAATAATTGCAAAAATTACTAAAATAATAGTAAAATGTAGTATAATTATAAGTTCAATATACACTTAAATTTGTATGTATAGTATAAAATTAAAACAAAAGATTTTCTACATTTATTTGTAAGGACAGTTTTCATAATTAATAATCAAATTTACATGTAGCCCACATAATTATAATGTAATTCAGCTGTGGCGTGTGTTGTTTGCAAGTGATCCTAACACAGTGCTCCTCGCTTCGCTCGTCATCGCACCTAACTTTCGGGTTCAAATAACTCAAAAACTCAAATATTTTAAACTTTCAGATTACTCAGAATCATGAAATTTTCAAAACTTTTGATTGTACGCAGGAGTTAATTATGTGCCGTTTAATTATATTTTTAATAATAGTTAAACGGAATACACAATCGACTGCCAGCATAAAATTGCAAACCTTATACAAAAGATTTATCGATAATTATATCGACAACACCCTCTCTCTACTACAGTGAGGTCAATGTACTATCGAGTAGCGAGCGTTTTGCGAGTAGCGTAGAACATTCTAGATTGTTGTCTAATTCTGTTGTGAGTTAAAATCGACTTTATTCCGTTGACTTTAAGTTTAGTTTTGTATAGTGAAATGCATAAAAATGTCTTTGAGGTCGTAAAATGAGAAATTTATTTAAATAAAATAGAATTAAGACTTAGCGATGATATGAAATGCTACCATGGGAGATGTTTTTGGTGCGGCTATGATTTTTACACTCCAAAATGGAACAGTAAGGCATATTTCTCGTCTTATATGCGTTTCGTCGGCACAACTATCTCACACAAGCGATCGCGGGGAACTGGGCTTGGTTGCGTACAATTGTACGTAACTATGGCACGCGCAACACGCCCACTTTACACTTCTACTCTTTTTTTCTGTTCTGTGCACAAACCTGACCGACCGACGTTAAGCGCCGGCACACTAGAGGTGCTTCAATAAGAGGCATTCCAGCAGAATGTCGGGCACGTGACGCCATTTTTTAACGTTTCGTAACACGGAACCCTTATATTTTCGTCATGTCCGTCTATCCGTATGTCACAGGCATTTTACTGAAAAATTGCACGATGGATATTGATGAAATTTGGAATATAGGTGCCTTGTATGAGCCGCCACTTAGTTTGGTAGTTAAATAATTAAAATAAATATTTTTAGGGGGCAATCCATACATGTTACAGAAGCTAAAAAAAATTTTTTTCAAAAAATATCAAGTCATGCCAAGAGCATGGTCCGACATGCTCTTGGCCAGTTATTTCATACTTCTAACAAAGTTAGGAAGTACGTTTTTGGTATGTCAATATTTTATAACTCGGTTTCTGAATTGATAATGTCATTTAGGACTCTTTATTTGTTTTTAAGGTAGTTATAGCCGTCACGTGCCCGACAAAGTAGACGTTTTCGTAGAATGCCCCATTATCTGTTAGCGAGGCTACGTCCGAGTATTTATTTGAAGGTCCTCGACACTGTGTGTACTCGTAAGTGTTGTTTGGTGGTTCAGGTTCGACGCGATGAAGCGCAACCTGCGGCCGGCGCAGTTCTACGCGCTGTGCCGCAACGCCGTCGCGCCGCGCGCCGACCGCGCCGCCGCCGATCCCGCCGACCTGCTGTGAGACCGCCTGCCGTCACCCCCGCCCGATACTGAACCACAGATTATATAATAGTTCTTCGAACAGATACGACACTCTCCCGCAATAGAATAGAAAAGAACATTCTGGAATCATAACGTCCGAAGTGCGGTCGTCGACCCCGCGCGGCGTAAAATCAGTGCTAGGGCTGTCGACCGATACCCAACTTTAACAACCGATTATGTCGGGCTTAACTCTGAGGTAAACCTCAGTTAGTAAAAAAATATATATTATTTCACAAAAAGATTATGTATAAATTATTTCCCTACTTTAAAATTGAGAAAATTCGAAATCGTATAAATAATTTTAGGAGATGGTCTCTAGGAAAACATTTATACAAATGGCTATGCTGGACTACCGCAAGTAAATCATACATGCTGCTTCCTGATCGATTAGTTTAAGGGCAAAATATAAAATATAAGTAATATTATAACCTCTCATCGTCCTTGGGTAGTGCAAAATGCGATAAATGTTTGTTAAACTGGATATTGTTGCAGCCGTCTATAGCTCGATACATATGTATTAACTTCAGGGAGCGCTTTATAGTGAAGTCCGCTCGGAGGACTGCCCGCGCGGATAGCTCCGCAGCCGTCCGCATGGCGCGGCAGTGCCGCGGAGCTGTCCGCGCGGACGGCCGCTCCCGCGCCGAGGCCTGCACTGCAGGCTGCAGGCCTTGCACTTTATTCTAAAGCACTCCCTGAGGTTAATACATCGATCCGCGCCGACGGTCAGGTTGACACTAAAACCGGCCTAATAGATGAGAGCGAGAGACCGCGCTCGGACCTCCCGCTCCCGCCTAGTGCCGCCGCTCCCGCTGGGCCCCGTTTCACGAAGCTACAAGTCACAATTTTACAAGTCTAAACTGGCAACGTTGGCCAAATGGACCAATACCGTTGCCGTATTTGACCAATGTTGCAAGTACAGACTTGTAGAATTGTAAATTGTAGCTTCGTGAAACGAGGCCCTGGTCGCGCGATGTCGTGTCCGGGCGGTGACTGCGCTGTCGCCGGGAAGCCGGGATACAGTTCACATAGAAATCGCAGCTAGCGTGCAGTCGACCTGTAACGGCTTATTTAAATCACCCCGGTGGGCCGTTTCCCTGAACTTCGAGCCACAATTTTACAATGCTAAACTCTAAACGGTACAGGTCGATTCACAAAAGCTGGCACAAATGGATTGAACGAAAGTAATGTCACTTGCCTCTGATGAGTGACGTGCTTATACGGGTGGATCCAAATATTTTGTATTTGTGTATTTTGTTTTGCTATAATTTATGTTTTTTGTAAAGTAATGAACGATCCATGTTGGTCGACTTAATAAATGAATTGAATATTGAATTGAATAATACTTCTTCTTCGTTATTCAAGAAAAAAAATACATATAATCTGCACATTATTAAAACTAACCAAGTAAAAGATATGAAAGATAGGTAAATTTGTCGGTCCGCTACAAATATTTTACTATCATGGATTTTTGTGCAAAGAAGGTTGCGATTGTGTAGGTAGAGATTTATTTTTGGTCATAAAATGCATAATGCTGACTGGATTATTCTTTATTTAAGGAGAACCAACAACTATACAACAATATAAACATTTGTATAGAAAACAGTGACGCCAATTAAAGATCTCACATATGCAACGAGATTGTCTAAAACACGATTATCGCTTATTGAATCAACCTGTATTTAATCATTTCGTGATGTACACATAAACATTATCATTCACTCATTCAATCCATTCGTGCCAGCTCTTGTGAATCGACCTATACGACTAATTTAGCTAATTTAGACTTGTAAAATTATAGCTTGTGGCTTCATGAAACGGACCAAGGGCCATAAGTGGCGCTTATCCCCCACTGCACGGAGAAAATACCACTTCCTGGCCAGGGGAAGATGTAATAATATATTTCACACCAAGAACGATATAGTACATTACACAACTAGGGTGTTAATACAAACCTTTCTTTATTACCTCCTGTGTTGTGTACATCATTTTATGTCTACACTTGGCCAGAAAGCGGCTTTTTCCGTACGCGCAGCATGCAGAAAAAGCCACTGTATGGCCAGTACGTCTAGCATAACTGGCCGTGACTTCGCTTCTCGCGCGACTGAGCAACACCTGTCACTGTCACACAATATTGAGTGGAAAGAGATAGGTAGCATTTGTCGCGTGACAAAGAGTCGCGTGTCACAGTTGTGCTAGAGGTACAGGTGTGGCATAAAAATAAAATGTATCTGGCTTGGTTCACGAAGATCTGCGATCTGGTCTGGGTCAATCTTTATTTTACCGCCACGATGCGTAATATACCATTCAATAAAACACGCCATTCAGAGCGCCATTCTTCTCATATATAGAAGTATACAGGGTGTCCCTAAAACCAACTTTTATACGATCAGGGCTGATAGACCAGCTCATAAGAACCTAGATTAAGCAAATTTGACCTCAGTAAAAATCTCTTAGTTTTCGAGATATTGACGTTTTTGTAAAACTCGTGCTAAGTGATACCCTGACTCGGTGTTTTGAGTGCCATTGCTAAAATATCAAGTATTTTACAAATCTGTTTTTTGCTATGTGTGGCCAAATAACTATGCTATTGAACGTATTTTCTATTTTTGCTAATTTATTCATGCTGTGGACACAATACAATAACAAAAAAAAATTATTCGATTTTTTTCAAATTTCACCTTGAATTCGAACTAGCGTGGTGAAAAAAAAATGTACCAACATAACCAGGCACTCAACGTAAAAAAATTGCGCATTTATTGTAGTTTCTAAAATGGTATAAAATTTACTAAACACTGTAATAATTTTTGAAATAATGATATTTTGTTACAAAATTAACAGTCTGCCGCCTTCATCTCATACGATCCGGTTGAACTAAGTTTGCACCTGGCGTGCTTGACATCACATACAAATTAGGTGCAAACTTCACGTAATCGTCAATATCTCGAAAACTAAGAAATTTTTATGAGGTCAATTTTACTCAGTCTCGTTTTTTATGAGCTGGTTTATCAGCCCTGTTCGCCATTTTGTAAAAGTCGCGAATTTTGATAGCCTGGATCAGTCTTTCGAAAGTCATGACTTCAAATTTCAGTATTTTCTTAATCTGCTTTTTGTTTTAAACATTACTTAATAATTATGCTATCATACCTTATCAAAATAAATTAGATTTTACGTGATTCAAAATATGACCTCGGATTTGAATCGCGTAATAGGTACTTAAAACAAATTTACCATGCTAAAATAAAAAAAAATAATGTAGTTTAAAATAGTAAGATTTTACACACTAGACACCGTAGTTTTTAAGATAATAGCATTTTAATTCAAAAGGAGGTTATACTACAATATTCCATTGGTTAAATTTCGTACCAGAATTTGAATTTCGAACAAAAAAGGTATGATAGCATAATTATTAAGTAATGTTTAACAAAAAGAAGATTAAAAAAATACTGAAATTTGAAGTCATGACATTCGAAAGACTGATCCAGGCTATCAAAATTCGCGACTTTTACAAAATGGCGAACAGGGCTGATAAACCAGCTCATAAAAAACGAGACTGAGTAAAATCGACCTCATAAAAATTTCTTAGTTTTCGAGATATTGACGATTACGTGAAGTTTGCACCTAATTTGTATGTGATGTCAAGCACGCCAGGTGCAAACTTAGTTCAACCGGATCGTATGAGATGAAGGCGGCAGACAGTTAATTTTGTAACAAAATATCATTATTTCAAAAATTATTACAGTGTTTAGTAAATTTTATACCATTTTAGAAACTACAATAAATGCGCAATTTTTTTACGTTGAGTGCCTGGTTATGTTGGTACATTTTTTTTTCACCACGCTAGTTCGAAGTCAGAGGTGAAATTTGAAAAAAATCGAATAATTTTTTTTTGTTATTGTACTGTGTCCACAGCATGAATAAATTAGCAAAAATAGAAAATACGTTCAATAGCATAGTTATTTGGCCACACATAGCAAAATACAGATTTGTAAAATACTTGATATTTTAGCAATGACACTCAAAACACCGAGTCAGGGTATCACTTAGCACGAGTTTTACAAAAACGTCAATATCTCGAAAACTAAGATATTTTTACTGAGGTCAAATTTGCTTAATCTAGGTTCTTATGAGCTGGTCTATCAGCCCTGATCGTATAAAAGTTGGTTTTAGGGACACCCTGTATATAGTCCTTGATAACATCGCGTCTGAAACAAATGGTAGAATAGATGTCCTGTGTTTTATTAGTATCGGTAGTATTAACTAAACTACCTAATGTACCACACCGAATACAAAGTAAAGTAGCGCTTCAGACCGAGACCGAAAGATTACCATTTCTGCATTTTGCCAATTTTTAATTTGCATTGTTTTCGGAGCGGGGGGGGGGGCATGGCAATAAATACTTAGTAATAGTACATCAGATATTATACTTGTTATATCGTTAAATTGTCAGGTCTGAACTAGATACCAGTGGCGTGGCGTCCATAGAACCCAATTCCCACGGGCTTGCCTATTATTGCCGTAATATCTACTACTCCTGAAGAAAAAGTAATTAAAATCTGCTCCGGCTTTACTAACAATAAATTTGACGCCACGCCACTGCTAGGTACTATCATTAATTTGTACTTGTACCAGTGTGCGAGAACTTCGAGAATGGCATACAAATTAGGTAAATGTTTCATCGAACAGTCCATTAGGTAGTTCCAAATCAGTGTGATGGACGTGCTCGAACATTTGAAAATCACCGCGTAGTGAGGTACTGGTCCCACCGCCGACGAGTAAACGAGTAAAGTTGGGCGAGTAACAGTTCATTGCGGGCTGACCAGGCGGAGTGTGATCAATTGACCTTTCCAGATCCGCAATGTAACGCTACTCGCCCAACTTTACTCGCTTACTCGCCGGCGGTGGGACTAATGCCTAACGTTTGATATTTTAATTGTGTTACATGAACTTTTAAGAATCTACGTTTCATATTTTAAAAATTATCTTTCGATTTTATTGGGTACTTTTTAAATATTTTTTAGAAATACTCGGGTGCAAAATACATATTGATAACATTGATCCATTGTGATAGCCTATCAGTAGCGTGGCGTCCAAAGAACTCGATTCCTACCGGCTTGCCAAATATACATTATATATATAAAATGTACATTAAATCTGCATCGGCTTGCCCAATGATATCTTTTACGCTACGCCACTATAGCCTATGTACTATACCATGTCATGTGGTTGAGGTACGACAAAGTTTAACCTATTTTTGGACTCATGGGGCGTTTACATCTGTCATTACCAGAAAGAGAAAAATAAATGCTTAAATAACAACCAGTGGCGTCGCGTAAAAGATATCCTTGGGCAAGCCGGTGCAGATTTGGCGTACATTTTCCTTAAGAGCTCAAAAGCCTGATATTAGGCAAGCCGGTAGGAATTGAGTTCTTTCGACGCCACGCTACTGATAACAACACGCGGCACGCCAATTGCCTATCATCAACAAGAAGTATTTTCGTCCTCTTGTATTAAGTTGGCTAGAAAGACGGCAAATCAAATTTAAATAACTTTAATGCAGCCTATTGCAGACTTCTGTTTATAGTGTATATTTAAAAATATAGATATTTTTGTCACTACTTATTACTGAATGTATTTGACGTTTTCAGGCAAAAGGTACCACGTTGACGCTTGTCAATAGGAACGATTTTTAAATCTATGTTCATAGCAAGGACTTTATTGACAACTAGTGAAGTGGTAGGTTTTGCTAAATAACGATACATTTGAAGGCTGAGCTCGTTCATTCAGGCGACACAGCCACGCAACTCGCAAACTACAGAATAGTATACATAGATAGCCTCGCGTGACGTATACTTATGTCGCGTTGTTGTCGCCCGAATAAGCGACACACCTCGACACATGAGATAGGAGAAATAAAAATGTAAGGTCAGCAATATCTTATGTATTATAAGTAAATATTGTAAAAATTATATACGTCATTGTTTAACAATGTCTTTTATTTATCGACCACAAAGTAGACAACACTTATAATTAATCCAAAATTAAATAACCAACTTCAAACTTGTTTCTGAACGACCGGCAGTCGAGTAACACATTCAGTCATATTCATGAGTGATCATTGATGTTGATTGTATAGTTCTCTGCTGTACAGAACCTTTAGTAAACGTAAATTAATACTAATGTATGCACAGCTTCTATGGCGACTGACTAATCGACATTGTGTCATGTCAACCAGCACTGTCATTGCTTCACTCGCCATTTTGTCCAAGTGGCGTTTGTCATCCAGGCCGGGGGCACGTGGTTGTCGTTGGGCCCCGGGCTTGTAGGGAGCCCTCGGGTCCAGACATTCTTCAAGTCCCGGTCGGCGCTAGGTGCAGGGCGGCGGCTTGTGGCGTGGTTGTTTCGCCTTCTGTTTCACTGGAAGTTCACAATTAACTAATTATTTCATCATGCAGGTAGACCAATAGTTTGCGAGTATGGCGAGTACCAAAGAAAACTAAAATGAATGTAAATGATTAAGGCGGGAGGGGCGCCTCGGGTAAAAGATATAGCGGGCTACTCATTTATCAAAGTATCGAGAGAGACAAGTAGGTCGGCTGCTACGATAGATAGAGAAATGAAATTTTAGGGGCCTAGGGTACTATTTGAGTACTATTTTTTGAGATATAAAACGTTTCCAAAAACAAAGCCGTTCCAGAGATACAAACGGTGTACGCCAGCTTGACGCCCGGTAGCGTACACCGTGAACAGGCCTTATATTTCAGAAAGTTTAAGGGTACTATTTTTTTCACCTAGGTGTTTCGTCGGTATTATTTGGGTATGGGTTTATTGGCTGCATCAGATTCTGAATATCTTTACGGTGTACGCTATCTTGACGGACACCTATTATTATACTTTTCCATCTCTTCTCCATGGGTCGAATTCTTTCCTCCTTGGATTATTCCTCGTGTGCGAGACCCGGTTTGGTAGGTGCCGGCGGCAGGTCCCGGCGCAGCAGCGCGCGCAGCGTGGAGCGCGGCACCGACACCTCCCCCACCTGCAGGTTGTGCACACAGCGGCGGCAGGTCCCGGCGCAGCAGCGCGCGCAGCGTGGAGCGCGGCACCGACACCTCCCCCACCTGCAGGTTGTGCACACAGCGGCGGCAGGTCCCGGCGCAGCAGCGCGCGCAGCGTGGAGCGCGGCACCGACACCTCCCCCACCTGCAGGTTGTGCACACAGCGGCGGCAGGTCCCGGCGCAGCAGCGCGCGCAGCGTGGAGCGCGGCACCGACACCTCCCCCACCTGCAGGTTGTGCACACAGCGGCGGCAGGTCCCGGCGCAGCAGCGCGCGCAGCGTGGAGCGCGGCACCGACACCTCCCCCACCTGCAGGTTGTGCACACAGCGGCGGCAGGTCCCGGCGCAGCAGCGCGCGCAGCGTGGAGCGCGGCACCGACACCTCCCCCACCTGCAGGTTGTGCACACAGCGGCGGCAGGTCCCGGCGCAGCAGCGCGCGCAGCGTGGAGCGCGGCACCGACACCTCCCCCACCTGCAGGTTGTGCACACAGCGGCGGCAGGTCCCGGCGCAGCAGCGCGCGCAGCGTGGAGCGCGGCACCGACACCTCCCCCACCTGCAGGTTGTGCACACAGCGGCGGCAGGTCCCGGCGCAGCAGCGCGCGCAGCGTGGAGCGCGGCACCGACACCTCCCCCACCTGCAGGTTGTGCACACAGCGGCGGCAGGTCCCGGCGCAGCAGCGCGCGCAGCGTGGAGCGCGGCACCGACACCTCCCCCACCTGCAGGTTGTGCACACAGCGGCGGCAGGTCCCGGCGCAGCAGCGCGCGCAGCGTGGAGCGCGGCACCGACACCTCCCCCACCTGCAGGTTGTGCACACAGCGGCGGCAGGTCCCGGCGCAGCAGCGCGCGCAGCGTGGAGCGCGGCACCGACACCTCCCCCACCTGCAGGTTGTGCACACAGCGGCGGCAGGTCCCGGCGCAGCAGCGCGCGCAGCGTGGAGCGCGGCACCGACACCTCCCCCACCTGCAGGTTGTGCACACAGCGGCGGCAGGTCCCGGCGCAGCAGCGCGCGCAGCGTGGAGCGCGGCACCGACACCTCCCCCACCTGCAGGTTGTGCACACAGCGGCGGCAGGTCCCGGCGCAGCAGCGCGCGCAGCGTGGAGCGCGGCACCGACACCTCCCCCACCTGCAGGTTGTGCACACAGCGGCGGCAGGTCCCGGCGCAGCAGCGCGCGCAGCGTGGAGCGCGGCACCGACACCTCCCCCACCTGCAGGTTGTGCACACAGCGGCGGCAGGTCCCGGCGCAGCAGCGCGCGCAGCGTGGAGCGCGGCACCGACACCTCCCCCACCTGCAGGTTGTGCACACAGCGGCGGCAGGTCCCGGCGCAGCAGCGCGCGCAGCGTGGAGCGCGGCACCGACACCTCCCCCACCTGCAGGTTGTGCACACAGCGGCGGCAGGTCCCGGCGCAGCAGCGCGCGCAGCGTGGAGCGCGGCACCGACACCTCCCCCACCTGCAGGTTGTGCACACAGCGGCGGCAGGTCCCGGCGCAGCAGCGCGCGCAGCGTGGAGCGCGGCACCGACACCTCCCCCACCTGCAGGTTGTGCACACAGCGGCGGCAGGTCCCGGCGCAGCAGCGCGCGCAGCGTGGAGCGCGGCACCGACACCTCCCCCACCTGCAGGTTGTGCACACAGCGGCGGCAGGTCCCGGCGCAGCAGCGCGCGCAGCGTGGAGCGCGGCACCGACACCTCCCCCACCTGCAGGTTGTGCACACAGCGGCGGCAGGTCCCGGCGCAGCAGCGCGCGCAGCGTGGAGCGCGGCACCGACACCTCCCCCACCTGCAGGTTGTGCACACAGCGGCGGCAGGTCCCGGCGCAGCAGCGCGCGCAGCGTGGAGCGCGGCACCGACACCTCCCCCACCTGCAGGTTGTGCACACAGCGGCGGCAGGTCCCGGCGCAGCAGCGCGCGCAGCGTGGAGCGCGGCACCGACACCTCCCCCACCTGCAGGTTGTGCACACAGCGGCGGCAGGTCCCGGCGCAGCAGCGCGCGCAGCGTGGAGCGCGGCACCGACACCTCCCCCACCTGCAGGTTGTGCACACAGCGGCGGCAGGTCCCGGCGCAGCAGCGCGCGCAGCGTGGAGCGCGGCACCGACACCTCCCCCACCTGCAGGTTGTGCACACAGCGGCGGCAGGTCCCGGCGCAGCAGCGCGCGCAGCGTGGAGCGCGGCACCGACACCTCCCCCACCTGCAGGTTGTGCACACAGCGGCGGCAGGTCCCGGCGCAGCAGCGCGCGCAGCGTGGAGCGCGGCACCGACACCTCCCCCACCTGCAGGTTGTGCACACAGCGGCGGCAGGTCCCGGCGCAGCAGCGCGCGCAGCGTGGAGCGCGGCACCGACACCTCCCCCACCTGCAGGTTGTGCACACAGCGGCGGCAGGTCCCGGCGCAGCAGCGCGCGCAGCGTGGAGCGCGGCACCGACACCTCCCCCACCTGCAGGTTGTGCACACAGCGGCGGCAGGTCCCGGCGCAGCAGCGCGCGCAGCGTGGAGCGCGGCACCGACACCTCCCCCACCTGCAGGTTGTGCACACAGCGGCGGCAGGTCCCGGCGCAGCAGCGCGCGCAGCGTGGAGCGCGGCACCGACACCTCCCCCACCTGCAGGTTGTGCACACAGCGGCGGCAGGTCCCGGCGCAGCAGCGCGCGCAGCGTGGAGCGCGGCACCGACACCTCCCCCACCTGCAGGTTGTGCACACAGCGGCGGCAGGTCCCGGCGCAGCAGCGCGCGCAGCGTGGAGCGCGGCACCGACACCTCCCCCACCTGCAGGTTGTGCACACAGCGGCGGCAGGTCCCGGCGCAGCAGCGCGCGCAGCGTGGAGCGCGGCACCGACACCTCCCCCACCTGCAGGTTGTGCACACAGCGGCGGCAGGTCCCGGCGCAGCAGCGCGCGCAGCGTGGAGCGCGGCACCGACACCTCCCCCACCTGCAGGTTGTGCACACAGCGGCGGCAGGTCCCGGCGCAGCAGCGCGCGCAGCGTGGAGCGCGGCACCGACACCTCCCCCACCTGCAGGTTGTGCACACAGCGGCGGCAGGTCCCGGCGCAGCAGCGCGCGCAGCGTGGAGCGCGGCACCGACACCTCCCCCACCTGCAGGTTGTGCACACAGCGGCGGCAGGTCCCGGCGCAGCAGCGCGCGCAGCGTGGAGCGCGGCACGCGCAGCGCCGCCGCGCGCGCGCGCACCGACAGCGCCGGCGCCGCCCGCAGCGACGCCGACACCTCGCCCACCAGCAGCTTCCTGGGGTCATACCCATACTGCATTACACTTTCACGCAAATCTGGAGGCACGGCAGTGCCCAAACTAAAATTAGTTATTCTGCTAGTAGGGATTTAGTCCAGTATATCTGACTTAATTTGTCGCTTTCTGTGATCACTAAACAGGCCAACGGGGCACTTTCACAGGTCTGAATCTACCAGCAGCTTCGTATGACATCTGAAGAGTAGAAACTCCCGCCATCTCTAGCAAAGCATGGCCGAACTGTCCGATTCTCGAAACGACTCAAATGACACCGCTTAAAAACTTGACATTTTTACTACGAAAGAAATAAAAAAAGCAGACTCAGCTGAAAAGGTCTCCAAAGTACGGACTTTTCGTAATTTTGAAATTGTAGCAGTATGCTTCCCAGAAAGGCAAGTAATGGATTAGAGCACATAAAAGTTACCGGCGGGCGGGCCGTCCGGGGCGCGGCGCGTCGTGCACGGAGCCCGAAGCGAATAGTTTGCGCTCCCACACCAGTAGCGTGTTCTTGGCCGGCGCTGGCCGCCCGAAGCGCTGCTCGAACTGCTGCTTTATCTGAAGTATGCAATTTTAAGTTGCGATTTGACTAAGTAGAAACATCAATAGGTTCATACTTGTAAAAATTTCCGGTTGACTGACAAAGTCATATACTAGACTAAACTTTAACTTAATATTCTGTTATTGCTGTAAAATTAGAAAAAATACATAAGAAAGCCTATGAAACAGATATTATCAATTAGCAAGCATAACCAAAACACAGTCAAAAAGATGAACCAAATCAAATAGTTATACTAGTGCTTCACCACTTTCACAATCCTAACAACATTATTACTGAAAATCCAGGGTTCTTGATTCAGCCCGCACAAAATTACAAAAGGTTGAAAAGGACAGAATTGCTTTGAGAAAAATATGTTTTGCTCGACTTGGCGGGGGGCACTTCCGTACCCCAGATTAACCTCTGGCCTATAGTGTCTTTTTGTGCTATTATTTTTCAGGTTTTTTTGTAGAAATCATGGAAAATAACTGAACACAATCAGAAACTACAGTACAATAATTGATAATGCAATTAGAAAACAGAAAGTTATTGACAAACGCATGTAGAACTACCCGTTAACAATTTAGGCTGCAAAGCCTGCTTTGGAATCACACCAGACAATCAGATCAAACAATATTACATCAGCAGGTCTTAAATGCAATACGTCTTAATTAAAGGATGGCATATTTTGAAATTTTGCATTCCATCGGTAGCTTATGGTGATGGTGGTATTCCTCCGTCCTGGGCCACAATCTACTTGACTCTAGTGTAAATACTTCTCTGATGGCTAACCTGTCCTATGGATGTGTGCGTGTGATGTCGCTCGTGCACCCAGGCGGCCGCCACGACGCGCTGCTCGATCGTGAAGCTCGACGTGTCTACGCAGCCCTTCCTGTTACTCTCCTTGCCGGGCCCGCTACTCGACTTCACAACTTTCGCTTCCACTCGTGTTTCACATGCTGGCGGTTGAGGTACGACTAAATCATGCGAGGGAACTGCTCCCGCCTGGTTTTCTTGCGTGCTAGTTGCCGGTTCCGTTGTAGGAACACCGAAAAACTGTTGATATCCATTATGAACGGTAGACTGATTTGGGAAGTGGTACATAGCTTTTTTTCTCTCTTAAATAGCACTTGAAGTAAGTCTTTGCTTAGCAACGATACTAAAGAAACTTAAGGTATCGCATTAATTAGTAACTATTTTCTTAAATAAAACAGCATATAAACATAAAACTATGCTTTATTTGTTTACTTCCTCGATCAAGTCAAGTTGCCTGGCAGTGTCAGTCAGCTGTCAGTTTACAGTATCTGTCAGTGTCACTAATGTCTATGGTTTTTTTTCTCTAACCTGTGACTACGAAACCACAACGCATTCAGCCACAGGTTTTCCCCTTAGAACTTAGATAAATTATAAAACTTAACATACAATGAAGAAATGTAAATATAAGTCATTTATGGATAAATGCTCAAG
Organism: Eudemis profundana; assembly: GCA_947034925.1. Classification (NCBI taxonomy): domain Eukaryota; kingdom Metazoa; phylum Arthropoda; class Insecta; order Lepidoptera; family Tortricidae; genus Eudemis; species Eudemis profundana. The sequence goes on along the minus strand of OX344806.1, from coordinate 24,393,066 downwards.
GAATTAAATATACATGGTCCACAATTATATCGTCTCATCATCCAAATCTTGCTATCTACTTCTCAAAAGCAGTATGGGGAAGTTTTCCGTCACTAAATAATCATCTTCAAAGATCACGGCGATGTTCAATTCGAATTCTGAAACAGAAACAAAAGTAGATTTCGTCACTATGCCGTCTTCAGTCGCAATATATTACTATACCCAATTACCCATCGATATATACATAGTTCAGGAAAGAGGATTCAAGCCGTAAAACTTAATAAACATTATTATATCGTATATTAAATCAATGTTAATAAAAGAAATTGTGGTGGCATCGGCGAAATGAGGTAAGGTTTACCCAGGTAAGGTAAAGTACACCTTAACAGAATGTTGGCTACGTTGTTGTGTAGTAGTGGGTTACCTATCTTGAAGTGTGGTGGTGGGTTACCTAACTTGAAGTGTGGTGGTGGGTTACCTATCTTGAAGTGCGGCGTGGTGTGCGTGGGCGCAGTGAAGAGGCGCGGTAGCACCATGTGCAGCGGGATGTCGCGCGCGCGCGCCACGTCGCCCTCCCCCACCTGGATGTTCTGGATCTCTGTAGCTACACAGCCAACAATGGTCTCATTTTTAAAATTTAGTTGTTTTACACCTTCTTCTCTTAAGTCACCGACTAGTGTGTGGATATATCATTTCATTGTGCATTCAGTGAAACCGGTTTTTATTAATTTATAACAAGTTAGCATTATGATATTATAAATAAATAAATAAATGAAATGTAACTAGCCTTAAACTAGCCTTTCTTCGCTCTAACTACAAAGTAGAGTCTGTGCGGAAAGAGAATAGGTGTGGCGAAAAACGGAACTAACCTAACCAGTATGGCCACAGAACAGAAAATACGGCACATACGGTAGAAAAGCATTACAGCGCCCCGCAAAATTAATCCTATTCTCTTTCCGCACAGACTCTACTATGAAGGATATTTACTTCAAACCACATAAACTTCAGACCTATACCCTGTTCACGATAACAAGCTAGCAGTGGCGTGGCGTAAAAGATATCCTTGGGCAAGCCGGTCCAGATTTGGCGTACATTTTCCTTAAGAGCTGTACGTCTAGCATAACTGGCCGCGACTTCATTTCTCGCGCGACAGAGCATCACCTGCCACTGTCACACGATATTGAGTGGATAGAGATAGGTAGCACTTGTTGCGCGGCAAAGAGTCGCGGGACACAGCTGTGCTAGAGGTACTGTAGAATAAGGTGCTCAAATGCCTAATATTAGGCAAGCCGGTAGGAATCGAGTTGTTATTGAACATGCGATATGTAGTGCACATACGGACCGTCCCGGGAGAAGCCGTCGGGCGCGCCGCACGTCTCCACGCGCACCAGCTGCAGCTCGATGGACTTGATCGCCACCGAGCACGAGTCCACGCGGATCTGCAACACGCATGCGAATCTAGATATTTCACAGCTGCAAGGGGTTAAGGCCATCCATCATGTGACACCTATAGAGCAGCGGGGCCTAGGCAAATGTGAAGACCTTTGCTAGTAACTTAAATAACTGGCCAAGAGCATGTCGGACCATGCTCAGTGTAGGGTTCCATAGCTGTAACTATAAGGTAAAAAATACGATGTAAACAAAGTACAACAACAAAAGAGCGTATCTTCATAGCAATTACGTCCTTTTGTTGAGAAGCGCAGTTTATCGGCAATAACTCAAAAACGGTTAATCCGATCTTGTTGAAAATAATTTTCATTGAAAGTATTAATTGAGCGTTATCTTTGTAATTTTTTTTATATTTTTGGACACACGGTTTAGAAGATAGAGGGGGGGGACACAATTTTCACAACTTTCGGAGCGATTATTTCCAAAGGTATTCACTTAATCAAAAACATTACTTAAGAACCTTAAAATGTTTTCAAAAGAGCTGTCGAACTATGTACCACACGTTGCCATTTTGTGAAAAAAATTTTTTTTTGGTTTTGTTACATGTATGGAGTGCCCCCCCAAGATTTTTTTAGTTTTATTATTTAACTACCAAACTTAGTTGCGGCATCTACAAGACATCTATATTCCAAATTTCATCAGTATAGGTCTTGTAGTTTTTGAGTAAAATGCCTGTGACATACGGACGGACGGACGGACGGACATGACGAAACTATAAGGGTTCCTTTTTAGGCATTTTGGCTACGGAACCCTAAAAAGCGTCTTTACGCATTACATCTACGACATGTGGCTAAAATACATATATGAAAAGTTCTCTCGATTTCTCATGAATTCCATTATCAGAACTGAATTTTGAAAAAATGGGGCCCAATCTATTCTTTCACATAAAAAAAGAATTGAGTCTTGTAACGTTCCGGTCACTGTATGCGTAGAGGTAGGATTACACTCCGTGATTTCACCGCGCGGCTAGTAGTGGCCGCGTTTAGTGGCCCAATGTGCGGACGCTATGAGCCACTTGTGGTCACGTTTAGTGGCCCAATGTGCGGACGCTATGAGCCACTTGTGATCACGTTTAGTGGCCCAATGTGCGGACGCTATGAGCCACTTGTGGTCACGTTTAGTGGCCCAATGTGCGGACGCTATGAGCCACTTGTGGTCACGTTTAGTGGCCCAATGTGCGGACGCTATGAGCCACTTGTGATCACGTTTAGTGGCCCCAATGTGCGGACGCTATGAGCCACTTGTGATCACGTTTAGTGGCCCCAATGTGCGGACGCTATGAGCCACTTGTGGTCGCGTTTAGTGGCCCCAATGTGCGGACGCTATGAGCCACTTGTGGTCGCGTTTAGTGGCCCCAATGTGCGGACGCTATGAGCCACTTGTGGTCGCGTTTAGTGGCCCAATGTGCGGACGCTATGAGCCACTTGTGGTCGCGTTTAGTGGCCCCAATGTGCGGACGCTATGAGCCACTTGTGGTCGCGTTTAGTGGCCCCAATGTGCGGACGCTATGAGCCACTTGTGGTCGCGTTTCGTGCCCCAATGTGCGGACGCTATGAGCCACTTGTGGTCGCGTTTCGTGGCCCAATGTGCGTACGCTTTGAGCCACTTGTGGCTGCGTTTAGTGGCCCAATGTGCGGACGCTATGAGCCACTTGTGGTCGCGTTTAGTGGCCCCAATGTGCGGACGCTATGAGCCACTTGTGGTCGCGTTTAGTGGCCCAATGTGCGGACGCTTTGAGCTACTTGTGGCTGCGTTTAGTGGCCCAATATGTGGACGCAATGAGCCACTTGTGGCTGCGTTTAGTGGCCCAATGTCCAGAGGCTCTAAGTTTTTGTGTGTACCTTGCCGGTGAGCGGCTTGTCGAGCGGACACACGGTGGAGTCGATCTCGGCGTAGATGCTGAAGGCGGGCATGGGTGCGCGCGCGCCGCCGCCCAGCCGCACCGACGCAGGGGTGATCTCGCACCGCACGGGCTTCAGGGCCGGCGGCTCTTGCTACAACAGATTACAGATTTGTTTAAGTTTAATTTAAGTCAGTCACAGAATTAGGTATTGAGTTCAAGATACACAAGTTCTTAAATAGTACTATTCAAGCACTTTAATAAACCATTGATTTCAATATCTTACCGTAATAAATGTGATTCTTTCTTTCTTTTAATAATGTCATCTAGCCATATGCAATATGCATGCATGTAGAATTGAAGGGATGTTTACAAAAACAACATAACTAACTAAGCTGGTTGACACCTACTGTCACTAAAAATGTTTCCCTATAAGTGTCAACCAGTCTAGGCAGTTATGTTGTTTTTGTAAACATCCCTTCAATTGTAGATCAACATGTTATCTCTATATTTGATTTTATTTAAATGGTCTACTTCTTATCTATCCCTTGCATTTCGCATTTAATTGACAAAAAATAGAAGGTTGAGTCTTTTTGCTTAAATATGCTCAATTAATAAATCCAAGATGAAGAAGTTAACTAGTATACAAAATGAAAAGCTCTTTACATGTCTATGCTGCACAAAAAACTGGCAACTAGCGTTTAGGGGCTTGTTGAGGAAGGAGCGCTTCATGCCGCACTTGAGCGTGTACATGATGTTGACGAACACGCCGTGGTACGTCTCCAGCAGGCCCGGGTAGCCCGGGGACGTGGCCTGACGAGCCCGCAGCGGAATCTCGAACGGGATCTCAGTCACACCGGCAGGTATCTTCCCAGGGGGAGCCAGCTCCACTGATGTGTTTAATAAGTTTATTGGCTGAAAATTAAAAAGAATATGATGCAAACTCTTTACTTGTAATGTTTCAAGCAAAAGATAGGTATAGTCAGTATCAAACAGCCAGTAACATTCAAAGTGCATAAAGATCCAAAAATAATTCGTTTTTATTGACAAGTGGCGATAGCTATCTATAGCCTAGCTAGCAGTGGTGTGGCGTCAAAGGTCACCCAGGTCGAGTGTCACCCATACTAGCTACAGCACTGAGCCTAGCTACAATGCATTTACATGATGTTCTAAGTTAGCCTACAGTGAAAGAAGCGCCAATCGTAGAAAAGTTATGAGGACATTGCCTAGCGTGGTATGGGCATGTCATGCGGTAGGATGTTAGTCATATGACAAGACAAGTGTTAGGTATGAATCTGAAAGATTCTGGAAGAAGAGGTAGGCCAAGGAAGAGGTGGATGGATTGTGTGAGAGATGATATGGCTAGGAGGGATGTAAACGCTGAGATAATGGGTGATAGAGAGGTATGAAAGAAGAAGACATGCTGCGCCAACCCCAAATTAATGGGACAAGGGCAAGCAAATGATAATGATGTTCTAAGTTAACCTTAATGCTGTTGGAGAAAGCCTCGAAGATGCCGACGTTCTTGGAGCTGAGCTGCAGGTTGACGGCGCCCTCGGCCACGAGCGTCAGACCCTCGTGCCGCGTGTCGCCGCCGCTCTCCACCACCACCACCCCCGCGATCACCTCCTGCAACCCAACAATTAACACAATTGGAAATGTTAATGGAATAAAATATTGAGTGGATTTATATTTATAGAAAAGGTTGATCTATTTCATAATTTGAAGTAGTTTAATAATTAGTTGGAACGAGAGAGTGGGAGTAAACTAATCAATTGTAATGATACTTTGTTACTTACTCCTTCATGATACACTTTGCTCGGCCTCTTTAAATTGATTGTTAAGCTAGTGGACATTATTCCAAATACTCGAGAAACTGATGAAGTTCAAAGTATTTGCTTCTCGTTTTATTTACCAAAACATCAGCCCAATGGCAATATAATCTGCATCAAAGATAATCAACAACTGTCAAAGTTGTGAAGTTAGTTGTCAAACACGTCAAACTGATAATTACGTTTCGTTCACATAACTTATTTCTTTCTTAAATTGACATATCTCTAAATTTTAATACTTTTTACTCCTGAAAGTATGACATTTTGATATCATAATACATACAGCTCTAAGTAAGCTTTTCCACAAAAAGACTCGAAAAATTCTACTAAAAGTTGCGTTAAGCACAAACTTAACGCATTCCCTCGTTGAGTTACCACACTAAATAAAATATACCCATTGTGTTCTTGAAATTTATTTGGTCTTGTTTTCCTTTTTTAATAGTTAATACTATCACTTTTTAATTTTATAAATAAACTCAAAGAAAGAGATTAGTCAATATAAGCCTTGCAGACTTTGTTATAGCAACATTAATTATACGTCAAACTTGAAAGAAGAAATCAGTTGATTAAGGAAGTCCGCTGGTGGCGGTAATGTGCAATTTTTCTTGATTTAAATTTACGATCATATTATTTTTGTTACGTTTCTAAATATTTATTCGCGGGTTACACCGTTTACGTGTTTATTTATTTTGTCGTGTTCGAGAGCGTGAGCGTGATCAGTTAATGTGTAGTGGCAGCGTTCGGAACAGGTGATGTCGGGTACACCCCGGATGGATCGATACCGGTGACTTTGCGTCGCTTTTTGTGCGAGGGTGAGGGTGAGACAGCATGGAGAAGTCGGCGCGGCCGCGGACGGCGCTGAACGAGTGCGTGAAGGTGGTGGTGCGCTGCCGGCCGCTGTCCAGCCGCGAGCGGAGCGAGGGTCATGATGAGGTGGGTTGTTTATGTCGCGCGCTGTGGTGCGCGCGCCGCCGCAACACTTAAACGTTTCGCAAACAATGCCAGATATTTGACAATGCATTTCTCAAAAGAAAGGCACGCGATCGTGTTTATGTTTATTAAAATCGCGTCACGGCATCGCGTCGGGTCGGGCGTCACTCCTCAATAATTGATCGGGGATCCCGCATGATGCGCCAATGTACCAGCTGTTTGGGATGGATCCGTGTTGGACCAAGTCGTGGCCGTGAGCAAGTCGGAGCCCTACGCAGCTCGGCAGTGTGGGCCGCTGCGACGCGTTCCTTGCAAATTCACGCCCATGCAAACGCCATACTAACATTAAATTCCTATTGCACAACACAAAGGCCCTCTCTAAGTTATTCAGCTGCTGATTAGTCTGAATCGATACGGCACCCTTGGCCGGTTCGGAAGTTGACTAAAAACTCGGCCCTGACTCTACCTCCTTCACCTTTCTGAGAAAGTGAAAACAATTACTTACTTGGCCATTAATATTTATTTTCAGGCATTACTTCATTTGCCTAAATAACGTACCTACGTGGTTAGCTCATATGTCCATGTTCTCTTTTGTTGAGGAAAGTGTTTTCCTCAAAGTTAGGAAGGGCCCTATTCCCTGGCTGCTAAATACGCGGCCGGGTGCATGTAGTAGCAACTGCATATGATTGACAGAGTAGATAGCTGTGGGTGTAGTGCAGGGGTCTCAAACTGCGACCCGCGTACAGAACCCCCCCCCCCCCCCCAGGATGAAAAAAGATTACACGTAACACCAAGTCGACCATGTCATGTGGCCCGCGCGACATATTCAAAGCTGCTGTATGGCCCTTTGGGAAAAAAGTTTGGAGACCCCTGTACGTCTAGCATAACTGGCCGCCGCAACTTCGTTTCTCGCGCGACAGAGCATCGCCTGTCACTGTCACACTATATCGAGTGGAAAGAGATAGGTAGCATTTGTCTCGCGACAAGGAGTCGCGTGTCACAGTTGTGCTAGAGGTAGGTACTGGTCTAGTGAAAAGGGGTACAAGGAGTACACATTAGTGATGGTACAAAAGGTCACTCTATTGTATGACTTAAGCCCCTTTGTATCTAGTATAAATGTGCCTTGTACCCCTTTTTACTAGACCCACAGATAGGAACTTTAATCTCTTTTCTTCCTTTATCTGCTCCTTGAGTATGTTACACAAAGGGAGTACAAAGGGTATGTTATCATTAATAACCCAAATTGCCGATATGAGGGCGCTTTCTCACAACACCTCTAAACACGCGAATTACGATCTGTCTGGTAGTCATTATTAACAAGACGCATCTTTTCGTCTGTTATCTTTTCTAATGCCTAGTATGCCTACCTCAGCTCTTGCTCCTTCCCAGGTCACGCAGCTGCAATGATTCACCCCGAGATCGCGTTTGTTTTCTTTGTTGCGTATTTACTTTGTTGCGTACTCATAATTGCTCATACTCTGACCTAAGGGTAAAGAGTTAGTCCATTTATGGCAGGTTTTCGTGGACGCTACATGATATACTTTTTTCGTATGTATAAACATACCCATAATTTTAAGATCTTTAACTGGTAGGTAGGTTTCTTATAGTCATACAAAAGCTACCGCCCATTAATTAAAACGTGGATTAAATTAACAAACACAAACCTACCTACGGACCTAAGTCGTAGATAAGCTAAATCAGCTTGATTTGATGATATCTTCAAAGATACGTCGCGGGCGAAGATACTTAGCCGATTCCAATAACTAGGTACTGCATTCGTAATCTATCATATTCTTCCATATAAATGGAAGAGGAAAATGGCTATTGGGATCGTAAAATCGTCAGGACCAAGGACCTTAAAATAAATAGCTGGACGGAGTCTCGCCAACTGTCGCCAACAGACAACTGAAGCATTTGTAGTGGGCCGGTTGCTCGTACTTACGAGCCGCACGCACACGTCAACAAGTTTTTTGCTACTACCCGCAGCACACATACATTGACCTGGCCAACCAGCGTTAAAGAAACCAGCGGTCGGGCAAGATTTGTATATAATATATTTGTTTTAAAACAATTTGCACACGTGCTATGTGCGTGTCGCTATAGTTATCAACATTGCAAGAGATGCAACACGCAGGATGCATGGTCAAAACAAACGAGCGGCGCACGCGCACCGGCCGCCGTAAGTAGGTGAGTCGTAATGTCCATACAACGTGCCGTATTTAGGCATAGATCATCTGGTCGGGCCGGCGGCCTTCTGCCGGCGCACATGTGTGGGAAATAAATCAAATTGTCCACAATCCTGTGTGATTTGTAACTTGCACAAGTGGATATACTGCATGCCTAAACGCGTTCGTTGCTAAGTATGTTAACTTAGCGCAACGAGGACTTCTTAGGAGGTAGGCAAACGGTCCCCTTCAAAGAGAATACAACCACTACGTTTAGGCCCCTCTTCCAAGCAACCGCGAAACAACATGACCAAATTCGTCTGGTATTTATTTTTGTGGTTGTGAAATTGTCAGTGAAAAATGTGCTAATGTGACTTCCTTTCGTGTTGTTTTAAGGTGTCATCTACACATATGTATAAGAGAACATAATACGATTAAGCAATTAATATATCTCATCTTTGCTATTGTATTATATAATAATGTATTGTTATAAAATTTAAAGTTAGTTAGGCTTAAATATGTATTTAATTAATAATATAATATATCATTAATTAAAAAATTTATAAATTACATGTTGCAGTGCCCTACAGGGTTTCATAGCTGAGCTGTTAGAAATGTAAGACCTATGTAAACCTATGAAAGCAATAAACGAACTGATAACTGATAACAAAAATATCTGATCACGCTTTTATGCTAAAAACAAGATTACAAGTCCAAATGTACATTCTAAAGAGTTTGTTCTTCATAGAATCATGTATGGAGACTTCTTATCCAAGAAACCAACTATCCGATTCCCCTTATGGGTCCTAAGTAGTAGTTACGTTTATACTATCAAAATCTACCTTTTATGCAAAAAACAAGGTGTTTTTCGTGAATATAATAACCCTAAATAAAATTAGCAAAATTATTGTCTTCGGTTTCCGCGATTATCACTCATAGTAATAAAACAACTTAAACGGATTAAATCGGAACGCTGAAAAGGGTTACGAAACGTCGGGACTTAAAATGTAGTAATATACGCGATTTAATCCGTTTAAGTTGTTTTATTACTATTAGCAAAATTGTTTTCAATAATTGTACTGCACAATTCACTTATAGTTTTCAAATTAAACAGATGCCTTATTTGCGGACGTTGAAAATCCATAAATAGGTTTCGTGCCAAGCCTACATTTCATTCAGCCCCGTTCCGTAATCGCATTCGCCGGGAAACTTTGGCTGTTAAACGTATTTCCATGGCGATGAGCGATGAGCGTTGCCATTGTCAGCTTGTTGCTCGCGGTCGCTTACCTACCGAAGTTTCCACCCTCACCCGCCCGCATGCTACGAGACTACTATCTGTTACAGTGTAGCTGAAAGTTATACGAAAACGATTAAAATTAACGACGTGACAACTCATATAACAAACATTTAGCGAATTGCATCTCGTAATTAGTTTTTTATCAACTATCGTCGGGCACTGAGGTCAAACATGAGATCTATCCTTCGACTGACTGGTTACGTGCCGTTTTCATTGACATCGTTTGTATTTCCTGACAAATATTACTTAGAACTTTTGAAGACAAGAGTATATAGGCTGTTACTGAACCGAAGACCTATTTACATATTAGGCATTGTAATCACTTACCATCAAGTACTACTGAGATCAAGCGCATGTCTTTTCAGATCACTCAATAACATGATTCATTTACATATATGAAGTCAGAATAGTACATCAGTTGTATTTGGCAGTTACATTGCAAGTTAAGCCATAGGCTGTTTCTAAATCAACTCATTATGTTAACTTGTAGAGCGATAAGATTGCAGTTCATCACTGGTTATTTGAATATGATTAAGGGCGCATTTGCATACGCGGGCGGCGCGTGCGCTACTACTCGTGTTGCCAGGTCTAGTTTACCAAAAATCGGGTCTTAGTGCAACAATAAATCGGGATTTTGGTGTTACAGCATACATAGTCGTAAATTGGAATTTTGAAAAACTACGAACGGATCACTCACAACAACAACACTAACAATTGTGTGTGCGAAACAGGTATGTCTGTGACATGAATCCTCTGGCCTTTTGGTTGGCACTATTTTTAACACACCCTAGATAACAGATTGTCAGTACTTAAAAAAACATGTATCTAGTACTGACTCCAGATAAAAACGCAGTAAGTGTATATGAAGTTCGTATGTAACTTTTGACGTTTATCTTTGCGACGTTTTTAGATACGAGTTCTTTTTTCAAAGTAGTGCGAGATAAAAAGACGTCTGAAACTCGGTATATTTGGGGGACCGATCGAGGGTTAACCGGGACGTGTCCACAAACCTCTTAAAATCGGGACGTCCCGCTCAAATGAGGACATCTGGCAACTCTAGCTACAACAGTCGCCGGCGCATAACACGGGTGATGCGTGCGATAGCGCCACCGGCACCGATCTCACCGCAGATAAGCCTATGTAAAACACCGCCATAAAACACAAACACACTAAATTAGTTACGCTAAAACAACCCAATGTCTTGTGGAGTCTATTTTCACATCATGGCAATCTTGGCATCTATGAATGTGAAAGAGATAATCAGGTGCAACGTCACGGTCCACGATTGTATTTTTAATTTTTCTATTTGTCATGTGCCAGGAATTTAACCTGATTTCTCTGGAGCGTTTGCTACAGTTTTTGGCTATCTGTAGGTAGCGAAGAAGCGACGCACGATCAGAACGAGCGATCAGAAATGGTACGAGCGTCTGTCTGCGAAGGGGGCGGGGGATCAGTTTCCAGAGGCCGAGCTGCCGCTCCAGGTCTGCCTCGGGCCCGCCTCGGCGGGGCCCGCACTAACCCGGGGTCGACGGGGAACCTGGTCCATCACTGACACTAGATTACATGCAATAACGTAGTACTTACGTCCTAAGTACGCAAAAGCTGTACAAGAGCTTGTACAGCCACAAGGCCACGCTTCCAGCAGAGCTGTGCGAGGTAGCGGAGCGGTGTGCGAGGAAAACAGCCACTAATCAATGTGCCCAACCAACGTTGGGTTTTATACCTCCAGTTTGAGCTATAAAGGCTGTATAAGCTCTTATACAGTTTGTGCGTTATTTGGAATATTACGAGGCGGTTATGTATATGTTGTAAGATTTATCCGCATTGCAGACGCGCTGGCGCCCGTGTTTCACTGTTGAAAGAATTACGTAAAGGAATTTTAGCGGTCATGTAGCATTCTCGATATATGGAACATGCTCTGACTCAGAGCGAGCCTGAGAATACCTTTTGCCCTTTAGGCTGCGTTTCCACCAGGGATGTGCGAGGATACGTAGCGAGGGGCGTGTTCGTCATAGAAACACTTCATTTACCTATCCTCGCTCCGCTGAGCTGTTTCTATTGGTTCATCACAAACACATCCCTCGCTACGCATCCTCGCATATCCCTGGTGGAAACGCAGCCTAATCGAGCGTGTTTTCAATGCGGGTGTCGCAAAATTAATAATCTGTATTTATGGTGGAGGGTATAATTAATTAGGTGCTTTTTTTCTCACACCAGCAGGAGACGGGTAGATCATGCCATGTGGGATAGTCGTCGGTGATTCACTAATGTATTATTAATTGGTCGGTTCTCGCGTTCGGCCGTAACACGTGGGTGGTTAATGGTTATGTGTCCATTAGTTATACAATCACGATAATTAACCATTATAACTAGCGTAGAGTAATTAAGTAAGACTTGGTAAACGGATAGTGAGAGTATCATTCCAAAAAGCATTAGGATATTTGTGCATTCATTCATTCTATTAACGGTAATTTCATTCACTATTTGACTCGGACTCATATCATCATCCTAAGTTAAGATAACTGACAATACTTAATCCGTCGTCCGACAGACGGATGGTAAAAGTGGTAAAAATTAGTTACTAATAGGTGAAGGAAGTCGTTAGTTTAATTATTTTTAAATACTTATTAATAATGCTCTTTTGATAACAATGCGAAATCTATCGACCGTTATAAGTCGTCGCCAAGATTTTCCCTTATTCATAAGAGAACTAATTTCAACTGGCCCCAATACTTATGCAGTTTTTCCATACGAAGATATGACTCCTGATTCGATTGAAATTATATTGTACCTACACCTAAATGGAAAGTAAATTTTTGGTCAGCCGTTATTAAAATTGATCCGCAAAAAAAATAAGCAGTTAAATCATTTGGGCAGCATACAAAGATTTGGCTGGCAATAAATAAAATCGGGCGGCAACTCTTGTTCAGCAAACAGTTTAAAAACGGTTAACATTTTAACCAATATTAATCTGCTTTTTTTATCATTTGGCTGCCTAATAAACAGTCGAGCTGCAAAATAATTACTTGGGTAGCAAGATTTTACAATTGGTCAGCAGAGAGTTTAATTGAGATATACAGGGTGTCACTGTGATATATACTGGGTGTCACTGTGATATATACAGGGTGTCACTGTGTTATATTATATACAGGGTGTCACTGTGATAGATACAGGATGTCACTGTGATATATACAGGATGTCACTGTGTTATATACAGGGTGTCACTGTAATATATACAGGGTGTCACTGTGATAGATACAGGATGTCACTGTGATATATACAGGGTGTCACTGTGTTATATACAGGGTGTCACTGTAATGTATACAGGATGTTACTGTGATATATACAGAATGTCATTGTGATATATACAGGGTGCCATTGTGTTATATACAGGGTGTCACTGTGATAGATACAGGATGTCACTGTCAGCAGAGAAAACATGTCTGTAAGCAGTTTAATTGAGATATACAGGGTGTCACTGTGATATATACTGGGTGTCACTGTGATATAACAGGGTGTCACTGTGTTATATACAGGGTGTCACTGTGATAGATACAGGATGTCACTGTGATATATACAGGCTGTCACTGTGTTATATACAGGGTGTCACTGTAATGTATACAGGGTGTCACTCTAAAAACGAAACAGCTCCCAAAAATAGGTAGGTTAGAGTTATTTTTTTTTTGATGACCCTAAAACGAAACGGCTCCCAAAAATATGTAGGTTAGAGTTATTTTTTTTTATGACCCTAAAAACGAAACGGCTCCCAAAATAGGTAGGTTAGGGTTATTTTATTTTGATGACCCTAAAAACGAAACGGCCCCCAAAAATAGGTAGGTTAGGGTTATTTTTTTTAATGGCCCTAAAAACGAAACGGCTCCCAAAAAAAGGTAAGTTAGGGTTATTTTTTTTAATGGCCTTAAAAACGAAACTGCTCCCAAAAATAGGTAGGTTAGGGTTATTTTTTTTAATGGCCTTAAAAACGAAACGGCTCCCAAAAATAGGTAGGTTAGGGTTATTTTTTTTGATGACCCTAAAAACAAAACGGTTCCCAAAAATAGGTAGGTTAGGGTTATTTTTTTTGATGACCCTAAAAACGAAACGGCTCCCAAAAATAGGTAGGTTAGGGTTATTTTTTTTTGATGACCCTAAAAACGAAACGGCTCTCAAAAATAGGTAGGTTAGGGTTATTTTTTTTGTTGACCCTAAAAAATAAATAATATAAATTCAAAACATTATGAGATGTATAAAAAATCGAAATACCAATTTTATATGAGCCCATCACAGTGACACCCTGTATACATTACAGTGACAACCTGTATATAACACAGTGACACTATGTATATATCACAGTGACACCCTGTATATATCACAGTGACACCCTGTATATATCACAGTGACACCTGCTACTTGACAGCTGACAATTACCGAATGACAAAATGCGCACACGATTGGCGGCAGAATAGTTGCGCCCAGTTAGGTTTTATTGCCCCCTTTTTTTTGATGAACAATATGAAATATTTTGCTTACCTACTGATTGCTTACCAAAATTTGATTAACCGTAGATCGCTTAATGCAGCTCAAATATTTAATTTGCTGACCAAAATAATTTAGAGCAGATCAGTATATCATTAATTGCAGCCTGATTTATAAATGTTTGCTAACCATAAGTTGCTTACCAACTAGCTATTTTGGCTGACCAAATACATATTTCTGCTGACCAAAATATGAATATTTTGCTGATCGATTAAATGATACCCCACCTAAATGAGCGTGTGACAAGGCATACTCTTCCTGAGAGTATCTTGCTTACGTCACGATGATGTTACCGTTATAAATAGAGCCTTCATATGCTTAATAACGTTGTCAAGTTTACACGACATCATTAGCTTGGAAGAATATATGAGCCTTATCAAACCAGCGATTTGCGAGCTGCGGGCGAGATAGAAGCGAAGTTCCATACAAATGTCGCTCGCGACGAACTCGCTGCGAGCCCGCCGCGACTGGTTTTGTATGGAAACTCGCCCGCAAATCGCCAGTATGATGAGGCCCTATCAGGTTTTATTGTAGCATTAGCATTTACCCGCGGCTTCGCCTACGCTGCCGTCCAATATCTAAAACTAGACTATCCTCTATCTATACAGCTCCATAGAGGTTAGTCTAGTTTTAGTCATAGGACGGCAGTTCGCTATTCCCATTATTATCCCTAGGGAACTCTTTACCGGGATATGCAATAGCCTATGTTTCAATCCAGGGCGTGGTGTAACGTGTACATGGTCGTGCGCAGGTGGTGCAGGTGTCGCCGGAGCGCGGCGCGGTGCAGGTGCTCAACCCCAAGGGCCAGGACAAGCTGTTCACTTACGATGCCGTCTACGACGCCGCCGCCGACACGCAGACCATCTATGATGAAATGGTGAGAGCACATTACCTTAATCATGACACACACATTAGTGAGGCCAACGACATAGCCTATGATAAATATTATATCATTGTACCTGATAAGAATCAATTTTGCCTGTTGAGTTTCTCTCGGCGTTTCTACTCAACAGTGGTCTCATCACGGGAAACGCTGGTAGGCTTTAGGGCTTTCAATCCCGGGATTTTGTGTATGGCCAATACCGGGATTAGTGATACAAAACATCCCGGGAAACCCTACTTAGTAGTCTCAACTTGTAAAAGAACCTGTGCAGTGTGCAGTCTACTTACAGAATACAGCTTCGCCTTTTTCCATTCATTTACTTCATTTAAAAATATGGAAAAAGGTGACATGCAAAAGTTGGGCGCCTCTAAATCCCTGAAAAATAATGTCCTGTAATTTATGAGGAGGATCCCCCTTACATCTTGTGCTCTAAATAGCTTGCGAGTGGCTAAGCATAAACACTACTGAATCATTACTGAATTAGCGTCCATATTATCTTAAACACGTGGAATATATCAGCTAATAGAAATAATAGAAGTCTAATTGAATGGAATTTCAAGAGGGGAGTGAATAGGTTCTTAAAGGGTCGGCAACGCGCACGTACCTAATGCTCCTGGTGTTGCAAGCGTCCAAAGGTGACTGCTTATCATCAGGCAGGCCGTACGCTTGTTTGCCACCCTAGTTGTATAAAAAAAATGTTTGAAATAAGATAACCGAACGGACATCAATTTAACAGAGCACGTATTTTTTGATGGAAACGAATTACAGTCGTAACGGACCAACGCAGAGATTCAATAGACGACAGCCGGTTAGATCATCCATGAAAACGTACGAGTTTTTATTGGCAAGCGGTGTCGGCCGCCTGCAGTTTTTGTCGTGGATTTGCGTTTGCGATCCATCCGACTCACGCCCATGCGCATACGCTCGCTATTTCAGCGCTTGACGTGTGCACGCGTCTTAGCTTAGTCATTTCATAAATTTGGCGGTAGACTTTCTATTGTAAATTCTTTGCACCGAGAATTTAATGCATTTAAATAATGAAAGTCTGCAGTAATCGTTTTCATGTGGATATATTCCTTGTCATAAATCACAGTAGTAACATGCTGCAAGCGTGACAGCGCGCACGTTTTGTTTTTCCTTGTTCTGTAAATTATTATGACTGAAACTGTGTAACGAAGAGTTCTCCGTGTTTATCGTTGAGGCGTTACTGCGTCAGATTATGTCAAGATCTTGCAAAACACGTTGTTGAATAAAAATTCCTGCGTGAAATTGGAGATTGTTAGAATACTCTTACTTGAGTCTACCGATATATTCCTCATTTAGCTCTGAGACTTCCGCCGTATAATTATTCAGCCCAACCAGCACATGTTTATCTCTCATTTTCATGAATGAGTAGAGTAATCAATCAGCGCCAAGGACCTTAAAATAAATAGCCGGACGGAGCATCACCAACAGAGAACTGAAGCCATTTCTAGTAAGCCGGCTGCTTGTACTTACGAGCCGAACGCACACATCAACTATAGCTTGGCAACTTCGTTGGTGACACTCCCATGTGTGCTTTTTGTTATGTGCAGCCGTAACTACTTACACAAGTTACCGCCAACACGAACGGTGACCGACGGAGGCTGCCTCCGGTCCGACTGGGTCGGTCGTCGGGTAACTTGTGTAAGTAGTTACGGCTGCACATAACAAAAAGTACACATGGGATTGTCACCAACGAAGTTGCCAAGCTATAGTTTTTTTCTATTGCTAGCAGCACGCACACATAGGTAGCCGGCGGACTAGACATGCTTCAGTTCTTTGTTAGCGAGGCTCCGTCCGGCTATTTATTTTTAGGTCCTTCTGTATATCTTTTATTTTCATGTGAATGAATAGAGCAATCAATTAGCACACAAAGGCTAGTAAATCAGTATCGAGAGGCCGACTGTTTGGGCAGGTGCCCGGGAGGGTCGTTGCTCGTCAGCCGGCTTTGTCTATGCCTCCCACGCAGCCTTGTCGTCTTCAATGCCGCCGTCTCTGGCGAAGGCTTCGTTTTTCTTTTCTCGTGACGTTTAACGAGCAATTAGCGGCGAAGGGGCTGAAAATCGATCGAAATGTCGCCGCCATGTTTACTTGCATAATAAGCAACTCTAAACATAGGTATGGGGATAGATAGGACTCGGTTTAGTTTACATTGTTTATTTTTGTTGGTATTGTACATAATAATTTATGTTATGGAACTTTCGCGAGAAATCCGTACGGTTTTTAAGTTGTAAGTATTCAAATACCGTCTAAACCCTCCATTTTGTTACCAAACCTTTGGTGCCGCCAGTAACCGCTTGTCAATCGGACTTCTGGCGAAATTGCCACTTGCAGGACTGGCTGGCAAAATGAATTGTCTACACAATAGCACCAACTTTATAAATGTTTTAAAATAAAGAAGCTTGATTTATAGTTTTTTCTATTTGTGGTGTAATAGCCGAGGTAGCGGAGCCGCCGTATCGGCCACTAACACTCGACCTCGAGACACGCTACGTCTGGCAAGAAAGCCACTTAGATTTTACTTGGTGACTAATTTTAGTCGACAATGTTTTTCTATACAGATTACAGAGTAACGTTAAAACACTTTATCTTTAGCGTATCTCATGCCCTCCAAGGATCACAGTTAAAGGACTATTCTTACTGTAGGTAGGTAGTTTGTTCATTTAACCGTGAAGGAAAAAATAAATAGGTATTGCCGTCGTTCAGGTCGCAGTAAAATTTGAATGTTCAGTTCCTTTCGTTCACTTCATGCCTGAATAAAAATAAACAATAAACACGTGTAAAATCCTCAACAATGACCTGTTTACATAAGTGCGCTTTATTTGATGATTTACGATTAGGTACCTGCGCGCTCGCTGCAGCCGCCGCCGCGCCGCGGATGAAGTGTATATGATTATGTATGAGTCGAATATCATCCAGTTGAGCTAAGTTTGCACCTGCTGTCTGTCATATAGTATATGGACAACAGTGGCGTGGCGTAAAAAAAAGATATCCTAGGGCAAGCCAGTGCAGATTTGGCGTACATTTTCCTTAGGGGCTCTAGAATAAGGTGGTCAAAAGCCTCATATTAGGCAAGCCGATAGGAATCGCGTTGTGTGGACGCCACGCCACTGATGGACAATGTCCTGTGCTTACATATCAGGTTTACTAGTATTTAGTATGTGTATTATTATCAACAGCACACCTGCTATAATTATCAAAGATCGGTTTGGTCTGAAACTTAAACTCATAGGACTATAGGTACTCATGACTAGATATTATGGTTCACACAGTGAGAGATGGCGAAAAAGACCTACAGTGCTACAGTCAAGGTAGGAATTGCAATTTCTCAGCCGATTAATTTGATATTTACGAGCAGATAAATGCGGTAGCGTGTTCAGTTGGGTATTCGTCTAAATTGTAGTATCGCGATACTACAATTTAGTTTAGACACGATATATCGTGTCATCAATGCTTACCAACACGGATTAACAGAGTCACGGGCGTTCAAAATTGTGATGTGCTTATAAACAAATATACGGAGCTTCTATTAAGTAATATAAACGTGAGATTCTCGATTAAATAGGGGTGGACAATTGGACAGAAAGGTCGCGAGGGTTTCCCTTGAAAATATCCTTAAACAACGTGTTCCTTAGTGATGCGATTATGTTAGAATCGCGCCTCGTTAGATCTGATGGAGTCAAGGTTTGCCCTCGCTGCACTTGTCACTGTTACGTCATGCTGGCACCATGTACGGACACCATTATGGTAATATTATGTGACACCTTGCAAAAATATCATCTCATTCAAATGCCAAGGAAGATCTTGCAAACGGAATTATTGCCCATTAACTAAGTTTATGGGTGCTTAAATTTTAATATGTCCTTCTGTAACTGTAACACATTGATTTGACAAGCGATAGCTTCAGATCGGACTTAGTAAATGAGTGCGATTTTCTTATAGGCGTAGGGACACCTAAATTGAGATGAGCACGTGCGTCTACGTATGGGGCTAAGCTAACACGTAACAGACACATCTCATACACACCCCAACTGGCAATAAAGTTGCACAGTCGAGTTCATTTACATGTACACATATAAGAGAACAAAAATATCTGAACACGCTTTTACGCTCCTGACAATAGGGTCGAGTTCAGATATTTTTGTTCCCGTAAGCGTGTATATATGTACCTATGTAAATGAACTCGACTGTACCTATACCTTGTATAGCCACAGTATCATAGCAGTAATTTTTCTTCCTAGAAAAGGTACATCGCGCGCTTGTATGTGTGCGCGCCGTTAGCGATCACACTACAAGCAAAGTTTTAAGAGTGCGTAAGAATGGTCCAGTATGGATCGCACTCACGCGCGATAGTGTGAATACGTGTCGCGCACTCCTAAACGACCGAAGTTGAACTACCTTATACTTTGCTATAGCTGAACTGCCGCCGTAAATAACAGTTGTCTAAATATTCCGTGACGTGCGCAGGTCCGTCCATTGGTGGCATCAGTGCTGGACGGCTTCAACGGCTGCGTGTTCGCGTACGGGCAGACCGGCACCGGCAAGACGCACACCATGGAGGGCACGGCCGACGACGAGGGCATCATCCCGCGCGCCTTCCGCCACATCTGGCACCACATCGAGACGGGCGCGTCGCGCGACATCACACACCTCGTGTCCTGCTCGTACGTCGAGCTGTATCTGGAGGACGTCAGGGATCTGCTGTCGAAAGACTGCAAGAAACTCACCATTAGAGGACAGGTTAGTTTTATTACTGTAGTTTTTTTTAGACTAGTAGCGATGCTGGTTGAGTTTTTGGTTTGTAGTAGGGAATGCAACCCAGGTATATTATACATGTATAATTATACGTCGGCCGGCTTAAAGCACACGCTTAAAAAGCACCACATGCTTGCTTATCTTACTTAATACGGCCGGCATTTCCGGCAAATACATTGTAGGTAATGCAACCCGGTACCCGAAAACCCGAAAGTACCCTAGTTTGTAGTTAAGTAAAAATCAAAAACTACATACCTATTGGTGCTATATTAGTTCGGCTATTGTGGTCCGTGAACATCTCTGTTGTGATCCGCTGAAACTGCCTAAAAGATGTGACGCGGTATTAGGTGTTATTCATATCCATTACACCAGATATAAAAGTTTGTACAGTAATCGAGACAAAATTGACAGCCTTATCTTATTTTAGCGTTTTTGTGAATACTCCCGACAATTGCCACCCGAATCAGGACCCGAACCCGGACCTCTCCCCATACCCGCTATTTCTGTATAAAAGGGTCGGGCTCACCCTTAACGCGATCTAATTTACGCACGACCCCTGCCGATCGCTAATCCGCCTGTCGCCGGACTTCGCTACTACTTTCATTTCAATTCCACGGAATTATGTGTCACCCACTAAAACGGAGTTTTCTTGGCACTAGTATCATCTGAGCGAACAGAGATTAATACTAGCTAACGTAACGCTAAGTGGCCTGCCGTTAAGTACGTTATCGACGCAGATGTGCATAAAATTCTACGATTACCTCACCAACCATTATGTAGCACTTAAATAACACGAACAATGATATGACACTGGTGCAAACATTGTCCTGCGCCGAGGAGTCAACATTGACGCAGCGTGCTCTTTGTGTTTGCGCAAGAGTGCAAACAGCCGGGCGTGACGAGGGCTAATGTTTCGCTGCACGAGATGAAGTGATAACCCGACCCTCCCGTCTAGACCAGAGGCGAATCGTGTTAGGTGTCTAGACTCCATTCTGATTCTCATTATTTGATTGTAATGCGATGCTTTACTTGGCTCTTTATCGTTTTCACTGATCTCGCTAATTCCGGAAGCTAGCTTTACCGGCTTTGGCCTCCCACATTTGCTAATGTCTGCACATATTATGTGAATGGTTCTATGCCGAGTGCCCTCTGGTCAACGCACCAAGGACAATAGTTTATATTGCGAAGGTGTGATTGTTAATCCCACTAATATTATAAATGCGAAAGTTTGTGAAGATGTTTGAATGTTTGTTACCTAATAACGGGATAGCAACTGGATGGATCAAGCTGAAATTTGGCATGCAAGTAGACCAAGTTTACTTTATATCCCGGTAAAGAGTTCCTTTGGGACAATAACGGGAACAACGCGGGCGAAGCCGCGGGAAAGTGCTACTACTTAATACATGCACGCTGCACAGTGACCGGAAATATTACCAACTAGTAGACCCGCACCCAACTTCGCTCGCGGAGGTTTAAGGGCCTTATCACACTTGCGATTTGCGGGCGAGTTTCCATACAAAACCAGTCGAGGCGAAATCGCGGCGGCGAGTCCGCCGCGAGCGACATTTGTATGGAACTTCGCTTCTAACTCGCCCGCAGCTCGCTCGCAAATCGCGAGTGTGATTAAGGCTCTTATAGTCGGATGAAAAGTTTCTTATATGTTAATCGGGGTCATATTCTATCTATATATCAAATTTCATGGAAATCGGTCTGTTATTATATGTACCTATAGATTTAAACAAGAAGACGTTGAAATATATATTTCTAGGCGTAGAAGTATGTAGGCAGTAACGATACATTTGATTGCGTTTTCTGTTTTATGTATATCATTAACAGAACAGTGACTATTCCTGCATAAACATGAGTTTTGCCGTTGTCCGATGTGGGACAGTTGGTGACGAGCTGTGATTCATTATTTGATTGACAAAGGCCATCAATGAGGTACCTACATGAACGCCCGTGAAGCCCTGCCTACACGCAGAACTAAACACTACACACCCGTTTTGGCAATGTTTACTCGTACAAGGATAAATAAATGATAATGTTTGCAAAAACTTCAATGTTGATCATAAATGGACTGACTGTCGTATGCCAAGATAAAGCTCGTATCGTAACTATATTTCTCGAGCGTATTAGTTGACTTAGCGTGTCCGTCAAGATAGCGTACACCTTAAAGATATTCAGAATCTGATGCAGCCAATAAATAGTACCCAAATAGTACCGATGAAATACCTAGGTGAAAAAAATAGTACCCTTAAACTTTCTGAAATATAAGGCCTGTTCACGGTGTACGCTACCGGGCGTCAAGCTGGCGTACACCGTTTGTATCTCTGGAACGGCTTTGTTTTTGGAAATGATTTATATCTCAAAAAATAGTACCCAAATAGTACCCTAGGGCCCTATAATTTTATTTCTCTAGCTATCGTAGAAGCCGAGATATAATGAGCTCTTTCTATAAGAAATTCCCGGGTACGCCAGCTTGACGGTGTGAAATTTTGTACACCGTTAAGTCATGGAATATCTCGGCTTCTACGATAGCTAGAGAAATGAAATTTTTGGGCCCTAGGGTACTATTTGGGTACTATTTTTTGAGATATAAAGAGTTTCCAAAAACAAAGCCGTTCCAGAGATACAAACGGTGTACGCCAGCTTGACGCCCGGTAGCGTACACCGTGAACAGGCCTTATATTTCGAAAAGTTTAAGGGTACTATTTTTTTCACCTAGGTATTTCGTCGGTACTATTTGGGTACTATTTATTGGCTGCATCAGATTCTGAATATCTTTACGGTGTACGCTATCTTGACGGACACGACTTAGCGGGTATTGATTTTTCGTACAAACAACACTTGCTTAGTGTTTTACTTTGTGTTATTGGCGATGACGTCACGTGTAGGCTTGGGCTGTAGTTTCAGGGCCGCGTTATCTCTGCATAATTTATCGGTATCAGCTGCTATCGATTGCCAGCGATAGTGGACGTACCAAGCTTACCTACTCGGCTAGGGTAGCATCTAAGTGTTTACCACAGTAATTCGGCTTTAGCGATTAGCGCCCTACGATCTGTAGTTAAGGGTTCCCCAGTTTTTCCTTCCTGGTATAGGTAGATTCTGATGAAGCGTTAATTAGCTAGTTTTAATGAGCTCAACCCTACATCCGGTCCCGTAACCAACGTACATTTACTACGCTCGCTGTATGGTATCCTTCCATTCAACATACCCCGAAGACTAATTTGGCGGCGTGCCATATCTTTCGTACGTCATGATAAATTAAACCCATTGTATAACCCTGCAAGGCACTGCCGATTGTTTTGTTACTACAAGGCCTAACGCAAATGACTTTACTTTCGTCAGCTGATCGACCGGAATTATGAATGCACTTTAATTATGTGTATTATAGTATGCCAATAAATATTTCAAGTGTCGTTGTGTTTACTCAGCCGTGGCCCGTTCAATCAGTTCGACGGCGCGCATTTCCTTCTATTTGGATTTTTTTTCATGCATCGTTTACGTCATTCACGTTCTTTTGCCGACTAACTCTTTGTTTTGTCGGTCATTCGACCTTCCTTACTAAGATTACCTATATCTAATCGAGCTCTACGCGCAGTAAATGTAAACATTAAAAATGTATCTAGGTATCTCTTTTATAGACTTAGGCGACACAATCAGGTCATGAGCACTCATTGAAAGCATTATGAGTATTGATTGGGTTGTATGGTACCCTAGTGGTGGACACGTGCACTGGACGGACGGGATGGCCATAATTATACATTTATAGACAACAATGTTTGGTGTTTCAAAGCTAGGATTGAAAAGGGGCGTCACTTTTAATGATTGTAGTCAATTTGGTTTTTGTATTTGTATTTTTGACATCTTTTATTATAACTATTATAAGGAAAGGAATAAAACACGTATTACCTAATGTATTTGGGCCATTCTCATTTCTGTGCACACAGTCATTACCGTGGCTTTAATTGCTCTTTCTAAACGTTTGATCTAACCGTCATATTATCATGAATTCTTTTTATCGTATGGATGAGTGAATTCATGACAGCATTAATTTTTTTTTGATCATGTAGAAATAGTAATAAGGCCCACGGTAGTGACATGGATAGTAGTGACTGTGTGCACAAAAATGGGAATGGCCCATTTACGATTTGTGAGAGTGGTAGTCCAATCTGAACGCCGAAACTGCACAGTGCAGGTCTAAGTGGAAACGTTAGACAACGAGAGCCGACCCCAGATACTGGGATAAGGTTTAGAAGAAGAAGTTCTGTGGCAAAATAATGAATACAATTTGCAGCGTAACTAATTCAAATTACCCGTATTTGATTGATTCAGGTGATCGCGGCGCCCTACATCACGTATAGTGATGGGTCGCTACCGGTAACTTACTAAAGGCGGGAATATTCCCAGTAACATTACCAGTAATATTACTCACGATCGGTAAGATTGGGTAATATTGAAAATAATGTTAGAAAGTAGATGTTTTATTCGTGTTAAGTACTAACAGGTTTTACATTGCACCGATTTTTAATTATAAAAGTTACGAATCTTTTTTAAGTTAGTAAATTACCAATCTTACCAGTAACATTCTCAATGTTACTGGGTATTTTCCCAATGCTACCGGTAATATTACCAGGTAAGATACGAAACTACAGCAGTGTTACTTGAGATTTATTGATCAATTACTTAGTTTAAGGAGCAATATATGAATATCTGGAGGCACGGTAGTGCCCCGCCAAGTCGAGCAAAACAAAGGCACGGATGTACCATCTTTTTTTCACGGCCATTCAAGCCATTTTCAGCCTCCTGTAGTTTTGTGCTGGCTCAAGTTAGAAACCTTGAATTTACAGGGATATACAGGGTGTCCCTAAAACCAACTTTGATACGATCAGGGCTGATAGACCAGCTCATAAGAACCTAGATTAAGCAAATTTGACCTCAGTAAAAATCTCTTAGTTTTCGAGATATTGACGTTTTTGTAAAACTCGTGCTAAGTGATACCCTGACTCGGTGTTTTGAGTGTCATTGCTAAAATATCAAGTATTTTACAAATCTGTTTTTTGCCATGTGTTGCCAAATAACTATGCTATTGAACGTATTTTCTATTTTTGCTAATTTATTCATGCTGTGGACACAGTACAATAACAAAAAAAAATTATTCGATTTTTTTCAAATTTCACCTCTGACTTCGAACTAGCGTGGTGAAAAAAAAATGTACCAACATAACCTGGCACTCAACGTAAAAAAATTGCGCATTTATTGTAGTTTCTAAAATGGTATAAAATTTGCTAAACACTGTAATAATTTTTGAAATAATGATATTTTGTTACAAAATTAAGTGTCTGCCACCTTCATCTCATACGATCCGGTTGAACTAAGTTTGCACCTGGTGTGCTTGACATCACTTACAAATTAGGTGCAAACTTTACGTAATCGTCAATATCTCGAAAACTAAGAATTTTTTATGAGGTCGATTTTACTCAGTCTCGTATTTTATGAGCTGGTTTATCAGCCCTGTTCGCCATTTTGTAAAAGTCGCGAATTTTGATAGCCTGGATCAGTCTTTCGAATGTCATGACTTCAAATTTCAGTATTTTCTTAATCTGCTTTTTGTTTTAAATATTACTTAATAATTATGCTATCATACCTTTTCTGTTCGAAATTCAAATTCTGGTACCTCATAAAAATTTCTTAGTTTTCGAGATATTGACGATTACGTGAAGTTTGCACCTAATTTGTATGTGATGTCAAGCACGCCAGGTGCAAACTTAGTTCAACCGGATCGTATGAGATGACGGCGGCAGACAGTTAATTTTGTAACAAAATATCATTATTTCAAAAATTATTACAGTGTTTAGTAAATTTTATACCATTTTAGAAACTACAATAAATGCGCAATTTTTTTACGTTGAGTGCCAGGTTATGTTGGTACATTTTTTTTTCACCACGCTAGTTCGAAGTCAGAGGTGAAATTTGAAAAAAATCGAATAATTTTTTTTTGTTATTGTACTGTGTCCACAGCATGAATAAATTAGCAAAAATAGAAAATACGTTCAATAGCATAGTTATTTGGCAATACATAGCAAAAAACAGATTTGTAAAATACTTGATATTTTAGCAATGACACTCAAAACACCGAGTCAGGGTATCACTTAGCACGAGTTTTACAAAAACGTCAATATCTCGAAAACTAAGAGATTTTTACTGAGGTCAAATTTGCTTAATCTAGGTTTTTATGAGCTGGTCTATCAGCCCTGATCGTATCAAAGCTGGTTTTAGGGACACCCTGTATAGAGCATAATAAGACTTAAATATAGTTTCAATATCATTTAATTTGAACGTGTAGTTTAACAACTATTGCACGTCAAAGTTCTTTAGTTTAGTCACTGACTGACTGACTGACTGACTGACTGACTGACTGACTGATGATCACCATAATTCTAAGGTACATCTAGCAGACATACAAGCTCCAAATTTTTTGATGTTAGGCTATAATGTCATGCAAGACCTAAAAATATCTGGGGGCACGACAGTGTCCCCGCCAAGTCGAGCAAAACAAAGGCACGGCCGTACCATCCTTTTCTCGAAGCCTTTCAGGCGATTTTCAGCCTCCCGTAATTTTGTACTGGCTAAAGCTCCCTGAAATTTCAGGGATATATAGGGCTCAATAAGACTATATATTCTAAATATCATTCAATTTGAACGTGTAGTTTAAGAACTATTGCATGTCAAAGTTCCTTAGTTTGTCACTGACTCACTCACTGATCATCATAATTCTAAGGTACTTCTAGCAGACCTACAAGCTCCAAATTTTAAACATATTTAGTTTTTAGCCTATAAAGTCCTTAAAAACCTAAATATGTTGTAATTTCAGTCACAACTGCACACATAAGTTTGTAATCCTATACAAAAACATGCGATTACAAAGTTAGTTTTGCAGTTTAAATTGACAAGAATGGATTGGAATGTAATAATTAAAAGAAGACCTATTTAACCGTGGAGGAACACATTTTATAGATCTAATAATAGGCAAGTCGGTGGAAATCGAGTTCTGTTGATACCCCCCCGGTACTGACTTGGTTTAACTTTACATCTCAAAACTTATTTGTTGTAGGAAAACTGCGTTGCGAGACTTGCATCTTTTTACATGTAATGTTTTTGATGGGTTCCAATATCATAATCATCAATATAAACTGCATAGGTAAGTTTGTAATCCTATACAAATAAATGCGATTACAAAGTTACTTTTGTAGTTCAAATATGGGAATAGAATGGATTGGAATGTAATAATAAAGGAAGACCACTTACAAAAAGAAATGAGATCCCATCAAAAACATGACATGTAAAAAGGTGTAAGTTTTGCAACGCAGTCTATCCATTCTATTTCCTATTTGAACTACAAAAGTAACTTTGTAATCGCCTGTATTTATATAGGATTACAAACTTTCTTATGCAGTTTATATTGATGATTATGAAATTGCAATATTTTTAGGTTTTGCATGACATGGTAGCCTAACAGCTAAAAATTTGGAGCTTGTAGGTCTGCTAGAAGTACCTTAGAATTATGATGATCATCAGTCAGTCAGTCTGTGACAAAACTAAGGAACTTTGACGTGCAATAGTTCTTAAACTACACGTCGAAATTGAATGTTATTGTGAATATATTTAAGTCTTATAATGCCCTATATATCCCTGAAAATTCAAGGTTATAGCTTTAGCCAGCACAAAATTACGGGAGGCTGAATATGGCCTGAATGGCTTCGAAAAAAGTATGGTACGCACGTGCCTTTGATTTGCTCGACTTGGCGGGGCACTACCGTGCCCCCAGATATAATCATATTGCTCCTTGAACTAAGTAATTGATCATGAAATCTCAAGTAAAACTGTAGTTTCGTATCTTACCTGGTAATATTACCGGTAGCATTGGGAAAATACCCAGTAACATTGAGAATGTTACTGGTAAGATTGGTAATTTACTAACTTAAAAAAGATTCGTAACTTTTATCATTAAAAATCGGTGCAATATAAACTCTGTTAGTACTTAACACGAATAAAACATCTACTTTCTAACATTTTTTTCAATATTACCCAATCTTACCGATCGTGGGTAACTTACCGGTAAGTTACTAGTAATATTCCAGTTGGAAATTTACTGGTAACGGGAATGTTACCGCCGACCCATCACTAATCACGTAGCCAATAACGGAGGCTAACACAAACTACTTAAGGCAGTTTCCGTACGAGTTAGTACGAGTTACTCGAGCCATTTGCATACAACCCGCCGAACAAAGGGGATCTGTAGCCCGGCGGGCGGCGGTTAACAACCCCCGAAGTCTGGGTTTCACGCGCGACGAAAAACGAAAGCGACAATTAGGCGAAATTCATTATAACATTGCGGCATATTGAATTATACATGTTTGGTATTAATATAGCTTATTACTATGATTAGGCGCTGATGTCATCGTAAAGACGACTCTAGGGAGGTAAATGGTTGGTAGCTTTTTTGTTTGAACTTTTTCTAGGTCTTCAAAAGCAGGATTGCGCCTAACCTTATGCGTATGAATTGGCCACCCAAAAATTCTTGCTTCTGCGGTGGTTTGCACTAACGAACGTTCATAAGCACTTGCGGCATAGAACAGCAGCTAGTCCGACTGATGAGGCATTGTGCAAAGATCTTGAAATATCCTTAATGGAGCAAATTACGCAAATCGGCGTAATTCGGTTTATATTATGATGTAGTGGAATGCAATTACATGCATTTCCACGGCGCTTTAAGATCAAGGCTGCAATTACATCTATTATGTCAAGTGCGCGCCCTGAATTACGAATATGATAACGACTTGAGAGGTTATTAAAAATACCAGCTTCTAAACCAATGTCTCGGAACTTCCAACATTTAATCTACATTGATCCCCACGTAGGTACAAAGATCCAAAACTGTGGCTTTTTAAGTTCATCAACGACGGGATTCTGAGGTAACAAAAATACAGCCGACTAGAAAAAATTCAGGACGCTTTTTGTGAAGTCAAAAATAATAACTTCGTTAAATATCGTTTTAACGTCATCGCCATCAAGGATTTTATGCTAAGCACTGGTTATTGTTTTACTAAAACAACTAGGCTTGTAAAGTATAATTGGGTCAACGCGAACAATCAAATTCCAAGCGACCCTGTTTACTTTTTGTCCGCCTCGAATGAAAACGACAAAAACGGAATCATTACTTTTTATGTCTTATTGCAACCTGATTGTATTAACCGCGCATTCTTCACTAGGTAAACGATTTTGCAATGGAAATCCTTGCATGCAAGCACTACTACAAATTTTCAAGCGAAAAAAAAACTATATCGGTACTATCTATTTACAATAGGTAAAGTTTCGAAGTGTTGAGTGGATTTAAAGCATCTACTTATTAAAAATAAATGACAATGCACATGCACAGCTTAAAGTATCTGTCAAAACGCGTGAAAATTTACACAGAAGAGTACCAATAAAGGGTTTCTGAAAAATCTTCCCCTATTAACGCATCGCTGCTTATCATGAACAACGGCGCAATCCAAAATGAAAAGTAGATTTATTTCGAGTCTTACTACTCAATGTTAGAATTTAAAGTTCAATGTACAATTATCTCGGATCGGGAAAACTTTTTACCAAAGTCCATTGGATGATTGGGAAGCGCGGATTCAATCCATCCAACCGCCTCAAGTGCTCTACATTTTGTTCAGATAATATTTTCCTGCCATTTCGGGACCTATAGTGCAAACACATTATTATAACAAAACGGGGCTTAATCGCGTAAAAACCAGCTAATACCTCGACTATAGTGGAAATTGTAATGATCGCCGTCCTTCGTACCCAGGAGCTGAACGGCTTCTACATCCCGGAGATGACGTCGATCGTGTGCAAGTCGGCGGCGGAGATGGCGCGCGTGCTGCGCACGGGCAACCGCGTGCGCGCCTCCGGCCGCACCGACATGAACGAGCACTCCTCGCGCTCGCACGCCGTCTTCCTCGTCACCGTCGAGTCGCAGCACAAGCCCACCAACCGCATACGGTGAGTTAACCTCTCTCTCTCTCTCCTGTGCTCCTGGTGTTGTGATCTTCCTAGTTTTGGGATTTAACCACAGGGAACCCGAGCTCTTCACCGAAATACGAGCAGTCGTGCGATCTCACACTTGACCACTCTTCCTCGCAACATACGTCCCGCCATACGGTGAGCGTTAACCTCTGTGTCTCTGCTATGCTCCTGGTAGGTGTGATCTTCGCAGTTTTGGGATTGAAGTATAAAGCACAAGCTCTTTGCGGAGATACGAGCAATCGTCACGTTTGACCACTATGTTCCTTGTCACCGTCGAGTACCATTATTAAATTAAGCCCACCACACATACGGTGAGCACTAACCTCTGTCTTGTGCTGCACTCCTGGTAGGCGCTGTTATTTTCACAGCTCTGGTATTTTTTTGAGCTGGGTAAAAAAATCGCAAAAAGGAGTAACCGGTATGCGGTGTCAAATCTCGCGAGCGCTCATCGTACGAGCGATCCTCACGCTCGCACGCCATTTTCCTCGTCACCCGGTTGTTTTATCGGTGCAAGAATAAAGTGTAAACTGCAATTTAGTTAGGTATCCATGTATCATATACCGAATTTACGTTACCGAGATACAACTGTTGTAAAATCTGAAACAACTGCAACTGGCTATCATAAATTCCAAAGGGTATCATTTAATCGATCAGCAAAATATTCATATTTTGGTCAGCAGAAATATGTATTTGGTCAGCCAAAATAGCTAGTTGGCAAGCAACTTATGGTAAGCAAACATTTATAAATCAGGCTGCAATTAATGATATACTGATCTGCTCTAAATTATTTTGGTCAGCAAATTAAATATTTGAGCTGCATTAAGCGATCTACGGTAAATCAAATTTTGGTAAGCAATCAGTAGGTAAGCAAAATATTTCATTTTGTTCATCAAAAAAAAGGGGGCAATAAAACCTAACTGGGCGCAACTATTCTGCCGCCAATCGTGTGCGCATTTTGTCATTCGGTAATTGTCAGCTGTCAAGTAGCAGGTGTCACTGTGATATATACAGGGTGTCACTGTGATATATACAGGGTGTCACTGTGATATATACAGGGTGTCACTGTGTTATATACAGGGTGTAACTGTGATAGATACAGGATGTAACTGTGATATATACAGGGTGTCACTGTGATAGATACAGAGTGATACTGTGATATATACAGGGTGTCACTGTGATAGATACAGGACAGGATGTCACTGTGATATATACAGGGTGTCACTGTGATATATACATAAGTGTCACTGTGTTATATACAGGGTGTCACTGTAATGTATACAGGGTGTCACTGTGATGGGCTCATATAAAATTGGTATTTCGATTTTTTATACATCTCATAATGTTTAGAAGTTATATTATTTATTCACAACGTGTATCGTTTCGTTTTTAGGGTCAGCAAAAAAAATAACCCTAACCTACCTATTTTTGAGAGCCGTTTCGTTTTTAGGGTCATCAAAAAGAAAATAACCCTAACCTACCTATTTTTGGGAGCCGTTTCGTTTTTAGGGTCATCAAAAAAATAACCCTAACCTACCTATTTTTGGGAGCCGTTTCGTTTTAGGGTCATCAAAAAAAAAATAACCCTAACCTACCTATTTTTGGGAGCTGTTTCGTTTTTAGAGTGACACCCTGTATACATTACAGTGACACCCTGTATATAACACAGTGACACCCTGTATATATCACAGTGATATCCTGTATCTATCACAGTGACACCCTGTATATAACATAGTGACACCCTGTATATATCACAGTGACACCCTGTATATTTCAATTAGACTGCTTACAGACATGTTTTCTCTGCTGACAGTGACATCCTGTATCTATCACAGTGACACCCTGTATATAACACAATGGCACCCTGTATATATCACAATGACATTCTGTATATATCACAGTAACATCCTGTATACATTACAGTGACACCCTGTATGCATATAACACAGTGTCACCCTGTATATATCACAGTGACATCCTGTATCTATCACAGTGACACCCTGTATACATTACAGTGACACCCTGTATATAGCACAGTGACACCCTGTATATATCACAGTGACATCCTGTATCTATCACAGTGACACCCTGTATATAACACAGTGACACCCTGTATATATCACAGTGATACCCAGTATATATCACAGTGACACCCTGTATATCTCAATTAAACTCTCTGCTGACCAATTGTAAAATCTTGCTACCCAAGTAATTATTTTGCAGCTCGACTGTTTATTAGGCAGCCTAATGATAAAAAAAGCAGATTAATATTGGTTAAAATGTTAACCGTTTTTAAACTGTTTGCTGAACAAGAGTTGCCACCCGATTTTATTTATTGCGAGCCAAATCTTTGTATGCTGCCCAAATGATTTAACTGCTTATTTTTTTTTGCGGATCAATTTTAATAACGGCTGACCAAAAATTTACTTTCCAATTCCAAACATCGATAAGTAAGTTAATATTGAGACGTTCGCAACCTGTAGCTTCATCAAAAATGGTGCTTCAGATCTGAAATGATACTTAACTTCACTACATAGATTTAGTCAAACGATTATATTAATGTTTAGAGTTCAGTACCTTATTCGATTAGTAAACCGAAACCGATGTAATTGACCGCAATCCACTTCAATTCATCCTTCGTATGACCTGCTCAAATTCTCGCAGACAGCTAATTTTGCCTTGATTAATGACCCAGTCATTTCGAACATTCGAGGTCGCAAAAAATCGCACAACGCTGAATATGTTGGGATGTTGTTAGGATACATATAAGTAGTGTAAACTCGATTTTGCAGTTTTGAAAAAGTTGTGCTAAATGTATGGTGCTCGAAAAACACCGAAATTTTCGGTCATTTTTCAGATTTTGGTCTGTATCTTCTAAAAATCGGATTTTTGGATAAAATTGTCTATGACACTATTAAAGAAGATAAAATTCTCTACAATATGAGTGTAACATCAACTCTGCATGTTTAGAAAATGTTGAGATATAGCACTTCAAACAATTGCAAATTTTCCTAAAAAGTTCGAAATTGCACTTTCAGCTACCTCTCACGTTGAATAGCAGCTGAAATACTGATCTTACAATAACAATTAGACTTATGAAGTTATAGAACAATTATTGAGCTTTATTTTAAGTATAATTTGAACCCTGTACTAGCGATATTTTCCTTGTTATCGGAAAAAAACTAAATCATTAGAGAACTCAGATTTCTCAGGAAAGAGTGTTCATAAAGCAAATTGTTAGTATATTGCGCAGTTATTCATAGAAAGTTTTAAAATTGACTTTATATTTCTAAACATCAGTCATTTAAAAAATTCTGAGGGGCCATGATGATCGCGTACATCGCACATTATGTAAATAACAAAAGCATCGTCACATTTACATACGTGCGTAATTTCGAGAGTATTGAATACTTTATTATTTATTTATACTGTGATATGTGCAACCATCATATGCCCGCTAAATTAGTCTTAAATACACATTGTATGATCTTGGTCATAAAATGTGAAAATCAACTTGAACAGGACACCATGTAAATTCGTATTTATTGCAATAAGTTACAACTTAGAAGTGAGTATGTATGTAGTTCCTACTGGAACATTCCATGAAAACCTATTTTTTTGTCGCTTACGCAATGCTATGGTAGCAAACCCTAATATTTTTTTAGTTACTAAGAAACACTACCAATCTTAAAGCCTAGTTTTGATATTACCATAGGTACTGATATTCAGATTTTAATTTTACTTGTAAAAAGTATTAAAAATGTAGTGTCCCTGACGTAACGTTTCCGTGGAATGCTCCTACTGTGTTTTAGATAACACCTCTGCCCTTTTTGAGACGAGGAAAACTTTGACTCGGCTTCCCGTTTCTTAACTATTACCCCACTCCTAAGGATCTCATGTGGAGCTCCTTGTCCACCCAAATTTGTATTTTTCCCTATCTCCTACGAATTATTATGCACCCAGTGGTAGGTTATGTAGGAATATCGGGCAGCAACGTCTTCCATTGGGGTTAAACCAGGGTGATGGACTTTGGTACTGTTAGAAGATCGTACACGTATTTCGTAACATTCGGTTGGTCATCTTGCCTACGTTACGCATATTGTTAGCTTATCTAGCATATAATTTACGTATTTCACACAACTGTAGGCTACATCCTACCCATCACGAGTCAGTCTCTCTATCGTAACTGCTTGGTAGAGGTCATCTTTACTATTGAAATTAAAACGTCAGGATGGATTGTAGCATAGTATTTGTTACAATTACTGAAAGGCTGTGAAGAAGAAAAGCTCATGCCGGACAGCTAGGCTTAACCTTGTTCTCTGCAGAGTTTGTTAGGGGAAGACCTGAGGCTAATTACGAGTACATAGTAGAAGACAAGCTAATATTATTAGTAAAAATCCATACAAACTTACTTATAATATTATCTCGTACTTTGTTATGCAATAAGCCTCTGCTTGACTACTTAGCCTTGAACATGATTTTGACGACACTTTTCTAGGTGTAATTCAGAAGAATACGACCATTTAGCCAATTGCGTAAAGGCAAGCTTAATATTATAAGTACTTACACAAAATAGGAGCATTATTAGACGCGGAAAACTAGTAGGTGTAAACGTATAACCACGCAAAACTACACATACCTACCGGTTGCGTGACGTTTCGTTGACAAACGTTGAATCTAAAACATTAGAGATATCGGAGACAACTTTTTGCCGGATTCCGTAAAATGCCAGCAATTTAAGGGTAACTACATAGCCACTCTTTAGTGTAAGTTATTGCGATAAATAAATACTAATTTACATTGCGTCCTGCAATTCTATCACTGGAGTCAGCCGAGGACTCGCCATCACTTTACGTTGATTTTCACATTTTATGACTAAGATCTTACGATGTGTATCTAAGACTAATTTAGCGGGCATATGATGGTTGCACATATCACTGTATAAATAAATAATAAAGTATTCAACACTCTCGAATTTACGTACGTATGTAAATGTGACGATGCTTTTATCATTTACATAATGTGCGCTGTACGCGATCATCATGGCCCCTCAGGACTTTTTAAATGAATGATGTTTAGAAATATAGTCATTTTTAAAACGTCCTATGAATAATTAACAATTTGCTTTAGGAGCACTCTTTCCTGACAAATCTGAGTTCTCTAATGATTTGGTATTTTTCCGATAACAAGAGAATTATCGCTAATACAGGGTTCAAATTATACTTAAAATAAAGCTCAATAATTGTTCTATAACTTCATAAATCTAATTGTCATTGTAAGATCAGTATTTCAGCTGCTATTCAACTTGAGAGGTAGCTAAAAGTGCAATTTCGAACTTTTTGGGAAAAATTGCAATTGTTTGAAGTGCTATATCTCAACATTTTCTAAACATGCAGAGTTGATGTTACACTCATATTGTAGGGAATTTTATCTTCTTTAATAGTGTCATAGACAATTTTATCCAAAAATCTGGTTTTTAGAAGGTACAGACCAAAATCTGAAAAATGATCGAAAATTTCGGTGTTTTTCGACCCCCACACATTTAGCACAACTTTTTCGAAACTGCAAAATCGAGTTTACACTACTTATATGTATCCTAACAACATCCCAACATATTCAGCGTTGTGCGATTATTTGCGACCTCACCCAGATTTTTATGTTCGCCACGACGGGGGTATAAGACGAGTTACTCATCTCGGATCGGTTCGCTGCCCGACTGTTTTCGTTCGTGTTAACATCCGAACAATTGTTTCTGATTTCATCGGAGCTTAATTACGATGTAATTAATATAGAAAATGCGTATAATTTAATTGACCGTTTAGTCGCACATATCGTCACGCTGTCGCTACGCTGTAAGCATAATAATTAATCATATCAAATTTACTAATGCCAGTAGGTTTATCCTAATGCTACTATTACTAGGCATAGAAGATAATGATGCTCTATTATCCTAAGTCATAAACAGGCCGCTAAACGTGGAAATGAGCCGTGGGTAGTACTGGACACGAACAATTGGACATGACCCAATTTAGAGATGATGCGATCTGACATATACTGAGATGCGCGTATTCAGCTAACCTTTAGTAGCGTCATGTCATCCAAGTGGAATATACATTAGCACTGTCCTTCTGATTGTGACATTAGTTTCGTAAACTATGGCCATGATGGAGTTTTGGGAAGATGAATGGACCGCTGACGAAGATTACTTCAGGTAACATTTTTTAGCAAGAATAGTACATTATACAACTAGGGTGGTAAAACAAAGAAAGGCCGAGATCGCAGATGTTTGCGGTCCGAGCTGCAAGCGAGGGACGTAAATATGCAATCGATGGCTTTTTTTATTAGGTACCTCCCGTGATGTGTAATCTACATCATTTTATATCTACACTTGGCCCACTTGGCCACTTGCGGTAAAAGTCACTTTATGGCCAGGTGTGGCATAAAGATCTTTCTCATTCACTATACTACCTACATATTTTGCTTCTTTGAAGTGCTGAATTTTTCGCGATATATTTTGTCTGTCCTAATGAATCTGTTGAGTTGGAATGGATTTTACAATAAAAAATCCTAGAATTACTACAATAATATCGCAGTGTTTGCATTGGCCTGATTAGTTGTCAGTCAGTATGTCGGTCTGATCGGGAAGTCACGGCGGTGCGCTTCCGACGCGCCGCGTGCGCACTGCACACCGCAATAACTAAGTAAACATTCAGTTTACGCTACAAACAG
The DNA here is from genome assembly GCA_947034925.1 of Eudemis profundana. Classification (NCBI taxonomy): domain Eukaryota; kingdom Metazoa; phylum Arthropoda; class Insecta; order Lepidoptera; family Tortricidae; genus Eudemis; species Eudemis profundana. The sequence continues at coordinate 24,356,579 of OX344806.1, read as the reverse complement.
TAAGGGTTCCGTCCCATCTGACCCCCAAGACTGCGCTTGTCGCTTTCTGTTCCTTGAGGTATCAATCGACATGGACACACGCGTTTCTGTATCAACTATATCGACATTTTTATTAAGGTTTTTTCTGAACAACGGAACTCCAATATTCATTTGTTTGTGTACCGTGTTTACACAACGATTGGGCAAACATGCGGTGTTGCGATGTTTTTGTGCAATGTGGGTTTAAACAAAAGTGAGCGCGGTAATGAGCGAGGTTCGCTCGGGCTCCCCGGAAGCTAGATCAGAACTATGTTGCGTAAACGGCTGCGTATTTATGCGCTTAGGGGGAGACGTGCTCGCCATACGCGACGGACGATTTGCATGCAGTTTGAATGATGTTAATGAGTTAAGTAAATAGCTGCATCCTGCAATACTTCCTGATAATGCGAGTCTTTTCTAAATAGGGTAGTTTACTTAATAACTCGGTCAATCGACTTTTTTACCCACACGACGCTGTCCGCAACTTTTAATTTTCGTTGTAAAATAACTCCTTTAAATAATAGTTTGTTGTTGTTGTTAGTTGAATGCCCTGTCTCATAAACCTAATAAATAGAAAAATATACTATTAGAAGTTCGATTTCTTGGTAACTCCAGATACATTTTCGGTAACGCCAGAGACGTCAAAAGTGTGTGTGTGTGTGTGGTCTAATCTAAAAGTTGATTCACCCAACTACTATTCACACCGGGATATTTACTATGTATTTTTGTTTTTACGTTTTCCCGAGTTCCATGTTAGCTCAAATCGTACAGGGTAGTTTACTGTAGTCAAAATAACTTATTTAGAGCTATCCACCAAATTCTGGTTTCAAAACTGCACAAAAGAAAATAGGCACAGTGAGTTGACGTTGTTACTCTTTTTGGAGTTTAATCGTATAAAGTCTTAGCATTTCATTAGACTTTTGAAAACAAAACTTGAATTGACCTATTAGGATAGCGTATTGCTCATTGTACTCGTACAGATAGCAGATAGGTATCTAATGCTTAGCTGTGTAAGCTATCGTTCGTAGGTATGACATTTATACCTCTAAGGAAGCATCTAGATCTAGAAGTGGAAAAGCAGTTTTCAGCCGCGAGGCAGTTGGAGGGCGGCGTAGCGTGAAGGTCGCGGCGCTTCCACCGACCTCGCTCTATTCAACATTGGGCTGCGAAACGTAGCGCAGGTTCGCGATTTTTCCGCATTCTGCGGCGCGAATATTGCCCACGCGCAGCGGCGCACGTGCCACCACTGTGTGTCAAAAATTTATCGACCCACATGTAAATCGAGTCGAGAGTAATCTCTTTCAAATGCTTCTCTTATCTTGGTCCACTTTGTCATAAAAACGAAGGTTGTCTTGGGTAGAAGTAGCTAGGTATATATTTTTGAAAATATTATTTTATTTTATTTTTTTATTTATTTAATAAAGAAACAAACAGTCTCATGTAGTTGTAAATAATACAAAAACAAAAATGTTTAGCAGTAGACTTACAGTTTCCTAAAAATATTACAAACTAATAGCTTATACCTACTTATTATACCTTTGTGCATGACAACTTTAAATAAAAACACAAACATAAGTACCTACATGTCTTACAACCTGTCATAACAACACAAGTGAGTTAACACAACACAACTTAATTGGATTGTACAGTACATTGCAAGGATATATTTTTTAGCTTACTTAGCTTAAAACTAAAGATATCTAAATGTGTAAACTTTTCATTATAAAGCCTGCACGCCCTTTTAATGAAACTATTACCCGTATATGCGGTTCTACTACGGGGGATATAGAAGAGTGGTTTCTTTCTACAAGCTCGTTCACAACGGCGTGGTACTCTAAAGGAAAGTGAATGTAACAGTATAGGGGCATCTATATGATTGTTAACAATTTTGAAAAGAGTCAAGAAATCAATACGCTCGCGACGATAGCTTAAAGATGTAAAGTTAAATTTCTTCATAGCTGTAGAATAACCTGAGTATTCATTCGTTGTACGGTAGTCAATTGCCCTTATGAACTTTTTCTGTACCCTTTCTATTCTGTCACTGTGTAACTTATATAATGGATTCCAAACTGCACTAAAAATATTGGTTGATAACCGAAAAAGAGATTACGGGACAAGTTTGACAAGTTTGGCAAGGAGTAGCGGGCTATTGTTGTAATCAATAGGGACGAATGGCGCGGAAGAGAGGCCATGTTGTCACGTCGTTTGATATACAACTCGGAGTTGGCAGTAGGTAAACCTCGAATTAATGACGCAACTTCAGTAACAAAAAGCTCCATGAAGCTTTAAAATTAAATACTATTTAGTCTACGGTAATGAGATTATCTAACAATCATCTTCATTAGGAAAGTTACGTGGCACACGATAATTGACGTTCTCGCTAATATCGTGAGGACTTGCTGAAAGCCGACGCGCCGGGTGGTCGCGCGGTGGGGTCGGCCGCCCGAACTACTACAAAACTAAATAATTACATTAAGTTTGTAATGGGGTTAAAATTGAGCAGCTCTCGCACATGGAGAGTTATGAGTTATAATTGGCCGCGGTTCAAATATTACGTATGGTGTGGTGTAGCAATTATGTTGCGCAATGAAAAATATCGGCCGTTCCCTTCGCTATCGCAGGAGTAGTCTACTTACTGATTAAATTACGACTTTGGACATTGTGTTGCACAGGGATCGGATGCGGTCCATCCGGAAAATACCGGTATTTTTTCCGTTCTTTTCGTTCTTTGGTTTATTTTTTATTTAATAGGACAATCTAATAATACGAAATCATTACCTAAATACATGATCGAGCCCTACATAAAAAGTATAAAATAATTCAAAATATTGGGCTATTTCGGGGTTTTAGCAAGATAGTTGGTGAGCCGGGCCCTGGTGTTGCAAACAAAATGAAATCATACTTCACAGTTCTACATACAGATACTTATTTTGATAACTACCCATGTGTGATTTTAAAATTCGCGTCCGGTCGATTGCAACATAACCCAAGCACCTTGATTTAACGCGTAATGTACGTAAATAATCATCGCTTTCCATCATAGTGGCTGTGACTAACGCTAACGTTAGTCTAGACGTCCTGTTTTTGTATAAAGAATAGCTTCTTTTAACGCGCAATGAACGTTGGTAATACACTGCATTCCGTTATTATAAGTGTGACTATTTTCGTGGTCCTATTTTCGGTATAGAGAATATTAGATAAGTAGTATCTTATTATACCTACTTAGGAAGATTATCGTGATCGTGAGCGACTACAAGTGCCGAGCGGATCCCGCGCAGCGGCCGCGGCCTCGCGGCGCCAGAGCAATTATCGGAAAACAATTCGCTGCACTTCAAGGGCGCATGTTCACTAGACATGCGCGAAACAGTGCCTCAAAAAGTAATGCTATATCACATCACTTTTCCGAAAACGTAATATCACACTGAGATATCACATCACTCCAAACATCACCCGTACATAGTCGATGACGATACGCAGTAGCGCGGGCGCGCGTGAGATACCAACATCACAGCTATCACCTACGATCACGCAGCGCGTGTTCTCTGGAGTCTAGGGCGTCTTTTGAAACTATTACGCGCGCTTCACTCGGTCCTCGCTCTCACTCGCGCTCGGGCAATGTTATTTAGAGTGATGTTTGGAGTGATGCTTGATTTCTCGGAGTAATGCGTAATGCAACATCACGCGTTCGAGTGATATCTCATTTGTGATATTACGCGCATTACTTACACATGTCTAATGTACACATAAAACACCCATTAAAAAAAAATAATCTAATTTGCATTCTTCACTCGTCATATTTACCGAGTGTCATTTCCATTACAGCAATAAAGTGCGAAGTATGCATGCCCGATCCATTTTCAGGATCTCTGGGTAGCAGTACCTACTGCGTAGCTTGACAGCTTGCAGTTGCTTGCTTGCGTGCGGTCTTGAAGCGACAGGACGCGGAAAACACAAGATTCCAACAACGATTAGATTGGAATAACTTAAGCGAATATGGGCTTGTATACGATCTTGTTCTGTTTCAAAGCGTGTTGTTTCGTAATCGTCTTTTATTCCTATTGCAAGGTTTTTTCGCGAAACAAAAAATGAATAATATATGTATCGGAACATGATTATCGATGATGCATCTTCCTTCCGCGCTAATAAGGCCATTAGCATTAGGAAGCCGTCGAAGCGGCGTGGGCGCATCTGCGAGGGTCAGGGCCCGGCTGTCGCGCGGCGCGCCCCCGGACCACGCGGCTGATGTCACTGCCAGACAGCGGACTGGCGGGTAGCCAGGGAATTAATTAGGTTTTAAAATATGATTTATTCATGCAGACGCTTAGAGAAAACTACCGCGCGATTTATGGTGGCATACATTTGGTGCCACTGAAAAATTTCCGTACAGACTTAATTTTACTCTTTTGGAAGTCTAATTTCAGCAATGAAAATGCAAATGCAACTGAACACTGTTGGCAGAGTTTGGAGGATCGATAAAGCTTGCCAGTTCTAGACTTGTCGTCCGTAGTACGGCATCTGAAGGTGTCTCAATGATCGAATCCAGCATCCCGCGCAAGCGTACTCCCTCAGGTCTAAGGCAATGTCAGATCTCAGTCGTTGGATCCCCGCCGAGTGAGTCAGCCTCAGGCTCGCGTGGGCGCCTGGCCTTCTGTTGTTAGGCTTTATTGTGCTAACAGGTGTAGAAGTGATAACCGGTGACATAACTTCCCGAGTCGATTGATTTTCGTCGCCCACGTCGAGTGCGGTAGTTTGTTTAGATCCACAATGTAAATATTTACACGCGTCGTTAGTACTGCTTTACGCGACTACACTTTTTACTGTTACTTCAGTTCGTAAGTGCTCGCACGATGAGGATAAAGTTTCAATGGTAAATGTTTGTTTTTGCAGTTTTTGATTCACGGCCACGCTACCGCGTTTGAGGAAATCGCTTATCTCGTGTACGAATTAAGTTACTTATTTGTGTAGTTGTGAACTAAAATATCATCGGTGACGCAAGACGCATCAGTCCTGAAGGAAGCTACGGAAGTGCATGAATCAATGCCAGCATGCGTCACACAAATGATGCGCTTCGCAGAAGTATTTTTGCTTCACCCCCACGCTCACTATACACGTATTTCTATGCAGTGTATACCCGTCCGCTATTACTAGGTCATGTCATTCCAGCAAAGATGTTAGTGCAATTGTAGGACGGGGTCGATAAGAGGGTGGGTTGAGTGCATATTTGCCTGAGAACTAGATGAGCTCACCCCGTGCGACAACGAAAAAAGTTTTTTCTACTCCTGTACTGTTATCTGTCTTTTACTTGGTCACGAACACTAATATAAGAACATACATAATATGAGTTCAGAGAAGTCTATACTCTATTCCCCATAACAGCACTAGTGTCGTTATAGTCACTTTACGTTATTGCTAGCATCCACAGACTTCTAAATCTAGGTTAAACTTAGGTCAAGGATTAAGCGCTCAATTCTAACTTCACGATAAAAATTCACAACTACCAACTTAACAAACAATTAAATTCCTACGATTCATAAGAAAAACAAAACTTTCCGAATTAAATTAATTGATGCCAACATAAAAAAAGTATTTTAATTATCGTCACATCGTGTCACCAGCCATATCAAAAAAAAGTTTACCATAGACACAACTGTCATGCCGGCTATACACACTCGGAGAGAACGGACGAGACACGCGTGACGTCCATGTATTTTATATTTTAACCTAGTCGTAGAAAAAGTATTGTATGCAACGTTGTATAATTAAGTCAAAAAACGCTCATTGCGTCTCTATTTGCGATACTCGCCGCATTCGCGGCTCGTATCGCAACTCACGCAATTCGCATTTTTTGAACCTTCTTATACAACTGTTGCATAAAATACTATTAATTTTACATCGGGTGTTGCGAGCAGCAATACATAAGTGCCTAACGTGCCAATAGTCTTAAAATACGTCCCTGGATTACACTACACCACTCCAATAAATTGCGTTAAAGAAATATCTATAAGTTAGTACCTCTCATTTTGTATTACGATCTTACCAGTTATTTTGACCCACATTTCTATGATCCCTAGGATTTCAGAGGGTGCTATAGGTACTAAGTGTACTTATTTCAGTACGTTATTACGTTTTACAGATGACACATATCCTTCCCGGTTTCAAGATTGTTTTCCTTGTAATCGCATAACAGATAGCACACGATTTTCAGATAGATTTAAAATGAAATGAGGCATGATTTCGTATAATTTTACACGACGACGATGTAAAAAGGTATCCCTAGCCAGCGTTGTCGTGAAAATGGGCCGCCGCGGGACCAGCTGAAAGGAAGTGGCCAATAGAGCTGCGGGTCGACAACACCGCGCGGCTCCAGATTGCATTAGCAGTGCCCTCTCGTAAAAACACCATCGCCCTATTTTTTCCACGTTCAGATATCAGTCTTCTTTGTAAATGCACGTCCATATGTCTGCTATCGTTCTAAAAATATCGATATTGGAAGTCGTAAAGAGTGATGTGTTTACGTTATCGACTTATCCACCTCATCAACTGAAACGTTTCTTGAGTTGATTCAAAGATTATGGGTGAATGGGTGATTAATCGGAAAACATAGAATACAGTCTCGTATACAACGTGTCCCAAAACTCAACGATAAGCCGGCACCAGAGGATGGAGCTACTTATGATTAGTCGAGAAAAAATAAGGAAAAAAATATATCTCAATTATTGAGATATATTTTTTTCCTTATTTTTTATGATTAGTCGAGAAAAAATAAGGAAAAAATATATCTCAATAATTGAGATATATTTTTTTCCTTATTTTTTCTCGACTAATCATAAGTAGCTCCATCCTCTGGTGCCGGCTTATCGTTGAGTTTTGGGACACGTTGTATATCTAACTACGTATGTTGTCAATTGAATGTTGGGCTTGCAATATGGGTATTGCGATTCGGTATTGAGACTCAATACCGGATTTCCGGTTTCGGTATCGGTATTGGGGATTTTGAAAAAAAAAAAAAAACGATTTTATGGAAAATCACTTTAATTGTCTTTTTCACTTGTATCAAAAAATTAACAGTAATAAACTTGTATGCAAAATCACAGTAATAATTAGCCTTAAGGCCTAGCATAAGTACAAAATTAACAAATCGAAACACCATCATTGCTAGCCGATCGCCAATTCCGATGAAATGAAATGAAATAATTTATTTCTGCAAGTAGGCCTCAAGGGCTCTTTCACATGTCTCATTCTTTCTTTTGATACAATGCGTAATAAAATTAAGACGGTTAGCGCGATCGTAAGTCATATCATGTATAAAGATGTTTAACGAAATACTAGAAATTACTGTTAATTTTGTCCAATATAATGGAGAAAACACCATTTGACTTACATAATGAGGATAACTAAAAGTAAAACCGGAATGCCGGTATTGGTACTTTTCAATACCGGTATTGCCATACCGAAAAATATGGCGGAATTCCGGTATTGCATGCCCTATTTGTGTCGTTCTTAAAAGGTAAGGTACCTCAGTGGCGTGGCGTTGAAGAAATCCTTGGGCAAGCCGGAGTAGCTTTGGCTTCAATTTATCTTTAAGAGCATTAGAATGAAGTACTGAACTGCCTAATATTAGGCAAGCCGATGGGAATCGAGTTCTATGGACGCCACGACATTGGTACCTACCTACCGCATTGCTATTACCTACCATAGATGAGAATGTGTATGCTATTACCAGTAGGTAATAGGTTTCGTCTTTATACTAATAAAGACGGAAATGAATAGGTATCATGTTTATTGATAAGCGGCGATTGTTACATTTTGCCTTTGAACGATATCACGTTATGGTCCTTCCACGCAAAAGTAAAAATAATGCGAGTCACGATTTCATTGTGTGTTGTCAATATATCTAGGGATGATAAGTGACGCTTCTTTAGAGATAAATTAACACTTAAATTTGCATCATGCATGATGATCCAAGTTCCAACGCGCAATTAAATCGTGTCTCGCGTTACCGCTTACCGTGGAATAAGCCATAAGTCAATAATTACATTCTATCGGAGGTTTAATTTAGACATTGGAGAGTTTTTCACATCCATATTGTTGTTTTTCCAATAATATGTCTTCCGAGGCTTTATTTATATAGTAAAATGCTGATGTAAGCTATTCGCGGAATGAATTTAGGTGTTTTAAATCTCCAATCACATTTGCGGCCTTTTAGACGAAAGTGAGATCGCTCAAAAGGTTCACAAGTTTCACAACACATCTTCGAATACAGGTATAAGTACTAATCTTGTGCCGGGTACTAAAGCAGGTAGCAGAGCCTCCATAGAATTGGTGTTTCTGTGGAAACTTACCAAGTACCCTAATTAACGAGTCGCGTCATCCACTGCTAAGGTTTCGGGCGCGTCTGCAAAATAGGCTACAGTTCGAACGCGTATCGCACATTGCCAGTGTTCCGTGATTCTCATCACCAATTGAATACAAAGTTTGCAAAGACTACGACTGGAAAAATTGATTTTGTAGATTTTGAGTGTATTGAATTACGTCGCAATAACGTTTCAATTAAGAGCTTCTGGTAAAGTTTATATTCGTGTATTAATGAATGGTGTTGTGTTATCCTTTATTGATCCTTCAAATTCTTGTCAAAAGGTAGGTGTAGTAGGTATGTGCACCGGTCGATTGTGAAGTTGACTCGGACCCCAGTTTCATTTCCAGTCTTAGGGTGTGTTTCTACTGACGCGGAGCTGGATGGAGCGGATAGGGACGGATTAGAGTTGACACACAGTGACAGTTAGTGGAAAATCGTGTGATTATCCAACTCACGGTGTGTGCCTTTCCGCTCTGCCCGGCTCCGGGTCTGTGGGATCGTGTGTGGGCGATATTATAGGCCGCATTCGCCAAGAAGTTAAAACTTCCACGTTTCGATGTTTGAAATGCGATAACGTTGTTCCAGTGTGGGCAAGCTGAACCTGGTGGATCTGGCGGGCAGCGAGCGGCAGCGCAAGACGGGCGCCGGCGGCGAGCGCCTGCGCGAGGCCGCCCGCATCAACCAGGCGCTCTCCTCGCTCGGCAACGTCATCTCCGCGCTCGCCGAGAACAGCCCGCACGTGCCCTACCGGTCAGTGCTCACTGCTACAGGTGCCCCGGGGCACTGGCGACAGTGCCGGCCTTACCCATGGTGCAGGGTGTGTATTGCCTTAAGGGGCGCTGAGCGTCGCGAGCGGCTCCCGCAAAGAGCACGCGTCACTCGCGGCACCGCCACGACGTAACACCTTGCGCTCGCGTGACGTCGCCGCACAGCAAGGCTTCTTTCGCCTCTTTGAAGGCGCCAGGGCATCGATCGCACACGAGAGCTACGCGGGTTAGAGCCGCCTCTGCCTGGCGGCAGCGGGCGCCTGCGTGAGGCGGCGAGCAATAACATTTCGGCCGCTTTCTGACTGCAAAAGTGCAGTTTGAACGTAGTTCTTCATCAATAAAAATAACTCCATCGACACTGCGAATCGGTACAACTGAAATAGGACCGGATCACAATTTAATCGACCATTTTACTCAAGTGTCATTATAATGTTTGGTTTGGTGGCAGGGACTCGAAGCTGACGCGCATCCTGCAGGACTCGCTGGGCGGCAACAGCAAGACCATCATGATCGCGGCCGTGGGCCCCGCCGCCTACAACTACGACGAGACCATCACCACGCTGCGCTACGCGCACCGCGCCAAAGGTACCGCTTCCCCCGGACTCATCCTGGTATCTAGATTCCAGACCGACCTTACTTCTATAACTATCGGAACGTTTTTAAAACTTGACTTTGAATACGCAAAGCGATTTTGATATCCCGATATCCGCCCGGCGGCCCAACGGCAGCGGCTAGCGGCGGTCATGGATCGGAGCGAGAGACCCCGCTCCCACCTATGGCCGATGTCGTGGCCGGGCCGTATGAAATGACGAGCTATACTTTGTATTTCACATGTCTCTAGTAAGTTCTTGATTTCCTCATTCTTTCTCTCCTTTTATGTCTACGGTGGCCCCGCTCAGCATTTTCAATAAAATAATTTTCAACAAAATACTGCCTCACGTGACATACTTACAAATGTGTTTGTCACGGTTTATAGCGATCAAGAACAAGCCGATCCGCAACGAAGATCCAAAGGACGCGAAGCTGCGCGAGTACCAGGCGGAGATCGAGCGCCTGCGCGCGCTTATACAGCAGCGGCGCGCCGCCGAGCGCCGCCCGCGCCGCCCCCCGCGCCCCGCCGAGCCCCGCCCGCCCGGTCAGTACACATTAGATCATACAACTGTACCAGGCGGAGATCGAGCGCCTGCGCGCGCTTATACAGCAGCGGCGCGCCGCCGAGCGCCGCCCGCGCCGCCCCCCGCGCCCCGCCGAGCCCCGCCCGCCCGGTCAGTACACATTAGATCATACAACTGTACCAGGCGGAGATCGAGCGCCTGCGCGCGCTTATACAGCAGCGGCGCGCCGCCGAGCGCCGCCCGCGCCGCCCCCCGCGCCCCGCCGAGCCCCGCCCGCCCGGTCAGTACACATTAGATCATACAACTGTACCAGGCGGAGATCGAGCGCCTGCGCGCGCTTATACAGCAGCGGCGCGCCGCCGAGCGCCGCCCGCGCCGCCCCCCGCGCCCCGCCGAGCCCCGCCCGCCCGGTCAGTACACATTAGATCATACAACTGTACCAGGCGGAGATCGAGCGCCTGCGCGCGCTTATACAGCAGCGGCGCGCCGCCGAGCGCCGCCCGCGCCGCCCCCCGCGCCCCGCCGAGCCCCGCCCGCCCGGTCAGTACACATTAGATCATACAACTGTACCAGGCGGAGATCGAGCGCCTGCGCGCGCTTATACAGCAGCGGCGCGCCGCCGAGCGCCGCCCGCGCCGCCCCCCGCGCCCCGCCGAGCCCCGCCCGCCCGGTCAGTACACATTAGATCATACAACTGTACCAGGCGGAGATCGAGCGCCTGCGCGCGCTTATACAGCAGCGGCGCGCCGCCGAGCGCCGCCCGCGCCGCCCCCCGCGCCCCGCCGAGCCCCGCCCGCCCGGTCAGTACACATTAGATCATACAACTGTACCAGGCGGAGATCGAGCGCCTGCGCGCGCTTATACAGCAGCGGCGCGCCGCCGAGCGCCGCCCGCGCCGCCCCCCGCGCCCCGCCGAGCCCCGCCCGCCCGGTCAGTACACATTAGATCATACAACTGTACCAGGCGGAGATCGAGCGCCTGCGCGCGCTTATACAGCAGCGGCGCGCCGCCGAGCGCCGCCCACGCCGCCCCCCGCGCCCCGCCGAGCCCCGCCCGCCCGGTCAGTACACATTAGATCATACAACTGTACCAGGCGGAGATCGAGCGCCTGCGCGCGCTTATACAGCAGCGGCGCGCCGCCGAGCGCCGCCCGCGCCGCCCCCCGCGCCCCGCCGAGCCCCGCCCGCCCGGTCAGTACACATTAGATCATACAACTGTACCAGGCGGAGATCGAGCGCCTGCGCGCGCTTATACAGCAGCGGCGCGCCGCCGAGCGCCGCCCGCGCCGCCCCCCGCGCCCCGCCGAGCCCCGCCCGCCCGGTCAGTACACGGGCCCGAGCTGCAAGCGAGGGACGTAAATATGCGATCGAGGGCTTTCTTTATTACCTCCCGTGTTGTGTACAGCATTTTATGTCTACACTTGGCCAGAAAGCCACTTTATGGGCAGGTGTGGCATAATAGTATTTTATGCAACAGTTGTATAAGAAGGTTCAAAAAATGCGAATTGCGTGAGTTGCGATACGAGCCGCGAATGCGGCGAGTATCGCAAATAGAGACGCAATGAGCGTTTTTTGACTTAATTATACAACGTTGCATACAATACTTTTTCTACGACAGGTTTTAAAATTATAAAATACAAACAAGGCATAACCTGCAAAGAAGGCAAATATGACGTATGACTGTCAGTCAGTATGTGTCTATGGTAAACTTTTTATTTTTTAAATGAAGTTGACACGCAGTGAATATATTAAAAATACTTTTGTTTTTATGTTGGCATCAATGAATTTAGTTCAGAAAGTTTTGTTTTTCTTAAAAGCCGTAGGATTTTAATTGTTTGTTAAGTTGGTAGTTGTGCATTTTTACCGTAAAGTTAAAATTGAGCGCTTAATCCTTGACCTCAGTTTAACCTAGATTTAGAAGTCTGTGGTTGCTAGCAATAACGTAAAGTGGCTATAACGACACTAGTGCTGTTATGGGGAATAGAGTATAGACTTCTCTGAACTCATATTATGTATGTTCTTATATTAGTGTTCGTGACCAAGTAAAAGACAGATAACAGTACAGGAGTAGAAAAAATATAATTTCGCGCATTCCTACCCGATTTTTCAAAAGACGGATTCGCGATTTATCAGATTGCTGTCTTACCACATTCCCGTTACACTAGATTATAAAATCGTAAGTTACTCAAATATCTAAATGATTTTGGAGGATTTATTATTTTGGGAATCTGGTATACCTACGGAGAATCTGATAATCGAGAATCTGGTATTTTTAAAATCTGGTATTTTAGGAATGCGGTATTTTGTGAATGGGCGGTCGTCGTAATATTTTATTTTTATTTTATTTTATTTGTTAATGGAGAACCAACAGCCTTAAAAACTAAACAACAATTAAAGTAGTAATAGAGAGCCAATTATAGGAACTCACTTATGGTGACAACATACCTATAATTTAACACTAAGTTAAATAGCACGCACAAATTTTGCAAACGCACATACTTAATACAAATTAAGAAGTAGATTCAAAATATACGGTTAACAAAATAATACTCATTATAAACTAATTTCCTAATAATATCCTAAAAGAATTTTTTCTCTCAATTTCAGCGGAAGAGGATCAACTAGACACGCTCAGCCTCGAAAGCGAGCACATCCTAGCGTCCTCCACCATCGAGCAGGAGAAATGCAAAACCGAGGAGTTGGAGCAGCAGATCCGGCAGATAGAGGAACGATTAGTATCCGGTGGAGCGTTGTTGGACGACTTGGCAGCGTCACGGGCGGCGCTCGATGCTAGAAGGCTCGAGATTGCCGAGCGGAAGAAGAGGGAAGTGGAGATGCAGCAGAGAATAGACCTGGAGGAGGAGACGACTGCGTCCGTCACGCAGACCTTCGCATCGCTGCAGCAGGAGGTCGACCACAAGACGCAGCGGTCAGTGGCACTTTTACTTAACGTGTTCTTAAGTTTTTGATTCCGTTTATTGTCATTTGGTGGTTAGATGTACCTAAACATTGTCACAATCCTGCAAAATGTTGGTAAGTTTTAGCTTATTTCCGATAATTCTTGAGGCAAACAGCTTCCCTCTTTACTTTGAGTTTATTTAGACAAAAGAATGGTAAGCTTACTAATCGCCTGGTCGGGCTCCCAGGCTAGGTGGGAGCGGGAGGTCGGAGCGCGGTCTCTCGCTCTCACCTATGGTCACCGCTGCCGTCGGTCGCGCAATGTCATGGCTAAGCGGTTAGATTTTTGATTTCGTTTATTAAAATTCGACCAGGCGGTGATTGCGCTCCTGACTCTTTTCAAATTCGTTTTCAGCTCGTTTTCAATCATTTTAGGAGCAAACAGTCCCGGCTTTCGTCTTTCCTTTGACTGTATCGATACATCCTCCTCCTGCCCCCTTTCTGTCTCCTTTTCCTTGAGTTTACTAACATGTCGGCGGTTTTCTCGGCAGGTTAAAGAAGTGCGTGACGAAGTACGCGGCGCTGCGCGAGGAGATGGTGGAGCTGCGCGAGGCGCACGACGGGGAGCGCCGCGAGCACGAGGGGCTCCAGGCCGCGCTCGTGGCCGGGCTGCGGCGCCGCCTGCTGCTGGCCGACAGCTTCGTGCCGCACGCCGGCCGCGCGCAGGTCGCGCGCCTCGCCTACGACGACGACCAGGACGCCTGGACCGGCGCCCGGCCCGACAGGTGACCCCGCACACCGCACGAGGGCCCCGGCCCCGGCCCCCAGCCCCGGCGCCCGGCCCGACAGGTGACCCCGCACAGGGCACGAGGGCCCCGGCCCCCAGCCCCGGCGCCCGGCCCGACAGGTGACCCCGCACAGGGCACGAGGGCCCCGGCCCCCAGCCCCGGCGCCGCCTGCTGCTGGCCGACAGCCGAGTGCCGCACGTCAGCGGTGCCAACAGAGATGTCCACTGTCACTCACTCTAGCTACGCCACCGTTCCTAATTATTCCGTTCTAAGAGCGTGATACATGTACTATTGGACGCAAAAGTTATTCATCAGCGTGAATGTCAACTTAAAATAAGACTATAATATAGATGTTGTTGCAGCGTGGAGCCGCTGTCGTCCCGGCCGGTGGCGAGCGGCGGGCGGCGCGCCACCTGTGCGGCGGCGCTGGGCGGAGCCCCGCGGCGCCGGGCTGAGAACCTGCTGGACCTGGCGCCGCTGCCGCTGCCGCCCACCACCAGGACCTACGTGCCGCCCCAGCCCGCCGTGCGCCCCGCCCGGGTCAGTGTACATACAGGGTGTCCCTAAAACCAACTTTTATACGATCAGGGCTGATAGACCAGCTCATAAGAACCTAGATTAAGCAAATTTGACCTCAGTAAAAATCTCTTAGTTTTCGAGATATTGACGTTTTTGTAAAACTCGTGCTAAGTGATACCCTGACTCGGTGTTTTGAGTGTCATTGCTAAAATATCAAGTATTTTACAAATCTGTTTTTTGCTATGTGTGGCCAAATAACTATGCTATTGAACGTATTTTCTATTTTTGCTAATTTATTCATGCTGTGGACACAGTACAATAACTAAAAAAAATTATTGGTTTTTTTTCAAATTTCACCTCTGACTTCGAACTAGCGTGGTGAAAAAAAAATGTACCAACATAACCAGGCACTCAACGTAAAAAAATTGCGCATTTATTTTAGTTTCTAAAATGGTATAAAATTTACTAAACACTGTAATAATTTTTGAAATAATGATATTTTGTTACAAAATTAACTGTCTGCCGCCTTCATCTCATACGATCCGGTTGAACTAAGTTTGCACCTGGCGTGCTTGACATCACATACAAATTAGGTGCAAACTTCACGTAATCGTCAATATCTCGAAAACTAAGAAATTTTTATGAGGTCAATTTTACTCAGTCTCGTTTTTTATGAGCTGGTTTATCAGCCCTGTTCGCCATTTTGTAAAAGTCGCGAATTTTGATAGCCTGGATCAGTCTTTCGAAAGTCATGACTTCAAATTTCAGTATTTTCTTAATCTGCTTTTTGTTAAACATTACTTAATAATTATGCTATCATACCTTTTCTGTTCGAAATTCAAATTCTGGTACGAAATTTAACCAATGGAATTTTGTAGTATAACCTCCTTTTGAATTAAAATGCTATTATCTTAAAAACTACGGTGTCTAGTGTGTAAAATCTTACTATTTCAAACTACATTATTTTTTTTTATTTTAGCATGGTAAATTTGTTTTAAGTATTACGCGATTCAAATCCGAGGTCATATTTTGAATCACGTAAAATCTAATTTATTTTGATAAGGTATGATAGCATAATTATTAAGTAATGTTTAAAACAAAAAGCAGATTAAGAAAATACTGAAATTTGAAGTCATGACTTTCGAAAGACTGATCCAGGCTATCAAAATTCGCGACTTTTACAAAATGGCGAACAGGGCTGATAAACCAGCTCATAAAAAACGAGACTGAGTAAAATTGACCTCATAAAAATTTCTTAGTTTTCGAGATATTGACGATTACGTGAAGTTTGCACCTAATTTGTATGTGATGTCAAGCACGCCAGGTGCAAACTTAGTTCAACCGGATCGTATGAGATGAAGGCGGCAGACAGTTAATTTTGTAACAAAATATCATTATTTCAAAAATTATTACAGTGTTTAGTAAATTTTATACCATTTTAGAAACTAAAATAAATGCGCAATTTTTTTACGTTGAGTGCCTGGTTATGTTGGTACATTTTTTTTTCACCACGCTAGTTCGAAGTCAGAGGTGAAATTTGAAAAAAAACGAATAATTTTTTTTTGTTATTGTACTGTGTCCACAGCATGAATAAATTAGCAAAAATAGAAAATACGTTCAATAGCATAGTTATTTGGCCACACATAGCAAAAAACAGATTTGTAAAATACTTGATATTTTAGCAATGACACTCAAAACACCGAGTCAGGGTATCACTTAGCACGAGTTTTACAAAAACGTCAATATCTCGAAAACTAAGAGATTTTTACTGAGGTCAAATTTGCTTAATCTAGGTTCTTATGAGCTGGTCTATCAGCCCTGATCGTATAAAAGTTGGTTTTAGGGACACCCTGTAGATAGATAGATAAAATCTATTTTTGCTATAATTTTGGCCTACTCAAATTTTCTACCACCCCATGAAATAAATTTACCCCCTACCGTTTTAACCAGACATACTTTGTTTCCAGTCAATGGAGAGTTCGATGAAGAAGGAACCGGAGCCCGCTTGTGCGCCTGCGCCGGTGCGCAAGGCCAGCGCGCGCGTGCGCCCCGGCACCGCGCACCACCGCCTCGGCACCGCCGGCGTGCGGTAACCGCCGCCACCCGACACTAAACATTTGCCGTGAGAGGCAGACGAGTAGCTACACACCGTGCTACTTCACTGATATGTGATAATATGAAGTGATGTGTGCGGTTGAATAGAGTCGATCGGCTTTTTCTTGTCCGCGTTGCCACGGTTAGGACATAGTGCTGTCATCCGTCCGGGTCTCCTCTAGTTTAGAGAGCTAATGCACCCCCACAAATTCATGAAACGTACATTTTTGTCATAGTTACAAACCCATTATTTTATGGACCATCTCCTATGCACATTAGTAGCATATTATAACAGTTTTTTTAAGGAAACTCGGACACTTGTCTCTTGGACAACGGGACAAAATAACAAACAAGGAAAAGTTGATGGACCCTAATATGAAGTGATGTGTGGTTGAACAAATGCAGAAGTCAACCGTTGCTTCCTACAATCTTACTTACCTCGCATTATCGGTCTGCGATTACATGTGGGTAAAATGGCAAGATGTGTAGTAGTCAGATGCCGCGGCGCGGTGCGCGGGGGATGCGCGGCATCCCGCGCAGCATCCGCGCCGCCGCTAGTGTTAGTCCGAGTGCGATATTTTTATACGACCCCCTTGTTAAACGTAAACGCTCATGCGACGTTGATCTCAAGCGTGCCCGGCACGCCTTACCGTGATTTTTGTTTATTGTGGGCCATTACCGATGTCCGATACCCAGTGGCGTAGCGACGTAAAACGGCGCCCCTTTGTTAGCGGATATGATATCCATGTGTATTTACAGCTGGGGGGGGGGGGGAGTGCATTCAAGATTTTATTTCGCCATGTAGGTTTTTTTGCGCCCCCCCTCTTGTCGGGGCCCAGGGCACGTGCCTGCACCACCCTCGCTACGCCACTGCCGATACCAGAAATTTAGTGTTGAATTTTCGAGGTCTCGATTCGTTTGTACTTTTGGGCGTAGTCGATCCTGGTTGTTTTCGTTTTAGAATTATTTTATTTTACGGTTGTTATTTTATGACAATTTTATTTTATGCTTCATGTTGCGTTGAAGCGAGTGATATTAGGTAGTTCGTTACACTTATTTGTATGTATTTAAAATCGATTGTATCGTAAAATAAATGAATTGTAACAGGAGGGATCGTTATGTCCTGTGACATGATGGTCGCGCGTTCAAATGTTTACCAAAGACGGAAACTGTCCATTCCACGCACTTGTCCCACGATGTTGATATTACCAGTGATCATGTTCCTTTACTTGTAACATTCGTAAGTGGTTATGTTAAATTATTATTAATCTAGACATTGTTTCTAGTCAAAGATCCTTGTATACAGTTAATGTAAATATTTAGTTATAGATATTAAAGTATAGATAATGGTAGAGTAGCTAGTTGCAAATATCGCACAACGCCGGTGCCTCGCGTCGTGTCGCGTCTACTCAGTTCTTTAACGACAACTGTATTATTTTAGAAAAATGTATTAAATTTTGCCCTTACGCCTCTGTTGATGCTGTTTTTTATATCGGTGTATTTAAATTGTGTTTAAATTATGAACGGAAGAATGGAATCATGTGATATATATTGAAACCGCTAGTCAGCTGTGCCGCGTACACGCTTATACTCACTAATAAAACAGTTTAAATATTACTTTGTTTCATTACTTGTAAATTTACCTTCTCCCGTACTTCTCTCCCAGGCAGCACACGAGCCGGATAACTGGCCAATAATTTAACCTTATGCAGGGTTAAGCTTTATTATATATGTATAGAAGCTGTTTGTATTGCCAAGTTCTGTATTCAAGTTTTTTTTGCTATAATAACACTATTAGCTGAGTTAGTTCTGTAATTTGCCGATTTTATTTCTTAAAGCTGAATAGTCATCAAAAAAGACCTGTTACTCAAGAGTTTGTGTAGCCTTTTGTATAACACTGGTATAAGATGTCATTATCAAGCATAGTGCTGAATAATTGAGGTTCTGTTCTCCTTTAGCTGTATTACACATCACATCTAGAGAATTACACAGCTGCTGTATAAAGTAGGCGTTGTTTCTGTTATGAAGCATATAGTGACTTAACAGAAATAAGGTAGCTGTTATAACTACTTTATGCCGCTTTAAGTACGAAATCACCGTCATATGCAGCTAACTGTGGTAAAAGCAAAAGTAACAGATTCTTATGCAGAAGTTTGCTGGGTATTTAAGAAAAGTAGACATTTTTTAAGCTAGAAGAACTATTCTGGAACATTTGACAGCGTTTATGCGGCTTTGTTTGTTTTATAGTACGAGTATGTATGATTATAGAACAGTTATCGAAAATATGTTGTGTGCAGACCACTTTCAACCAGAGAAGAACTGAATAAGTGGACACATAAGCATAAACCAGTTCTATACGAAAATAACTCAAAAACATATTGAAATACCCCCTTTATATAACCACCAAGAAATTTAAACTATTTAGATTAAATTCAAAATTCTTCGCCCTTTCATTTAAAATTCCCGCCAA
Organism: Eudemis profundana; assembly: GCA_947034925.1. Taxonomy (NCBI): domain Eukaryota; kingdom Metazoa; phylum Arthropoda; class Insecta; order Lepidoptera; family Tortricidae; genus Eudemis; species Eudemis profundana. The sequence continues at coordinate 24,337,555 of OX344806.1, read as the reverse complement.
AGAATCAATGACGCTAGCATGCTAATAAGCAAGTTTGTTCAGACGAGCTTGAAGCATGTCCTCTTCCACCCGCGCCTCAGGTATCATGCTTACAAATTAAACAGCGGTTGATTTTTAAGCTTGCTTGAATTAAAATAAAGTTGTTCGAGACACCATCAAATCTCAGGTATATGTCAATATCTACATTTTGACAGATAAAACATTTTGGAAGCGACTTTAGATATGACTCAAACACATATAGTGAAAATCATTCGACCTTATATTAAAAGCGCCGTTTATGTCTGTGTACATGTCACGTCACTGAATCACAAAATGTCAATTACAGTTGTCACTGTCAGCTTCAGTTGTGTCGATCCAACTTGCGTCATCCCACGTATATATTTCGGAAATAATGAGAATAATTTAAGGAAATAGTGCATATTTGCGTAAGTGATAACATCCGGTTATGTTTATTTCACGTATTTGAATCAAAATATGTCAAAAAAACGTAGTTTTTCGTACATATGACATTTGGTAATCCTTTGATAAGTTGATTAAGATTGTGCCCATTTCGTTGCAGCCCCAAGATGTCATCGTCTGCGATATATATTTTGGACGTCAAAGGTAAGGTCCTCATATCGAGGAACTACCGCGGCGATGTGGACATGGGCGTCATCGACAAGTTCATGCCTTTGCTAATGGAAAAGGAGGAAGAAGGAATGTTGACGCCACTCCTGCAAACTAGCGAGTGCACGTTCTCCTACATTAAGACCAACAATCTCTACATCGTTTCAACTACGAAGAAAAACGCCAATATAGCGCTCGTATTCGTGTTCCTCTACAAGATTGTTGAAGTCATGACTGAATACTTCAAGGAACTGGAGGAGGAGAGTATTCGCGATAATTTCGTCGTTATCTACGAGCTGTTAGACGAACTTATCGACTTTGGCTATCCGCAGACCACAGATAGCAAAATCCTGCAGGAGTACATCACCCAAGAAGGTCATAAATTGGAGATGCAGCCAAGAATACCTATGGCAGTCACAAATGCGGTATCCTGGAGGTCGGAGGGTATAAAATATAGAAAGAATGAAGTATTCCTAGATGTCATTGAATCAGTCAATTTACTTGCCAATGCTAATGGCAATGTGTTGAGAAGTGAGATTGTAGGTGCCATAAAGATGAGAGTCTATTTATCTGGCATGCCAGAGCTGCGATTGGGCCTGAATGATAAGGTGCTCTTTGAGAGTACTGGGCGAGGCAAATCCAAGTCTGTTGAGCTGGAAGATGTCAAGTTCCATCAATGCGTCAGATTGTCACGCTTTGAGAATGACAGGACAATTTCGTTCATTCCTCCTGATGGTGAATTTGAGCTCATGTCATACAGGTTAAACACCCATGTAAAGCCATTGATTTGGATTGAGTCGGTCATTGAGCGCCATGCCCACTCTCGGGTAGAATACATGATCAAAGCCAAATCGCAGTTCAAGAGACGTTCCACGGCCAATAACGTGGAAATAATCATTCCCGTGCCTGCTGATGCTGATTCCCCCAAATTCAAGACTACCATTGGTAGTGTCAAATACACACCAGAGCAGAGTGCTATCACTTGGTCTATCAAATCATTCCCTGGAGGCAAAGAGTACCTCATGAGAGCTCATTTTGGTTTGCCGTCTGTTGAGTGTGAGGAGGTGGATGGTAAGCCACCAATTCAGGTGAAGTTTGAGATACCATACTTCACTACATCCGGCATACAAGTGAGATACTTGAAGATTATTGAGAAGAGTGGTTACCAAGCTCTGCCGTGGGTACGATACATAACCCAAAATGGAGACTATCAGCTTAGGACCAACTGAGCATTATGAATTGTTATTATTACATTCCTTTTAATATAAGTATGCACTTAACATGTTATCTTTATTGTTTGCGGAGTTAACACTGTCACTATAAGTATAAAATAATGGAAATAGTATTATGTATTGACACAGTAATTAAATAAAATATTCTTACAAGATATTTTAGAGTTTTTATTTTAATAGTGTGTATTTCAATAAAAATTCTAATGAGGATTTTCTGAAATCAATACATCAACCTAGGAGTATGCTGACAAAAGGTCTTCTTGATCGCAGTTGTCATGAAGACTGAGTGTGTATGATCTCTGGAAACCCTCATTTGTAGACCTTAAAATTAAAAAAAGTTTGCAATGATTTTTCAATTTTTGTAAAGTTGGTGGCTTAGTACTACAGTATTCACTGTGTAATTCTAATTATCAACAAGCATCTCGAAAAATTTAACACATATACGATACGATCGTGATCAGTAGAATAGAATAGACCTGATTTTATTCAAATATACTCAGATATATTTACGATGTTATTGTTTGCGGAACCCCAAAATAAATTCGTTCAAATCCTACTCCTCTTTTTTGAAGCCTGTACAAATGGGGATGTCAAACTTCTTACGTTCAAAAACTACGAATTTATTATATTGAAGTGTTTGTTTATGTTAAAGTGTAGTTAAGGGGAGTAATAAAATACCTAGTATTCAGAATAAATATGATACTTATAATGCTATTGATGCTTATGAATAAATCACGGGACTATATAAATTCTGCAACGTTCTCAATAGGAAGAATAAAATAGAAACTTCAAAAGTTAGCTTCACATTTGGGTTTCGGAACGCATCTTTACTTATTCTTTGGTCGCGGCAAACTTTGTTTTGTAAATATTGCTGTTTAAAATTAATAATGCAAAGAATAAACGTATCAATGTGTATAAAGAACATTGTAAAATTATCTCGAATTCGTTCACGGTGTTATAGCGACATATTTCCCTCAAGCGAGGTGAAAATAGTAAGGAAAAATGGTACTGAATTGAATAACCTCAAACCAGAAAATGTTCAAGAAGAAACTCGTGAAGAAAACACTTCCAAAGAGTTTAGAGTTAATGAATATAATATACAAATGATTTCTAAGAACATTTACGATCAGTTATTTAAATATCCTAGTCCTAAAGTAGATTTAGATATCATTAAAAGGTAATTATATATTTTCTTGGAATTTGTTCTACCTACTACCTTCCGTTTACATTTCATGCAGAGGCCGTGTTAGGCGTAATTTAATTGTTTTTTGCAGTGCCTGGGTACTAGGTGGTAGGTAGGATATATAGCAATCAGGTAGAAGATAGATATTTGCATACTTCAAATTATTATCTGATGTTTCTTGTACATATCCAGTTGCCAAGAAAAATTGATAAGACATGGAATAGATTACAAACAGAACCCATATGTGCCTGATGTAGAGCTGAGATTGCCGGAGCTGCATGGTGAAGATGTTGTGGAGCACTTTCACAACATCGGTGAGCAGCAGTGCGGTCCGTATAGAGACCTGCTGAAGAACCTCGCTAACTGCAGCATACCACAGCCACCAAAAGTAAGAATTACAGATGTATCTTGTTTACATCATCATGAGTGAACGGTGACCGTTAGCATTGTATGTTACTTAAAGGTCAAACATAATTTGGATAAGTCTGTGATGTTAGAAATAAAACTGCATACATTTTTAAATTTTAATCATATCCATGTTATACTTTCATCAAAAATTACTACCGGGTGCCGATTACTAATCAGCCTATACACCTTCCCCTGCTGGGCATATGTTTACTCTCATACATGAGAGTGTATGGGCTAGTGAGTGTATTTTTTTTATTTAATATTAATTGAATCGGAGGATCCAATCCATAACACAGTTTTCTATGCAATTCCATATAAATCTGTCTAGTGGATTGGATCCTTTTCGCTAAACTACGTCCAATGGTATAAAAGTAGACTTACTATACTATACTACGTGAACTTAATATGCTGAACATTCCATGGAAACATGTAAGCGACACTACCTTTTTAATACTTTTGACATGTAAAATTAGGAAGCTGGATATTGGTATGGTAATATCATAACTTGGCTTTAAGATAGGTAGTGCTTCTTAGCAGCTAATAAGTTTTATTAGGGTAGCTAGCCGGACCTGTAAGTTTTACTTATGCAAGTAAGGATGCAGCTATACATTAGACTGAAATAGACCAACACAGCTACAATAGCTGCGTAACTTGTGTAAGTAAAACTTACAGGTGTGAATCGGGCCTTACGCAAGCGACAATAAGTAGATGTTTTCATGGAATGCTCCTATGGAACTTCTGTGCCTGAAGGTGTTGTTATTACTAAAAAACAGGAAATTTATAAGGGCTTTTTTATTTCAAATGTCCTCTTAACTTGCAGTTAAAGGTCGTCACAAAACTGACGATTAGTGTCAATCTCCATATATTTCGTCACCAACTGACAGGTTAGACGTTATTTAAACATAGCTTTAGTTTCACCTAAATATACATTTTTTTTAAATAAAAATGCCCATAATGATATTTAGTAAAAAAACTTTGTGGCCGTAGCTTCTATAGTTTCCATCTTGCCACCCCTATGTCCTAAGTGACTGGAACATGCTATTGAAAAAAATATTTCAGGAATGGTCCAAAACTGCTGGATGGTGCAAATACTCCAGTGATGGGGCTCCGGTTCCAGTGCCTTGTCCGCCTGATGATGCACTAATTTTCGATGTTGAAGTCCTCATGTCAGCTGGGAAGAGGCCTACTTTAGCCTGTGCTGTGTCTCCAAATGCGTGGTTTGTTGTATTTTTTAGATAACTTTTTTAATTTGTTCCATACTTAGTGATGATTTTAACAAATAATGCAATTATATAAAGAATAAAAAATAAATGGGATCTTATACAACAAAAAATGAATTGTACAGCTTTTGTCACATGTTGCTCTGTAATATTTTCCGGAATTCTTCATTCTCAAAAATTTATAACTAAAAACTTGATGGTTTTCTATATCAAATGGGCGCACTACAACGAAAATTCTGATAAATGGCATCTAAAATCACAAAGGGACTCCTTTTTTCATTTTTAACTATGTTGCAGAACCACCAAATGATGACATGTTTAATGATATGAAATTAAATAATTTATTTCTGCAACTATGCCTCAAGGGCACACGTCTGATTCTTTTGGCGCTTTGGCAAATGACATTCTAGTGAGAAGAAGCGCTGCAAGAAACTCACCAGTTTCTCTTTACAGAAACATTACCTAAGCATTACAATAATTGTTACCCTACCGGGGTCCATGTATTATTAGGATTAAGTCCCAATGTACTGGTTTGCAATGAATAAATGATTTATGACTTATGTTAATTTTTTCCATAGGTATGGTTGGGTAAGTCGTCCGCTTGCCAATGGCGATCCCCACAAATCCTTCGACCATGTGAACTACGAAGACCTGATACCCTTGGAGACAGATGGCGACACTCCATTTGGGGATCTAGAGAGACCTAGAATCGTGGTCGGTCACAATGTGTCTTATGATCGGAGTAAGATCAAGGAACAGTACTGGTTGGATAAGACAGGTAAATGGTTAATATGGTTATTCCAGTAAAACAAAAGTATAAGAAAAGAAAAGTAGGCACACTCCGGCCTTTTAGGAGCGCGAGATACCTATCCACGACGACACGTTTAGCTCAGTGCGAGTGCCACCGCCTACGAAGGTTCAAATCCTGGTAAGGGCAAATATTTGTGTGATGAGCACGAGTATATCTTCCTGAGTCATGGATGATTTCTATCTATATAAGTATATATTTATCTATATAAGTATGTATACCGTCGTCTAGTACTCATAGTGTATTTATATTTGTGTAAGATTGTCCCCCGATGTTTATTTATTTATTGAAGGCCGAGGCGCAGGACTGTCGTCCGTCGGTTTTTTCGTATACACTGCAGTTTACACCTTTATGATACTTTTCGCGGAATTTTTCTTCGAAATAGGCTTGTGTCCTTAATTTTGTTTCTGATGTAAATGGATTCTACTATTTATGAGCAAAAAATATATATATAACTACTACACTTGGATTACTATAACAGCCACAAATTTCAATCAAAAGTAGCCGAGCGTTGAAAACGGCCAATACAAAACGGACGCACCCTGTGACGTCATCTCTTGTCCTCACTGTACTAAGTCTGTATGAAAAAATAGCATTTTGCCATTTTGAGCACGAAAAAGTGCGTTTAAGCACATACATAGTTGTAATACATTTATTTTTCAGTGTTATTTAAGCATTCCGAAATTGACTTTAATTTTTCTTTAAGACTATAAAAAAATATCGAATTTTAAAACTTTGAGGTCTCATAACGTTATATTTTTTATACATTTTCGTTTTATTTCTTCTGTGTATGATAATTCAGTATTTTCCAATCCATGTGACTATATTATGTTGTAAAATTGAACATTAGTGAACATCCCCATTGCAGGGGTAAGGTTCATGGACACCATGTCGATGCACACTTGCGTGAGCGGCGTCACCAGCTACCAGCGCGCGGTGCTGAAGGCCAAGAACAAGGAGCCGGACCCTACTGATGATTACTGGATGGAGATCAGCTCCCTAAACAGCCTGAGCGAAGTAAACTATGCCTTTTCAACCTAGGGTTGCCATATGTCAGAATGTTGTCCTGATATGTCAGAATTTAAGGGATTTTGTCAGGATTGTGGTTGGGATCAATCCATTCGTGCCAGCTCTTGTGAATCGACCTGTAATAGGGATACCTAAAGACTGGGTTAAAAATATATCATTCTATTTAGTCCGTCAGTTAGGCGGAAAAATATCGGACACTTATTTTTTGGTTTATCAAGATATTAAAATCGACAAAATTATAGATCATCAAACTTCCGGAGTGGGAGCTTGTGACGTCACTCCTAGGTGAAAATTGTACCATAGAGTGACGTCACTCGAAATTTCTAAGCACTGTATCCTCGTAATTTTTTGTTTGTCAAACAAAAGAAAAAATATGTACAATATTTTTTAATAATCTAACTGACGGACTAAACAGTTTTTTTTAGTCGTCTAACCTATTGCAAAACATATCTTTACTTAGGTCCATAAGCTGTACTGCGGCGTGCCAGTTGACAAGGCTACCCGGGACATCTTCGTGGACGGCACTATGCAAGATGTCCACGATAATTTCCAGAAATTAATGTGTTATTGTGCGAATGACGTCATCGCCACGCACAATGTACTGGGTCAACTGTTGCCGCTGTTTCTAGAGAGGTTCCCGCACCCCGTGACGCTGGCTGGCATGCTGGAGCTGGGTTAGTATGGATCATCATCAACCCAAGCACGTCGTATACCCCAAAGGTCGCCACAATCACCGGTACTAATACTACGGATTTACACGTCACGATAACGCGAATATTCGTGTTGATGTCTCTTTCTTTTTGTATGCCAGAGAGAGAGACGCTGATACGAATCTTCGCGTTATCGCGATGTGTGCAGCCGCACCATAATGGCCCGAATGCGCTGTTCGCATCTAGTTATCTCCAGCACCCTTTACCAGTAGTCCGTTTCACCTAGCTCCAAGTTACAATTTTACAAGGCTAAACTAACAACAAAAGCGACACCACAGAAACATATCGAGGTAAAAGGAAAAAGTGTATGTACAGTCGAGTTCATCATTATCTGAGCAAAGATTGGACCAATAACATCTGAACAAGACCCTATTGTCAGAAGCATAAGAACTAGATCAGATATTTTTGATCCGTTCTTTGCTCAGATAATGATTAACTCGACTGTACCTCGCGTGCTAAAAAGTAGTGGCGGTGACCTACTTTGCACGCCGTTAACTTCAGTTTCCGTCAATATTATTATCAGATTTGAAAATCTGATAATAATGATATAATTAATTGTTCAAATACCACCAAATGAAATGGAAAATTTATGTTTTCCATCACTAAATTACACTTACGCGTCAAACGCCAAACGAAAAACGTTACACGCTTGGCCAAGCGTGTAACGTCGTGGTATAGGATAGAATACTTAACTTAAATTTCAATAACACTTTTCATTTATACACAGGTTCGGCATATTTACCAGTCAACTCGAATTGGCTCCAATACATAGACTCTTCAGAAACCATATTCGAAGATTTGAAACTCGAATCAAAACAGATTCTGTCACAAAAAGCAGACGAGGCGTGCAAACTAATGGAGAATGACGCTTATAAAAAAGACCTCTGGATGTGGGACCAAGACTGGTCTACTCAAACGTTGAAGTTAAAAAAGACGATCCCGAAAAAAATGAAAACTGATGACGTTACACCAGAAAAGCCACTCAGTGGAAATTTTAAAAATAGAACGCTAAAATCGGAAAAAGAATTCGATGTTCTATGCAACGAATACATCGAGACCATAGAGTCAAAATCTTTTCTGCCAGATACATTCGAAGAGGTTGAGGAGTTGAGCAAAAAGTTTGCATACCTGTTTGATTTGAAACGAGCGTTGCCGGTGAAGAGGCCGTATTTGGCGGGATATCCGGCGTGGTATAGGAAGCTTTGTACCAAGCCGGGTAAAGAGGAGGATTGGGAGCCTGGCGCTACGAATATTACTACTAGTATGCAGGTATAGTAATAATCGATAACACTATACTCTCCCGGTTTACACATAATAAAACATTACGTAACTATGCTACCGTGATAAATTGTTCTCCAATTTCCTATTATTTCTGAGGTTTCGCTAACTTAGGTAGTTTAAGATAAATAAAAATAACGTTACTCCTTCGTTGCAAACGCAAACAGGTGTTAAAATAGAAACTCTTACACGCTTCAAATATCAGTTTCAGAACTAACTCAGGTTTAATCCGGTTCAAAGGACCAATATTCAATAATCCTTTTAATTACTTTTTGACAGAAAAATATACGCATTTTACTTAGTGCTCGACTTTTGATACGTATTATCTTGTACTAACGATATATGCCGTCAACTTTCTTCAAGTAACAGTATATATTTTCGGTTCACCATTATGATACAGTATATGTTTTCAGATAACTCCAAAACTCCTCCGTTTATCTTGGGAGGGCTACCCCCTCCACTACATCATGGGGGAAGGGTGGGGCTTCCTAGTCCCATTCAGGAGGGAAAATAGCACCGCCGACCAACCCAGACTGCCCTTAGAAGAGTTATTGGAGAAATGCCCGGTGGCACAGTGCAAGGAAAGCGATATTGAAGACAGTTATGTGTTGCCGAAGACTGTTGAGGTAACTTGTAGTTTTTAACCGAGCGAGCGAAGCGAAAGAGGTCTATGAGTTGACAAGGGGCGCACGTCGGTGTTCTATGTTTAAAGTGTACCTACTGTGCAAAAAATGGCCAAGGATTTGTTCAACGCCACACCACTGGTCGGACTATAGTATCTTCTCTAGTCGAGTACTAGTGAGTGGTGACGGTCATGTGTCGGTGGAGGCTTGCGGCACCGCTTCTGTCGTGATACGACGCCATGTAGCCCTACGTTTGGCGGAGTGGGAGTTGACATTTATGCTGGAGTGTGTCACAGATTTGATGAGGTCTGTCCACCGTGTTGGAGAGCAAGAGATCTTTTGCCCTCGACTTTCCCTTGCACCACCAATGTTCCATGGAGTTCTCGTTACGGGTGACGTGCCGAAAGAATATGAGGATTGTGATAGCATAATAATGATAATTCTAAGAAACTATAGTTCTAAAATAAAAATAAAACAAAATAATTTATTACTGCAAGTAGACCCTCAAGGTCTCTATTACATGTCTCATTATACTGTTTTCTCTTTTTTTCTTTTGGCGCTTCGGGTAATGACCTTCTGGTGAGAAGAAGCGCCGGATAAGAAACTCACCAGTTTCTCTTTTCGACCATATTACAAGTATTACAACAATATGACATATGATATGGTTTCATTAATAAATTACATTAAACTTAAAACTACATTTATAGAGATGTAAAGGGTCTCTCTATGCGTCCAAACAAGACAAATAAAATTATAGAAAATAAATTGATAGTTCTGAATAATATTGATGTAGGAAGATCTCGGCAGACGAGCGTACTTCGCCAGGAAGAAATTGGACGAGCAGGCGGCTGCCAACCAGTACCACGGTTTGGGTGTGTGGTGTGGTATCCAATTGCAAGGTTAGTGTACATAATTCACTACACTCATTATGATACATTAAAACTAGATATGTTATTCCCGAAACCGCTCTTAACGACCTGATCTGACCTGAGGTTCCAAATATTTTGTAACCAAGAACATAACACTTTTTATGCCACACCTGGCTATAAAGCTTTCTGGCCAAGTGTAGACATAAAATGATGTACACAACACGGGAGGTAATAAAGAAAGCCCTCGATCGCATACTTACGTCCCTCGCTTGCAGCTCGGGCCGCAAACTTCTGCGATCTCGGCCTTTGTATTACCACCCTAGTTGTGTAATGTACTATTCATTATTCGAGAATAAAATAAAAAATACATATAATCTGCACATTATTCAGACTAAGCAGGTAAAAAATATGGCTGAAAGGAAAATTTGACGGCTCGCTACAAATATTTTACTATCATGGAGTTTTTATTTCTTTTCTAACCTGTTTTCACACTGACGCCACAATCTATGAAATGATGGCGAAAATTTTGGCGAAACTCATACGAAATTTAGATGTTTCGATGCAATTTCCGCGTTTCTCGGCACCAGTGTGCAAACAAGGCTGCGATTGTGTAGGTAGGGGTCTTTTTGTTGTTCATAAAATTTACAATGCAGACTGGGTTACGAAGTTATTTATTTATTTTATTTATTTTTTATTCATTAAATTTCACAGCATAACAGTATAACCAAAGCACTGTGAAACTAAGATACAACTTAAAATCTTATGAATCAAGATAGTTTAAAACACGATTATCGTTTATTGAATCAACCTGTATTTAATAATTTTGTGATGCACTCATAAACAATATCATTCACTCGTTCAATCTGTAGCTGCTGCCACAATATGATTGACGCTGCGTGGAAACAGGAATACGTTCTGATAAGAACGGATCCGATTAACGTCCGTGAGAAACAGCACAGCACCTGCCACGTATTCACAGCGGCGAACGACGAGCGACTGGCGCGGCGTCAGTCGCAGACAGCGGCGGATTGATGCGCAAACTGTGCTGCTGCACACTTTTATATTGTAGCGAGAATTCGAAACGCCCCATCGCGTGATTATCGTATGATCTTATTGCCATCTTGTTTTAATATATTGTAAATAGTAGAAACAGCGAATCTCACTTGTTTGTATATAGACTAGTTGTAAGTGTAAATTTTAATATAAGTATAGCCGTATTTTGCAAATAAATGATTCCATTACCGACTCGCATCTGACTATCATTTAATTAGGAGTTACTCTCACCTACAACCAGTCTCTCCTAAAGTGGATCACGTCGGGGTCAACACTTCTCAGAACGTATTCCTGTTTCCACGCAGCGTCAATCATATTGTGGCAGCAGCTACAAATCCATTCGCGCCAGCTCTTGTGAATCGACCTTGTACTTAAAACTCGTGCCTGTATTCGTTCCAGGTTGTTGTCATTTCCTACGACTGCCGCACAAGGACGGGCCGAAGTATAAAGTCGGCAATCCCCTGGCGCGGGACTTCCTGGACATGTTCAGCCAGAACGTCCTCTCGGCGCAAGGGAATGATGCTGAAAAAGTTTGTACTATTTATTTCGTTACTTTAAGATTTCTAGGCAACATTTTGAGCATTACACCAAAGAATAGAACGGCAAGTAGTTTCTCTTCGGTCGTTAGGAGTGCGATCCGTACTGCAGCATTTTCAAAACTTTGCTTGTAGTGCGTTCGGTTACGGCGCGCACACATACAAGCAGCGCGATGTACTTTTTGTATGAAGACAAATTACTGTTTTTATACGAAGATAAGTGTAATGTTTAGATAATATAGTTGATCTTTATCAACTTTGGTATGTGCAAAAAGGTTCTATACGTCTTTATAATCCTTCTAGTCGAATATGATGAATCAGTTACCTACGGGCGTGCCGCATGCCACAGCTGTTATCTGCTTTTACTACATTTTGGAGTAGATTTATTGATGTTGAAACACTGTTTCCGACTTTCCGACGTCTGAGTTCGAATCCCAGTGTGTTTTGAGCTACATAGCCTTAATGAATGACGGAAATTTCTTCAGGTACTCTCTTTTGGTCGCATGATGTCATACTGGCGCAACAACCGCGAGCGCATCGCGGGGCAGCAAGTTGTGTGGCTGCCTGCCGCCGCGCTGCCGCAACACCTGCGCCGCGTGCGGCACTACGGCGCCATCTTGCCGCAGGTCGTCGCGTGCGGCACGCTCACGAGGAGGTGAGGGCTTGTAGTGATAATATAGCAGTATGTAGTGATACTAGTAACAGCCAGGGACACATCACGAGGAGTGCGATAGTACTGCCGCAAGTCGTGGCATGTAGCACGCTCATCAGGAGGTGAGGACTAGCGAAAGCATTATGCAAGAGTGTGCGAATTTCACTTCACCTGTTTTGCGTACAGTATACGGTGCCTCGACTGTGCTACTTTTTACACTGGAAAAATCACGGTTACTGATAGATAAGCAGCTTCACCGAAGATAAAAGATACAGGACGATAATTATATTGACAGAGCCAGCGAGCCGACCTGGATGACGGCCAGCAACGCGCAGAAAGACCGGATCGGATCGGAGCTGCGCTCAATGGTGCAAGCGCCGCCGGGGTTCAAGTTTGTAGGCGCCGACGTTGACTCACAGGTGATATTTTATAGACGTTCGTGTTACATCTCGAACACTGCAACAAGTCTTAAAATTTTCCAGTAAAACCTAGGATATACCAACTTTTAATGATAATGAACTCTTAATCTGCGATGGTCGTTAAACAGTTTTTACCTGTACCTCTAGCACAACTGTGACACGCGACTCTTTGTCGCGCGGCAAGTGCTACCTATCTCTTTCTACTCAGTATAGTGTGACAGTGACAGGTGACGCTCTGTCGCTCGAGGAACGAAGTCGCGGCCAGTTATGCTAGACGTGCTGCTTTGGGAGTGCGCACGGTGCCCGTTGGTATGCTACATCATAGTACAGTAAGCCGAGAAAGTGGTGTACCGCTTCTTGATTTTGTTGAGTGGTATTAGGTTATTAGGGCGCCCGCACATTAGGCCACTAGTGGCAGGCATTAAACGCGGCCGCGGCAGTAGCTCGGCGCGCCACACCGCAGCGTGTGGGCACGAGCCCGGGGTGCACCGGTGCCATACCTCACCGAAAAACTTCGCCCGCAGCGTTTGGCGGCCACCAGTGGCCGGGCTCTGGCCCCTACTTAGGGTTGCCAGATTGAATTACCTTATTATCGGGAGCAGGAAACAACATGTTGGGATTTTGAGACTTTGGTCGGGAGATGCCCCGCGCGCTAGACGTGCGAGCTTTTTTTTAGCGTGAAAGAGTAGAAATTTTCGCTGGCCGGGCCCCCTTGAGTGGATCGGACTAAGTTTTAAAATGAAGTCGATTGTCGGGAGTCGGGAGGAAAAACAAAAAATCGGGAGAATCCCGCCAATTCCCGACTATCTGGCAACCAACTAGTGGCCCAATGTGCTATTGATGCTGATTATAAGTTTTAAAACCTGGGGCGAATTTTGAGATTTAGCTCCCCGGGTCAATTTAATTTTACGCTCCACAAAGAGGCACCTCGTGGTTTAAATTGAGCGTGAGGCGCCGGTTGCACGGGTCGACTTCAGAGCGTTTTGACCGCGGCGGATTTTTTCATTCGTGCTCCAGCAAATATAGCAGCAAGCGGTGGTGATGACAGTTATATCATAACGGATAGACGGTATCGAGGCTACACATCATTTATTCAAAGATTGTCGTCACTCGATTGTCCTTCGCGGGATTTTTACTGCGTAGGACAATCGACGTGATGAGATGAAGGTTCGAGTAAAAAAAAAGGTGGAAGAGTGGGGCGCCCGAAATCAACCCTCACCTCGCTATGGTCCTAGGCTAAAATACGCTCCCGGTTAGAACGAAGATGATGGAATCGTGTCATGTAGTTTACCACGATTTTTCCCACAGATATATAAGAAACAAAGATGTGAAATCACACGTGTTTTGTATTAGAACCGCTGTCGCAGGTTTTGCTCACACATACATTAACGCTGTGCACATGCAAAGACAACACCCACAAATAAACTAGCGTCACCGCCAATCATCAAAGAACACAGCGACACACTACAGCAACGCTGTCGTTGCTATTGGCTAGTACACACTAACGCCCGCGCCGTCTCAATTCACGCACACACTTAAATATTTCATCGACGTAAGGGCTTGACAAAGAATAAAAAGTTATCGATGAACGAATGAATGAATGTTGCTCCGTTCATCAATCATTAAAAATAAATACCAAATAACGAATCGTAATTCGTTATTTCTTTTGTATGATTTTTTTTTACAATTAGGGTGTTCAAATGGACACAATGATGAATTAATTTTTTTACTACAATATTATATAAATAAATGATGTTGTGTTGTGGTAACTTCTTAGTTGTATAAATAGATTAGCTAGGCAAAGAATATATATTTGAAGAGCTGTCGCTATCATTGTCATGATTATTTATTGTTCTTTCTCACATTTTTTTTTTTCTTCTCAATGTTGCTTTATGTTCTCGCAACTAGACAGGTATTAATAACCTGTACGTATACCTACATATAACTTAGATACATTTAATGCATGTTGTTTTTAGTTACTCTCAGAGCAAAAATGTTTCCCATTACAATAAAAAAAAAAAAAATTGGTTATTTTTACATACTGTTCTTACAATTGTAATTGAAAAATTTGTAGGGAATAATAAGGGAAAGGGGTAGAGAATAACATTCATTTTTAAAAGAATCAAATACTTTAATCGCCCCTGAACAAAATATATTTATTGACATACAGGGTGTCCCTAAAACCAACTTTTATACGATCAGGGCTGATAGACCAGCTCATAAGAACCTAGATTAAGCAAATTTGACCTCAGTAAAAATCTCTTAGTTTTCGAGATATTGACGTTTTTGTAAAACTCGTGCTAAGTGATACCCTGACTCGGTGTTTTGAGTGTCATTGCTAAAATATCAAGTACTTTACAAATCTGTTTTTTTGCTATGTGTGGCCAAATAACTATGCTATTGAACGTATTTTCTATTTTTGCTAATTTATTCATGCTGTGGACACAGTACAATAACAAAAAAAAATTATTCGATTTTTTTCAAATTTCACCTCTGACTTCGAACTAGCGTGGTGAAAAAAAATGTACCAACATAACCAGGCACTCAACGTAAAAAAATTGTGCATTTATTGTACTTTCTAAAATGGTATAAAATTTACTAAACACTGTAATAATTTTTGAAATAATGATATTTTGTTACAAAATTAACTGTCTGCCGCCTTCATCTCATACGATCCGGTTGAACTAAGTTTGCACCTGGCGTGCTTGACATCACATACAAATTAGGTGCAAACTTCACGTAATCGTCAATATCTCGAAAACTAAGAAATTTTTATGAGGTCGATTTTACTCAGTCTCGTTTTTTATGAGCTGGTTTATCAGCCCTGTTCGCCATTTTGTAAAAGTCGCGAATTTTGATAGCCTGGATCAGTCTTTCGAATGTCATGACTTCAAATTTCAGTATTTTCTTAATCTGCTTTTTGTTAAACATTACTTAATAATTATGCTATCATACCTTTTCTGTTCGAAATTCAAATTCTGGTACGAAATTTAACCAATGGAATATTGTAGTATAACCTCCTTTTGAATTAAAATGCTATTATCTTAAAAACTACGGTGTCTAGTGTGTAAAATCTTACTATTTTAAACTACATTATTTTTTTTTATTTTAGCATGGTAAATTTGTTTTAAGTATTACGCGATTCAAATCCGAGGTCATATTTTGAATCACGTAAAATCTAATTTATTTTGATAAGGTATGATAGCATAATTATTAAGTAATTCGCGACTTTTACAAAATGGCGAACAGGGCTGATAAACCAGCTCATAAAAAATGAGACTGAGTAAAATCGACCTCATAAAAATTTCTTAGTTTTCGAGATATTGACGATTACGTGAAGTTTGCACCTAATTTGTATGTGATGTCAAGCACGCCAGGTGCAAACTTAGTTCAACCGGATCGTATGAGATGAAGGCGGCAGACAGTTAATTTTGTAACAAAATATCATTATTTCAAAAATTATTACAGTATTTAGTAAATTTTATACCATTTTAGAAACTACAATAAATGCGCAATTTTTTTACGTTGAGTGCCTGGTTATGTTGGTACATTTTTTTTTCACCACGCTAGTTCGAAGTCAGAGGTGAAATTTGAAAAAAATCGAATATTTTTTTTTTGTTATTGTACTGTGTCCACAGCATGAATAAATTAGCTAAAATAGAAAATACGTTCAATAGCATAGTTATTTGGCCACACATAGCAAAAAACAGATTTGTAAAATACTTGATATTTTAGCAATGACACTCAAAACACCGAGTCAGGGTATCACTTAGCACGAGTTTTACAAAAACGTCAATATCTCGAAAACTAAGAGATTTTTACTGAGGTCAAATTTGCTTAATCTAGGTTCTTATGAGCTGGTCTATCAGACCTGATCGTATAAAAGTTGGTTTTAGGGACACCCTGTATAAGTAATTCTTAAGACATTCTTTACATATAAGTCATTTTCATCAAAGTGTTTTGAACTAATCACACTATTTTTACTTGGAAATCAGTCCTTTCTCCCAGTCGCATCGATCCATTTTTCTTTTAATGTGGCTTTAGCAGGAAACCTAAAACATCACAATGATTAACTGTAATAAACATAAAATAACTGCAACAAAATAATTGCTTGAAATGCAAAATTAATATTTTATATTTATTTAATACGTTGTCAGTGCATTAAATTTAAATATACTATGATTTATCTTAAAATGGTTCCATTCATTCATTCATCCAATCATATCGATATTTTTATCGAACAGGTAACTCACTACTGTTAGTTCATTCAAAATGGACTCATGAGAATTGACAAGGTAAAATGAACTTTATCGGTGAATTAATAGAGTCGACTTCTAAATAAATGCCAACTAAATTAAATCGAAATAAAAATATTTCGGAAAACTCATTTTATTTACATACCTGTGTGGTAAGAAATGCCTCCTTTCGATAAATTTTGGATGCGACTTCTATTTGGTCACCTTAACACAGAACAGTTTGGCATAATTGCTTGTTTTAACCTCACGAAAACGTAAAAAAGCGGAGCTCAGCGTGTGACGGCGGTTACATAGCAACTGTCAACTGTTCTCTCGCTATAAGGTCATTTTGCCCCTATAGCTGAAACGCGCGCCACGCCTACTGACCATATCCATGTTTCTTATAAAGTCGTGATTTTTCCCATCGTAGGAGCTATGGATAGCGGCATTGCTGGGAGACTCTACCTTCTCTACATGTGGAGGAACGGCGCTAGGCTGGGCGGTGCTGGCCGGCGACAAGGCGCGGCGCTCCGACGTGCACTCGCTCACGGCTCGTGCCGCAGACATCTCGCGCAACCACGCCAAGGTCATCAACTACGCGAGGATATACGGTGAGGCACACACACACACTCTGGGACACGACCGACCGTGTGTATAGTAGGGGAGACCCTCCACGTGCGGAGGAACGGCGCTAGGCTGGGCGGTTCTGGCCGGCGACAAGGCGCGACACTCGCTCACCTGCTCGCTCGCTCACTGCAACGCCTATACGTGGTCGCGGCTATGATGGTGAGTCCCCACTTGGTCAGGATTCCTATCAAAGAGTCAGTAGGACTCATAAGTCAAGTCAGATTCTAAAAAAAGGTGAGGACGCTATAGCAGGAGATGATTCCCTATATCAGGGTTTTCCAACCTACATTTCGCCGACCCTCCCCGAACCAAAAATAATATATTGCATGCCCCATTTGTTCCGGAAATGAAATGCCTGAACCCTAAACCATTTTTGGTGGGACTTTGGACCAGGGATGTAACAGATGTGGTTTTATCGGAAACGAAAGCGGAACCAGATGTTTTGACTTTAGTATATCGGAACCAGAAACGGAAACGGAACCGGAAACAGAACCAGAACCAGAACCAGAGCTTAAGTGTAAGGTGGACGTGATGTTAAGGGTAGGTCTATTGATAATGAAACGTCCAAAGTCCGAATATTAATCAACCTTTATTATTGCAGTAAAAAACTTAGACTGTCTATACTATAGTATACCTATATCTAAGTATCTATGTATTAAAATTAAATATTACCTGTAGTCGGTATTATACAAACCAAATTAATTAGCATCACCTAGACCTTTAAGGTGTAAAAATAAAAAAATAATACGTGTATTGATATTTAATCACTTAAATTACACTGTTTGTGCTCAAAATTAGTCCTGTGTTAAGGCGTTTTGTTTTGTAAACAAGCTTCGATGTAAAAAAGTACCTACTTGTACTTACCTACTTTATGAGGAATCGTTAATTTAATATCCTTGATTTAAATGAAATAAAAATAATCCTGGCTCAAATGTAATAGTGGATTAACTAAAAAGGTTTGTCTAATTAATAGTACACAATTAAATTTTTTAAATCAAATTTAGTGACTCTAATAGAAGTAAATTGTATTTAATAAACAAAAGCTTAGCAGCTTTGTCTCCTTGCAGTCTGCTTCTCAGTGGGTCGTAGATTAGGCCTGCACCACTGAAAAGTTGTTCACTCGCTACGGAACTAGGTGGACAGGACAAATATTGGCGCGCAATTGAATACAGCGACTTATATTTAGTATTAGTTTTCCACCATAACAGTGGGTCCTCGTTAATAGCAATGCGTTTCTCGCGGTTGTATTCGTTAATTAACGCTTTAAGTATTATAAATTTGTCTAAAACAGGATTATTACCGGATGCGTTATTATCTTCGTCTTCATCGCTACTTAACAATATATTTGATAATACTGATTGGACATTGCAAGATTGACCAGCCGCTGGTGATGCCAACCTCTGCCGTTTTTCTGCAGGAACATCAATATTTTCACTTTCAGCCTCATCAGCTCGATTATCATCAAGTAAATTCATTAATTCTGATTCAACCTTTTCCTTAATCACTTCATTGAAAAATTTTGTCTTGTATCGTGGATCCAGATATGTAGATATGGCAAACAAATTATTATCATGAAGGTCTCCAAATCTAGAATTTAATTGTTCAATCGCACATTTAATTATAGCTTTAAATTTTTGACTTGTATCTGGTTTATTTTCTTCTATTTGTAATGTATGCTTCAGTGTATGTATTAAAGGGATAACAGATGATACAGGGTGATTGGAAATTCGACCTATCCCTTGAAAGGGGTTATTCTAGAGCTTATTTGCAATGATTTAAGTTCAATCAACCGGGGGTCAAAACTCAATGGTTATCAAGTTATTTGACTTTTAACTTATTTTTTTTAAAACCCGCCTTTCGATCTAAAACTGCTTATTGTGAAAAAACTACTTAAATTAGTAATAAAAAAGAGCCATCATCTAATAGCCAATAAATGGTTGATTACGAAAAATCTAAAAAACATGCCAAAACCTTTGAAAATGTTACCAATAAAAGAATTTAAAGTCAAAAGTTTTTGGATTTTGTTCAAAATTTTGTAATTCTTTGAGGCATTACTTAAAAAAAAATTACGACACTTCGCGTAAAAATTACTAAAATTAGTTCCTCAGTTCATAAGCTTTCTAAAAAGGTAGAATTGTTGACATTTTTTGCATAGCTTTTTAAAATAACATTAATAATAAGAGAGGTGGTAGAGAATTTCGCCTAGCGTACCGGACCCTTAATCAGTTTGTTTGTGTCACTTTAGTTTCTCCGTGGGCTTTGTTTGTCTTCGGTTTCTTATTTTATCTCATCTTCTTAGGTTAGAAGTCACTAAAAGTAACCTTCCGTGATATTTCGGTTAGTAATTTATCTGTAAGTTCCCGGTTGCCTTAAGTTTGCACCTGGTTTCCTTGGTGTAACTTACAAATTAGGTGCAAACTTAACGCAACCGGGAACTGATTGATAAATTACTTATTGAAATATCACCGAAGGCAACTTTTAGTGATTCCAATCCTAAGAAGATGAAATAAAATAAAAAACCGAAGACAAACAAAACCCACGGATAAACTAAAGTGACACAAACAAACTGATTAAGGGTCCGGTACGCTAGGTGATATTCCCTACCCCCTCTCTTATTATTAATGTTATTTTAAAAAGCTATGCAAAAAATGTCAACAATTCTACGTTTTTAGAAAGCTTATGAACTGAGGAACTAATTTTAGTAATTTTTACGCGAAGTGTCGTAATTTTTTTTTAAGTAATGCCTCAAAGAATTACAAAATTTTGAACAAAATCCAAAAACTTTTGACTTTAAATTCTTTTATTGGTAACATTTTCAAAGGTTTTGGCATGTTTTTTAGATTTTTCGTAATCAACCATTTATTGGCTATTAGATGATGGCTCTTTTTTATTACTAATTTAAGTAGTTTTTTCACAATAAGCAGTTTTAGATCGAAAGGCGGGTTTTAAAAAAAATAAGTTAAAAGTCAAATAACTTGATAACCATTGAGTTTTGACCCCCGGTTGATTGAACTTAAATCATTGCAAATAAGCTCTAGAATAACCCCTTTCAAGGGATAGGTCGAATTTCCAATCACCCTGTATACTCGTGCTACTGTCGCTCATGTTTCGCGTAATCTCTTCAAATGGTTGTAGTATTACTACTAGTTTTTTGAGATGCAACCATTCTTCAGGTGATATTTGTGGGATACTGTGTTTACTTGCGTACAGGCAGATTGAATCTTGTATTTTAATCAGTCGTTCCACCATATAAAATGCACTATTCCACCTGAAGACCAAAGAGATTCAAATATTAATTTTACACTCACTCATACATTTATTTTATACAAATATTCCCTTAACTGTTCCTAAAAGAGTTATACATTGTTCTTCTTGTTAATTATACGCATTTATTCCTAAATTTAACTATAACAAAATAAATACAATAAAACTTATATGTACTAACTTAAATGTTTTCCGTGTTTGTTTTGTACAATAAAGAGTTTATACATACATACATACTTATTCGGCTAGATCCTTCATCATACTGTAATGACTGTTGATAATTTTAGCATTTATCTGAAACTAATTACTTGACTGTTACGCTCGAAATTGAAATTTCAGCCACTGTCTGATACATTATAATATTTATAATGCACAACAATGAAGATTATTTAAAGTAATTATTTTAAAATTTTGACTTACCGTGTACTACACTCCTGCACCACACCTAAAACGTCTTGGTTAAGTTGCTCCTTTTGTATTGTATGTAGTTCACTTTGAGCTATTTGGGAATGATTAAAGTGCGTGGCGATTTTTTTGCATTTCGATAGTACTTCTTTGACATCTTTATCGCAATCTAATGTATTTCGCACACATAGTTGTAATTGATGCACGGTGCAACTGGCGTCGGGTATATGAGCAAGTTTCATTGCTCGTACTATATTGGAGCCAGAATCGCGGATAAAGCAATGAATTTTCTCATATGTAATCTTCCACTCAGTTAACATATCGTTCAGTTTCTTTTCTACTTCTTCTCCTGTATGTCTCCCTTGGAAAGTGTGGCATTTTAAAATAACTTTAAGTCTATCAAACTCCTCGTTAATTGCATGGGCAGTTATGCTTAATAACGATACATTGGAACTTGGATCGGACCAAATATCAGTCGTGAATGAGATTTTCTCAAATTGGTTTAGCAAATCATTAATTTTTTTTGCTAACCTTTCATATAGTTCACCGCAAATATAGTCGGTAAAAAACTGTCTTCCCCTTAACTTGTAGTTTGGAGCTACGAACTGCATGAGCCTTTTAAATCCAATGCCTTCCACAAAATTAAAGGGAAGGTCTTGCAAAGCAATCATTTCTGATATTAGCCTATCTATTTCCATAGATTTGGGATTGCTATTGCACCATTTTTGGTTTTTTAGCAAAGTTTCTTTAAGAGTTATTTGTTTTTTCGCCTCTTGAAGCGGCGTGGCTGTTGATGTCGAAGGCTGGGTAATTATTTTTTCAACTTCTGATTGGGTAAATTTATCATATTCTTCCATATGCATGGCCTTTAAATTACTTTTTAACGATGTCGTCGTTTTCCCCTTTCTCGAATAAACCTTCAGACAAAGTTTACACTTAGCCGCGTCCGCACTCACTACATCAAAATAGTTCCAAATCGAACTTGATTTCGGTTTCATTGTAATTTTTTTGGTTCACTTACACTCACTGTCAATCAATAATATCAGTAGTCAGTACAGTACACACAGTTCACAATTACACCATTAGACCACACAATAAAAGCGAATTTCAATTAAAAAACATTTTTAAAACAAGACGGCTAATAATTGCAGCACGTGGCAAGCGGAGAGATGAGCCAATGACAGGTATAAACCTGTTTGTTTTTAAAGTGCGTCACTCATGTTCCCCCGCCGCGCTGCTTTGACATCCGTTATAACTTCCGCTTCAAAAGTAACGGAAACGGAACAGAAACGGATGTTTAATACCAAGCGGAAGTTCCGACGTAACGGAACCAGAACCAGAACTCCGTATCATCCCTGCTTTGGACCACTTTATAAAAAATAAAAACAATTTGGTCTGATTGTCAGGGGCGGGCCAGACGTTTGCCGAGCGACTTCTGAAACAGTTCAACCCCACCATGACCATGTCGGAAGCCAAGAGCAAGGCGGCCAAGATGTACGCCACCACCAAGGGCCGGCGGGTCTACGTGCTGAAGAAGCAATACATGGAGGGGATGCTTGACGAGGACTTGGAAGGACAGGTAAGAACTAATTTAAAAAAATAGATCTAACCGCCCATATAATACAAGGCTTTCTATTTAAAATGTTTAATTTAATCAAGGACCATTAAAACAAGAGGACTGTCATTCTCCATACTTTGGATCGTGCCCCGCCCGCAAGGTGATATCCAGGCAAAAACTAGATGGCGCTAAAAAACTAAACATTTAACGATGTTATAATTGAACAAAAAAACATAGTACAATAACAATTAGTTCGTAAACAGCTAATAATAAATAAATTCTAACATTTAAATACTGTGTCACGCTTACAAAGTTGAATAATTGTAAATAATATAATTCTTATACCAAGCTTATACCTAGATGGCGTTGTAAATATCGGGGAACAGCTTTTTGTATGGAGAATGACAGTCCACTTGTTTTAATGGTCCTTGATTTAATTTATTAAAAAGTGCCGCACCATACCATAGTAGGGTGGTTTTCTATAATCTGTACATATTAAAAGGGGTGAAATTTCAGCCAATTTCATCGGTAAAACTGATTTTAATTTTTGTTTGTGGTCATTCGTTTTTTTTTTACAGATTTTTAAACTTTCAATGAAATTTTCGGCAGTACATTTGTTTGCCGCGGTATAACTTTTGATCTAATTGCTTCAAATTGTAAGAAAAAATTGCAGGATCATGGCAATAGACACGCTATTTAGTAGCAATAACAATAAACAACCGATTTGAAGAAAAAATCCTCCAAAAAAATTATAATTGCGGAAAACGGTTGCAAGCTTCAGTTTTTTTTTACGGAAAACACTGTTTTTCTCGAAAGTTTGTGAATATTGTGACCATTTTTTCATGCTTATTTTCGTTTAGCACTTAATTTTGATCTTAAAACATTTTTTTCTTACAGCTTTGAACAATAAGATCAAAAGTTATACCGCGTCAAACAGATGTACTGCCCGAAATTTCATAGAAAACAGTAAAAATCCGTAAAAAAATTTTTTTGCCCAGAAACAAAAATTAAAGTCATTTTTACCGATAAAATTAGTTGGAATTTCACCCCTTTTAATATGTACAGATTATAGAAAACCACCCTGTAATAGCAGTAATTTTACTTCCTACAAAAAGTACATCGCGCGCTTGTATGTGTGCGCGCCGTCAACGAACACACTACAAGCAAAGTTTTACGAATGCACAAGAATGCTCTAGAGCATCCTTGTGCGTGTACGGATCGCACTGTCTGCGCCTCGACCTTGATACGTATCGCGCGCTCCTAATCAGCCCAAGTTTGACTTGTCTGTCTTTATACTTTGTGTTTAGGTGGTAGAGATGTCCGGCTACCAAGCTATTCGTCTGGCAAAGATGAGCGGCAAGAAAGTTGAGGACATGTTCGAGCGGCCGCGGTGGGTCGGCGGCACGGAGTCAGAAATGTTCAACAAATTGGAAGAAATCGCCGGTGAGCACCTTATGCTATTGGAATAAAGGCCATTTTAGTTCAGCAATAAAGTGGAATTTGTCTGTAGCTATTAGGTTAGAATCTTATTACGTCAGTAAAAGGGCTATTTTGATTTTTAAAGTTGAAGAAATAGTCCGTTCTAAACTGCAGTGGCGTGCAGACAAAAATATTATTCTATCCTTTAATTTCTACCGTCCTATCCTACCCATAGGAGGGAAGAAATTAGAGGGTAGACAGTGTATTTTTGTCCCTACGCGAGTGCATGCCATTGTTAGGCTGATGCTACTCGTAGCAGAAAAAATCATTATGCCATAATAGAAGTACCCCTTATACCCCCAAGGTATTTTTAAGGGTAACCCATTAATTGTTTATAGTTTGTTCTTTTGAAGCAGCCCCGATTACACATCCCCGTTTGACTTTTTTAAACCGACTTCAAAAAAGGAGGACGTTCTCAGTTCTTCTGTTTTTTTTTTGTAGATTCGGAAGCGCCGTCCACGGCGTTCCTCTCCGGGCGGTTGTCCCGCGCGCTGGAACACGCGCACGGACGCTGGGCCGGCACCCGCCTCAACTGGGCCGTGCAGTCCGCCGCCGCAGACTTCCTGCACCTCATGCTGGTCAGCATGCGCCACCTGGTGCCGCAAGCTAGGTATTACATTACAACGGCGCTCCTCTCCGGGCGGCTGTGCCAGGGCGCCGGGCGGGCACCCGCCTCAACTGGGCCGTGCAGTCCGCCGCCGCAGACTTCCTGCACCTCATGCTGGTCAGCATGCGCCACCTGGTGCCGCAAGCTAGGTATTACATTACAACGGCGCTCCTCTCCGGGCGGCTGTGCCAGGGCGCCGGGCGGGCACCCGCCTCAACTGGGCCGTGCAGTCCGCCGCCGCAGACTTCCTGCACCTCATGCTGGTCAGCATGCGCCACCTGGTGCCGCAAGCTAGGTATTACATTACAACGGCGCTCCTCTCCGGGCGGCTGTGCCAGGGCGCCGGGCGGGCACCCGCCTCAACTGGGCCGTGCAGTCCGCCGCCGCAGACTTCCTGCACCTCATGCTGGTCAGCATGCGCCACCTGGTGCCGCAAGCTAGGTATTACATTACAACGGCGCTCCTCTCCGGGCGGCTGTGCCAGGGCGCCGGGCGGGCACCCGCCTCAACTGGGCCGTGCAGTCCGCCGCCGCAGACTTCCTGCACCTCATGCTGGTCAGCATGCGCCACCTGGTGCCGCAAGCTAGGTATTACATTACAACGGCGCTCCTCTCCGGGCGGCTGTGCCAGGGCGCCGGGCGGGCACCCGCCTCAACTGGGCCGTGCAGTCCGCCGCCGCAGACTTCCTGCACCTCATGCTGGCCAGCATGCGCCACCTGGTGCCGCAAGCTAGGTATTACATTACAACGGCGCTCCTCTCCGGGCGGCTGTGCCAGGGCGCCGGGCGGGCACCCGCCTCAACGGTGTGTGGTGCCACAAGTAGAACGCGAAACATGTAAATAGTATGTATTTTAAACTATTACCGTTTAGTTATTTTCTTACTGGCAACATTAACATTCAAATGTCAAACGGTTAGTATTCTGTAACGGACGGTGAGAGACAAAGAAAATAGGATGACAAGCTGTAGAAGGAGCCCTCGAGATTCCGGGTGA
Organism: Eudemis profundana; assembly: GCA_947034925.1. Lineage (NCBI taxonomy): Eukaryota > Metazoa > Arthropoda > Insecta > Lepidoptera > Tortricidae > Eudemis > Eudemis profundana. Next base: position 24,311,762 of record OX344806.1, on the reverse strand, counting down.
GTCTGAATTATGAGCACTGCTAAATGTATTGTTTTAATGTCATAGTGAGCTTGAGTTAACATTTGTGGCACTAAGGGCCATGTGGCCCACAGGTGGTCTCAACGTTGTAATGACGTTGAGACCGGATGAGGTGATGAGATAGAATTGGTTGGCACTCTTCGTATAAGAATGGAGGAGTTCCCTGTGGCCAATTCCTCATCTTGTGCAAAAGCTCTAATATGAATAGTGATGTGCCGTTACCGTAAATTACGAGAACAGCGAGAAAGTTCGGGTAAAGTTCTCGGTAATATTCTCCGTAACGGTAATTATCGAGAAAGTAGTTAAAGTTTTATGTATTTTTTACTTTTTTTTATACAAGGTTCTTTTAAATGAACATAATAAACTACACTACAGTTTTCATAAAGAAAAAATGAAAGCGTCGCGTACTTTTCCAACTTTCCCGTAAACTTACCGTAAATTACCGGTGGAAATTACCGAGAAAGTTGTCAGGTAAATTTTTGTTGGAATATTTTTTACTTTTTTGATGTAAACAACTTATGATTTAGTTATGTAAGTAAACCACAATATTTAGTATATCGAAGTGATATATTTAAAAGTAATCTGATTCATTGAAATATAAGATACATCGATATGATTTAGTGATAAACAATATGTAATTATTTTGGTATATCAGTTTAATAGATTCTATTTTAATTCACAACACAGTAAGGACATGGATAAAAATCTGGGGGCACGGCAGTGCCCCCGCCAAGTCGAGCAAAACAAAGGCATGGCCGTACCCTCCTTTTCTCGAAGCCATTCAGGCCATTTTCAGCCTCCCATAATATTGTTTTATCAACAGAACTCGATTTCCACCGACTTGCCTATTATTTAACCGTGGAGGAACACATTTTATAGATCTAATAGCAAACCGAGTAACATTTCTGGCCATAAATACGCATGATCACAATATAAACAAGTATATTTGGTTCGTTCATTTTCGGTCGATTCGCTAAAATATTGCAAAATTTTGGTATTAGGCTTCATCGTTTTGATTCAAACTACTCGTATTTACAACACATTATGCAGTTCACAGTTGAGCAGTCTCAGATCTGTGGGCACGGCAGTGCCCCCGCCAAGTCGAGCGCGAAGTAAACACTGCCGTACCATCCTTTACTGGAACCATTTCGCCGCATTTTCAGGCCCCTATTTGAGAACCTCTGGATAAGACCAGAACGCAGAAATTTTCGTCATCCAGTAAGCTATAATCACATACTTAAAATCCAAAATTTCAAGTCTGTAGGTCATTTAGTTCCGAAGTTAAGCGAAAGCAAAGTTTCACATTTATGACAGATACTGACTCACTCACTCACTCACTCATGATCATCAGAATAGAACTAGTACTTCCCATAAACTCAGAGAGCTGAAATTTTAAACATAGTGTTTAGCCTATCAAGTCCTAAAAAACCTCCAAATATTGCAATTTCAGTCACAACTGCACACATAAGTGGGCAATCCTATACAAATACATGCGATTACAAAGTTAGTTTTGCAGTTCAAATTAGAAAAATAATTGATTGGAATGTAATAAATAAAGGAAGATCACTTACAAAAGGAAATGAGATCCCATCAAAAACATTCTGTAAAAAACTAGCCAAGTCTCGATGGAGCTGCTTGTTTATCTCTAAAAAGTAATGAAATCTAGACAAAGTCGTGCCAAAGTCAGTACCGGGGGGGTATCAACAGAACTCGATTTCCACCGACTTGCCTATTATTTAACCATGGAGGAACACATTTTATAGATCTAATGATGGGATAAAACTATGACTATTAGTTACTGCTCTCCCCACTTCAATCCCGTACCATACAAAAGGCGAGTAACAATTAGAAAGCCTCGGCTAATAAAACACGGCATAGGATTAGCTAATTCAATAACATGTGCTTGCTGCTTACCTGTACACCTGCAGGAAACTGTGAGACATGGATTTCAAAGCTCGCTTATCTTGGGTTTTTTTACCTGATACTCGTAAAACGTACCTCTTCAAATGACATTGATAAGAAATTACCACGTTACAAACTACATCAGCGACGAAAACTGAATACAAAAATAATCTAATGTCTTAAAAATGCAACTTTAAGTCTTCATAAAAATATGTCACGCGTAATATTCTCGAGAATTACGGAAAAGTACCGGTAATTTACGGCGGTAAGAATTCCCGAGAACGTGAAATTTCCTGGCGGCACATCACTAAATATGAATGTAAAAAGTGAAGGTAGCTTGTTGGTACCAGTTTGAGATACTGAAGGTACTTTTGGTGGCTGATGGTGAGGCTATAAGGGGTTGATGAGGAGGCCTTTCCGGGGGTCCTTTGCCCCCCCCCCCCCCCCTCTTAGTACTCATCGCATGGGAGCAAAATGCAGAGGCTCGTTGCGGGATACACGATGAGTTCTCCTTTGGAGATGTAATGTGCCGTGTATCCACTGGTATATAGCTACGGGATTGGGGCCCTTCTAATTCTCCCCAGACGAGTAAAGTTACATTCATAGTTAGAGATAATCCAAGAGATAGTAAAAAGAGAATGTGAGCCTAATGAATGTTGACTCAATGTCACTATGGGATTATTTCCTATGTGTCTGTAGATCCATGTAGCGAGGTTATTGTGTACATCCCCTCTAATTATAATAATCTCCGCTACAACAGGGTCGGCGAGACACGCGAGGGGCTTCATTAACGGGGACAGTAATGACTCACAAGCTCAGAGCATATGTAACAGGAGTCGCCAGTCAGGAACTTTTCCCTCTCCCAAAAACTCATTCATAAAACCGCTTCACAAGAGGAAACACCGATCATAAAAAATGCCCGCAAGTGCTGAAGCACAAGTAATAAACGTTCAACCACTTCATTTGTACGGAATTCTACCTCCCACCACCCCTCAAAATTCTGCAGATTATTTGGCACGCAAATACGAAATATAGATACCTTTAGTCTCAAAGGGCGTAAACTCCATTAGCACCTATCTATGGCGTGCGCGATATAAGGCTACTTCAAGTTCGAGTGCCCGGCAACTAAAGCATGATTTTAGTGATTGTATAAATTTTAGATTCTGCCTGAGCTTCCACGACGAAGTTCGCTACCTGGTGCCAGAGGACAAGAAGTACGAAGCGGCGCTGGCGTTGCAGATCACCAACCTCCTGACGAGGGCGTTTTGCTCGCAACGGTCAGTTTTTTTTTTTACATTATGGACGTTGCCCGAAATAAATAATTGAATTATAAATTTTTATTCAACATTCCGGCGTCAATTGCCACGCATTTTTTAGGGTTCCGGACCTACCTCAAAACGAGGATAAATTAGGTAAAATGACATTGTCGCATCCGTCTGTCTTTCGTAGTATGGCACAAATAATCCCCCTTTTCTCAGGAGTGGGTTGAAGCCTGAAGCATCAAGTTTAAATGAATATGGAATACTAAGTTCTATGAGCGACTTACGGAGTATTACATTGTGGTGTACGGGACCCTCGAGAGAGCCTAACGTGTTTTAAGAATGACCTGCCATTATCATTTTGAAATAAGAAAAATTACAGCTATCCTGATGTCCTGGATAAATAAATGGTGGTAATCTTATTTTTCAGAGTCGGCATAAACGACCTCCCACTCTCCGTGGCTTTCTTCACCTCAGTGGAAGTGGACCAGGTGTTGAGAAAAGAGGCAGATCTCTGCTGCACCACCCCCTCCAACCCTCACGGCTTAGAGAAGGGCTACGGCATACCCAGCGGAGAGTCCTTGAACATATACCAAGTTATTGATAGGTGTAAGAATAAATAGATAGTTATTATTTTCGTGTTTTTATTGTACTATAAGTTAGAGGATACCTCCTTTATGCATCATTCAATAGATGGCATGCTCACTCGCCAAAGAAATCGTAATCTTTTCTCGGAATGATAAAGTTTATTTTTAAATCAGACAGATGTGAAGGATTTAAATAAAATGGGTTTAATTAGGTATGAACGAGTGAAGTAATAATTTCCACATGATCCTCAAAGTTCCATCTTCAAGACGCAGAGCAGCGTGCGCACACGACCCGGAAATCGCGTGATCTCGCGTGATGCGCGATTTCCGGGAGTCACTAGCGCGCTCTGGGCTAGTTCCTTCCTTTTCGCCGGCTGGGGAGGATCTTACTGTCGCTGTGTCCTTGTGAAACTGTGACGTCAATCATCTTCCAGTCACTGTTTCTTTCGAAACGCTGACGTCAATCACCTGTAGGGTATTATGGGCATACGGGTATAATGAGAAACGGATCTTTTGGCATACGGATGCAACGAGAAATGGGTCTTTTGGCATACGGCCGATTTAGGCAACTGTTATTTTGGATGGGTGTTTTGAGAAACGGACAGAACGGTCCGGAACGTTTCCAAGATATGCCCAAACTTCAACAAAAGATTAAAAACCTCGTCAAAGCGATTTCTTGCAATTGATTTCAGAACGAGTGATCTCCTGGCGTTTATAAAAGTGCCTTGAACAGTTTGTTTACGTCAACTAACGTCATTGTGACAGTTTTATTCAATATGAATATAATATGAGATAAATTACTCCCTTGATCTTTAAAACGTTGATTTTACAATGATTCAAACTCAGCCTTACAGATAACAAAATAAGGGTTATATTAAAACCAAATCAAATCGTGAATAGCATTGACATTGGAGACTTTTATTACGAACTTCGTAAAAATTCAATGTTTAAACTTTCCATGTTTTTCAACAACTCATAGAAATAAATCCAATTATTTCGTTTCAAACTGGATATATCAGTGAATCCAGAGATAAACAGATATTGTCTCAACATAAAATATTATTACGTTTTAGCGAAACTTCGTAAATCATGTCTAAAGTTACTAAAAGGAAACATGTGATGAATGAAGCTTTGTGGGACGATTTCGAGCTCCCGAAGGAAAACCAGAGCGTTGTTAAAGTTGTAAAGAGTATGGGAAACAATTTGCACCAGGTATTCTGCTTATATTTCAATATTTCCTTGATACTTTGATTATAACCTCAATTTCATAACAGGCTACATTTATTTTAATACCACTGTTTAGCCTACTTGAATATCATTTTATTTCAAATTAAATAATTTATTTTGTAAATAGGCCTTTTTTACAGGTCTGATTGAACACTTCATACCATAAGAATGAAAGTGGCGTAATTCAACATTTTTAGTAATCGAGTTAGCTAAAACCGTTTTAAGATTGAAAATAAATTACCACATTTTTTGCATTAGGTCGCTTTCATTCTAATGGTACGACTTTTAACTTAGTTAATATTGTTTTTAGATAACTACACCTAGCGGAGAAGAATATCTAGTATCAATGCCAGTCAAATTTAGAAAAAACATATGGGTGAAGCGAGGAGTCTACATTCTTGTGGAGCCTATTCTAGAAGGCAACAAAGTTAAAGCTGAAATAGTGAAAATAATGAACAAAGACTCCATTAAATATTATAAAGAAAATAATGTGTGGCCGAAAGAATTTGAGAACTGTAAAACTGAAGTGAAAAAAATTGACGATGATGGATTGTTTGAAAATACTAACAGAAATAGGATACAGTACAGTGAATCTAGTGATAACAGTTCCGAATCCGACAGAAGTAGTGATGAGGAATAAAATTGTTTCTATTTAAATTTCATTTAATTAAACACATTCTTAGTATTTAACAGTACAACAATTATGCACTCCCTTTTCAATTTAAATAAATATATTAATTTATCATAGCATAAATGGTTATTGCATATCGTCACTACTTTGAAAAAAAAACGTATCTAAAACATCATAGAGAAAAAGTCATATGTTACATATGAATGTTGTATATACACTTATTGCGTTTTCACTGGAGTCAGTGTCAGATACGTGTTTTTTTTAAAGTAATGATTTTTATTTAATTTTTACTAAGTATTGCAAAAGTATGTCTAACAGTGGCATGCACTCCAGAAAGACAAAAAGACACTGCCTATCCTCTAATTTCTACCCTAGTAAAGGTAGGAGGGTAGAATTTAGTAAGACGCTACGCACCCTACTAACTTCTTCCCTTTTACCCTTAATAGGGTAGGAATTCGAGTGCATGCCACTGATGTCTAATATAACAAGATTTTAAATATACATTATGGATCATAATTATTGATAGATAGCAGATTTTATTTTATATCAGCATCAACATCATCATTGACAATATATTCGTAAATTCTTTTAATCAAATCAACACATTTTACTTTGGCCCAGCCCTCAGTCTTTATAATCAGCTTGGCTTGGCCATCCTTTATAAATTCTAAAGTTAGTTGTTCTAAAGTGCTTGCAGAATGCAAGCCTGCCAACTGTAGTGTTTCTATGGCATTTTCAACAGTTAATTTCTTATGTAGAGCTTCCTCACAGAGACTTTTAAGTCTGCTAAGTTGGTAATAGTCAGCAGCAGCCAATAGACGCTCAGGATTCTCGTCAACACTTGGAGCTTTATCGGTATAGATAAAAATTAATACTTCTTGTAATATGTCAGAGTCAAGCGGAGACTCTAAAATGTTTGTATGACATTCTATGGTGTTATGTTCAAAGTGAGCTTTCAGTACAGTGCTGCGGCTTGCCAGTACGGCCTTATGAACCTTGAACTCTAGGCCTTCCGCTGATTTCATGATAACATCTGAAAACATTCCGTTTTGAAGTAAATTCTCAAAGTCATGGCTTAGCTGTGCTGCCGGAATGTGCGATCGGTCAACTTTTATATCATTTGTGATCATAAATTGGAATTTAAGCCTCAAAGTTCCATCACTCAGTAATATTATATCCCGCTCATTTATCATGTCCCGTTTATATAATGTTGTCAAGTACTGCCATTTGTTCGCTTGGACAGTATTGTAATCCTTCTCAATAACCGAGCGTTCCTCGTACCGTTTCAAACAAATGGTCAGAATACATTTCAGAAAAACAGGACAAGGTGATAAGTAATAAATCTCAATCAAATTATTATCTCTTCCTAAAAACTGCATCTTTAGCTGGAATTTCGGCTCTTTGGCTTCACTCTTTGAATCTGACGAATTCTCGGTACGGAATTCCCTCGTTGTCTTATGTTCTAAGAGATTTATGAAATGTGGTATTGACCATATGATCGTATTTATTTTTCTTTGGCCTTCTGTGCGTGACGAGTAATTTATACAAGACATATTCAGCGCTTAATTACCCACTTCTGAACTAATGAAATCGACTACGGCACTAATTACTGGTAATTGGTAAGTGAAAAGCGCAACTTCAAAACAAAATGTGTAATTTTTATACATTTTGACTTATTTATTGATTATACGTTCAAATACTTTTGTATTCTAAGCTGTAAATATTTATAATGAAACTATATACTTTCGCTAAAAATAACTGAAATAAACACCTTAGTTAGTGTTAAAGTTAATAATATAGAGCTATTTCGATTTATTAATTGACTTAAGAGGGACTCATTACATTTGAATTACAATGAACCACAATATGTTTTGTAGAGTTGTAGACATTTGTGGTGAGACTTGAGAGTAATATCTGACTGAACGTACACACACGTGACACACGCAAACTTGACGTATTTGACATTAAGTTTGTGTTTACAAAGATTAATCATATTTTGCTTTCATAAGAAGGTAATTTCTAATAATATAAAAATAATTAAATTTTGCTAGTTTATAAGAATACTGACTTTTTGTGTAACCTATTGTATTGTAAAATTATAAAGTAGAATTGAAGCTAGAATTCAACTTTATGAAATCCTGCCTCAAATATGAGAATATGATGTGAGCTACATGAAGCATAATCAAACTTCATAAATGCATAACAAGGACTTGATTGACGTTGAATTATCGCTTTCGCATCGCAAATCGCTATTCATTTCCCATTGTTTTGGAAAGGTCTGTCTTGTAAATTCAATCTTTATCACCTTATCTAATCAAATAATGTTCTTTTGATCACGAATAAATCGTGTAGATATACACGTGTTTGATTACAATGTATTAGGTAGTCAATTCATCAAAGCGTAACGTCGCGAGTGGCTGGGTTAATTTATTGTTAATTCCTTTATGTTGGAATTTCGACAAATGTGATTCGGTGTCGCTATGGAGGATTATAAGTTTCTCTTTAAAGTGGTGCTAGTTGGTAATGCTGGAGTGGGGAAGACTTGCCTGGTGCGAAGATTTACCCAAGGGCTGTTTCCTCCTGGCCAGGGTGCTACGATCGGTGTGGATTTCATGATAAAAACTGTGGAAGTGGACGGCGAGAAAGTGAAGGTGAGTCTTGATCGCAATTTTGGACAATAGTTGCGTCATTTAAATTGTTTAAGTAGGTGTTTTTATTACGGTTGCGTGCCATATGTTTGTTTTCTATTTTGGTCAAGGAAAAACACCTGTCTTGAAGGCCTTAAACTGTAATGTCGATTTTAATTTTTATCTTCTTTTGATAGTACTTGCACGGTTCAATATAGTACAAAAAAAATATGATCAGGGATGTTTATTTCTAGTTTCTCTTGAAATGTGATATAAAATTCTGTTTAATATAAAATTATGATTCAAAATTTTAAGTTACAATTTTAAATTGCAATGTGTAGGAGTTGGTAGAGAGGAATTAGTAGTACTAATAACCTAGGTTTGTACAGTCACTGGCAATAATATATGATGAAAGGAATATTGCGTGGATAAAGGAAATTTGCAGTATCAGATATTTTTCCATGCCCTGTATCATCAAACATTATTGTGACTGTACATATAGACAGAGTCCTAAGATATCCGTAGCCAGAATACAGAATACAAGCTTATTAATAATGCAGTATGTTAAAAAATGCATATAATATGCTGAAATGCTTTCTGGGAAACCCTAACCAATATGTTGTTTTAAGGGATATTGATATTAATATAGGTATTTTCATATATGACGAAATATATGCCGTTTGATATTAATCATCTGTTTTGTGATGACCCCTAACAGTGGAGTGCACTCCATAAAGACTAAAAGACACTGCCTACCTTCTAAGATGATAGAATCAATGATAAGGTAATGATAATGAATAATTAATAATGTAGGCGGTATCTTAACACACTACCTATCCACTGAACTGTGGAATAAATTGCCGCCTGCAGTGTTTCTGGACCGATTCGACCTTCAAGAAAAGAGCATACTCCCACCTGGAAGGCCGGCAATGCACTTGTGACTCTTTTGGTTGGAGATGTCTATGGGTGACGGTGATTGCTTACCATCAGGCGACCCGTCTGCTAGTTTGCCCCCTATTTCATAAAAAAAAATTACTACCCTTCTAATTTCTACCCTCCTACCCTTAATAAGGTAGAAATTAGAGGATAGGCCGTGTCTTTTTGTCTTTATGGAGTGTACGCCACTAACCACTAATGGCTAGTAAATGATGAATTTTTAAATGAAAATGCTTCAATTTACTTCTTTTTTGTAGTACTTCTTTTCTGTCAATATCTAAAAATAAATGTTTGTATATCCCATTTTTTCCTATCTTAAATAATTCCGTTTCTCCGTCTTACCTATTTGGATGGATGAATGCGCCAAGAGCGCGATGCCATAAAAAAAGGTACTTTGTTTCCCTTTTCCAAACCTCTTCATTCAACCCATAGTCCTATTGGATAACATACGTAAGTTAGTTACATTCAGATCTTCATAAGGGCTTTTTTATTTAAAATGTCCCAAAACTGACAATTAGTATCAAACTCCATATACTTTGTGACCAACTGACAGGTTAGTTAGACGGTATTTGAACATAGCTTAAGTTAACTAACCTAACCCTACATTTTAAATAAAAATGCCCATAATACAATTTTCCAGCTACAAATATGGGACACAGCGGGCCAGGAGCGGTTCCGCTCGATCACACAGAGCTACTACCGGTCGGCGCATGCGCTCATTCTGGTGTACGACATATCTTGCCAGCCCACATTCGACTGCTTGCCTGACTGGCTGCGGGAAATTGAAGAATATGCTAATAATAAGGTCTTGAGGATATTAGTAGGTGAGTGCTCAACACCTATACATTCGGCTTTGCCTGTCCTTGACTTCTTCATTATTTTCCATACTAATAATTTGAGAAACAACTTTGTAATCCATTACACAGAGGTGTCATTTTAATTATAATTTTGAAATTAAAAAATATAAAATAGAAATTGGTTCCTTTGCAGTGGTGAATATCTATAGTGCATTCTGGAACTTGTGTTCAGTATCGTCAGGTGGCAACCAAAACTCACTAATTACACAACAAAGAATTCATTCATTATTCTTCTAAGACGGTTGATTTTCTTTTGAGATTTTTTGGTAGTCATTGCCTTATGGAAGTCACGCAACGAATAACGGCTAACTGTTTAACATGCATGGTATACTGTAGGTAACAAAACGGACCGCGAGGACCGCGAGATCCCGCGGCACATCGGCGAGGACTTCGCGCAGCGCCACGGCATGTACTTCCTGGAGACCTCCGCCAAGGAGGCCGAGAACGTCGAGCGGCTCTTCATGGAGATCGCCGTCGAGCTCATGGAGGTATGTCGTGTAGACTCCTCATCACATCACATCATCGGCCTTTATACGTCCCACTCCTGGGCACAGGCCTACTCTCATAGACGAGAAAGAATGGGCTGTAGTCCCCACTCTAGCCCACTGCGGCTTGGAGACTTCGCATACACCATTGAATTTCTTCGCTGATGTATGTACGTTTCCTCACCATGTTTTTGCTTCACCAAAAAGCTAAAGGTAAATATCTTATATAGGTATTTCGTACATAAGTTCCGAAAACTCATTGGTACGAGCCAGGATTCGAACCCACGGCCTTTGCTTGAAAGGCGCATGTCCAAACCACTCGGCTACCATAGCTTTAGACTATGCCTATAGAAGGGCTATTCTTCAGAAATATGTCTGCGGTCACCTTTTTGGCCCTTTTTCATACTAAATGTATGGAGACAGATGAATGAGTCGCAGACATATTTCTGAGGAATAGCCCAGAAGCATCATAGCATTGTCATTGATCCGGCATTCTACCAGTGCTGTCAGTGCAGGGCTCCCAGTATGAGACATTGGCTTGGTATATGAACTTCTGACACCGATTGGAGACATTCAAGATGACGGTCAATATAATATAACGTAAAGGCCGTAGCAGGATAAGGGAGGAAAAAATGCCCTTTAATGATTAAGAGCTGTTTATTTTTTCTATAGTTGCTTTTATTTAGTTGTATAATTGTGCAAAGTTTGGTTGAAAAATTCCCAGTGGTTCAGCCGGGAAAAAATAAAAACAAAATTTATGAAATTTGACGTATCTCTAAAACTATAAATCTTTATCATAATATCTTTAATTCATTTTGGTTAATTAAATAGTATGTATGCCTTAAAAGAAAATTGAGTCTCTATCTTTGCAATTTCTGTAAAAAACACGTAAGTCAAAATTTCAAAAAAAAGTTTTTTTGATACCTGAAGGAGTGACCACTCTAAGTGACATTTCTAAAAAAGCCTTATTTAACGATCTGTCAGTCATATAAGTTTGACGGTTAAAATCGAAAAGCAACAGTGTCAAAATTAAAAAACTATGTTGGTCGGATTCTGTTACATTTTATTCTTATACAATTCTAATACAGCCAAAGAACTTAAACATAAATATTCTTTGTTAAGAACTAAAAATAAAATAAATTTATGGCATTTACTCGTATATGTATCAACTTAAAAATGTATTTTACTTCTTATTTTAATCACTATCGCTATCTTCATTAACGGTAACACTAATACCGTTTCTCAAAAAAGGTCCACTAAGAATTTCGGCAGGCTGAATAATTTTTGATAAATATCTTGCGTGCGGTAGGTAGTACACAATTGCGGCAATGTGTGAACAACACCCTACCTACGAATGAATATATCTGGTGAAACGATAAGTAAGGCTTAATTAGAAATAATGATGATTACCTATTTGAAAAAAAAGGTTTTATAAGTTAAAAGGCGACAATTAATACAAATACAGGCTGGTTTTCGATAATCTGTACATATCAAAAGGGGTGAAATTGCATTTAATTTTATCGGTAAAAATGACTAATTTTTGTTTCTGGGCAAAAAAAAATTTTTTACAGATTCTTTGATCTTATTGTTCAAAGCTGTAAGAAAAAAATGTTTGTAAGATCACAATTAAGTGCTAAACGAAGATAAGCATGAAAAAATGGTCACAATATTCGCAAACTTTCGAGAAAAACGGTGTTTTCCGTAAAAAAAACTGAAGTTTTGCAGCCGTTTTTCACAATTATAATTTTTTTTGACGAGTTTTTCTTCAAGTCGGTGGTTTATTGTTATTGCTACTAAATAACGTGTCTATTGCCATGACCCTGCAATTTTTTCTTACAATTTTAAGCAATTAGTTCAAAAGTTATACCGTGGCAAACAGATGTACTGCCGAAAATTTCACTGAAAGTTTAAAAATCTGTAAAAAAAAACGAATGACCACAAACAAAAATTAAAATCAGTTTTACCGATAAAATTGGCCGAAATTTCACCCCTTTTCATATGTACAGATTATCGAAAACCACCCTGTATATTTTCAAGCCAATATTAATGGGAATGTCAATAATTGATTTATTTTTAATTTTTTACAAAGAAGATTTATTTTTAAGTTCTTTGGCTGTATTAGATTAGAATAGTATAAGAATAAAATGTAACAGAATCCCACCAACATAGTTTTTTAATTTTGACACTGTTGCTTTTCGATTTTAACCGTCAAACTTATATGACTGACAGATCGTTAAATAAGGCTTTTTTAGAAATGTCACTTAGAGTGGTCACTCCTTCAGGTATCAAAAAAACTTTTTTTTGAAATTTTGACTTACGTGTTTTTTACAGAAATTGCAAAGATAGAGACTCAATTTTCTTTTAAGGCATACATACTATTTAATTAACTAAAATGAATTAAAGATATTATGATAAAGATTTATAGTTTTAGAGATACGTCAAATTTCATAAATTTTGTTTTTATTTTTTCCCGGCTGAACCACTGGGAATTTTTCAACCAAACTTTGCACAATTATACAACTAAATGAAAGCAACTATAGAAAAAATAAACAGCTCTTAATCATTCAAGGGCATTTTTTCTTCCCCTATCCTGCTACGGCCTTTCGGACTGCCGCGCCATATTTTTTAAAATTAAAAAAAAAAATGTATCAGGGTGATGAGTAATGCCTGGATGAACGATAGTTTTATCCCTCTATTTAAAAAACTAAACATTCTACCACTGCCATGTTTGTACATAAGGGATATACAGGGTGTCCCTAAAACCAACTTTTATACGATCAGGGCTGATAGACCAGCTCATAAGAACCTAGATTAAGCAAATTTGACCTCAGTAAAAATCTCTTAGTTTTCGAGATATTGACGTTTTTGTAAAACTCGTGCTAAGTGATACCCTGACTCGGTGTTTTGTGTGTCATTGCTAAAATATCAAGTATTTTACAAATCTGTATTTTGCTATGTGTGGCCAAATAACTATGCTATTGAACGTATTTTCTATTTTTGCTAATTTATTCATGCTGTGGACACAGTACAATCGAAGACACTGCTAACTGACCACTTGTCACCCTTATTACAATGTCTTAAGGTCTACTGATGGTCACTTAACTGTGTCTTCGTTTGTACAATAACAAAAAAAAATTATTCGATTTTTTTCAAATTTCACCTCTGACTTTGAACTAGCGTGGTGAAAAAAAAATGTACGAACATAACCAGGCACTCAACGTAAAAAAATTGCGCATTTATTTTAGTTTCTAAAATGGTATAAAATTTACTAAACACTAATAATTTTTGAAATAATGATATTTTGTTACAAAATTAACTGTCTGCCGCAGTGGCGGATTTACAGATTTGCCGCCAGAAGGCTATTCAAATTTTGCCGCCCCTACCGACTGACAAATCATGAAGTTATGTTTTGATTTATTATATCAGCATTACCAACCTAATTACACCACCAATATAATAAAAAACACTGCGGCAAAATACTTGTTATACATAAGTACATTATGATATTGAGTGGGCTATATTGGTTATTACAGTCGAGGCTGTTTTGCCCAGCCCGAGCCGGCAGGCGAGGACTGTACCAGTGTACCTAATGGCCGAGCCAAGACTATGTACTAATAATGAACAATGCCCAGGAGTGTCATACGTTTTTCAACAAGTTTTCAACACACTTGCGAATAAAAAAATCCACTTATAATTTAGAACTTCTGTTTTCGTACTTATCTTGTGGGTTATTTAACAACACGTGCGTGGTGTAGTGCGGGGTGCGCGCCGATGTACGCGATCTCGGCGCTGCCCCGTGCTGGCAGCGCCGAGATCGCGTACATCGGCGCGCATATAATATCCGCCGGCCGAGCCCCACGGCGTGCTCTCATTGGTCACTTTGCGGCATCGAAATATAATAAGTATGGAAGCGTAACTGAAGCTCAAAATCGGCCTCACGGAATAAGTATTAACGGGGCGAAGCTAGTACTGAAAAAACAAACTAGCGGCTATGAAATTCTCTGAAGCTTTGTAACCAATTACAGATTTTTGTTTTTAAACGATATGCAACCAATCCAAAAATGAAGACTTCTCAAACTTAATACTTATATTTGTCATAAAATTCTATGCCACACCTGGCAATAAAGTAGCTTTTACCACACGCTACGTGTACGGAAAAAGCCGCTTTCTGGCCAAGTCTAGATTAGGGTTTCTGATTTCTCGACCCTATTTTTTTCTCGAGTTTCAAGAATTCTCGAAGCCAATTTCTCGAGTTTTCTCGGGTCTTTTTATTAATAGGGCTAGATTTGGTCAAATAATACAATAAAGCATTATTTTTCGTTACCGGTTCGTTACGACGTAACTGCATAAATGTCTTACTCATTAATTTGTTTAAATCCGTATTGAATTAGTACTATAATTCCTAAATTTCCATTTTTCTCATTCCAAACCATTGAACCTTCCCTGTGACGTAATTTTATAATGACTTAATCCAAAACACCTGGTTCCCAAAATTCCCATGTATACCCATAAAGCTGAAATTTTGAATGATACGCCTTCATAGAAATACTTCTGGTTCATAATCTCTCTGTTTCAAAATGCCGAACGAAAGTAAAGAAAAAGTAAATTTTGTGCAACAGAAATATGTATAACCATGGTCGGTTTGTAATAAATAAACAATATGAGTGCCAGACGAACAATTTTACACATTTTGAGATCAGATAATTTTAATTATATGATATTTTGTGAGAAAAAAATAATTTTAAATTCAATCGCATTGCTAATATGTTATTTTATTATAAGAAAAAAAAAAACAGTTATTTCGTAATTTAGGCATTTTGATACAAAGCAGTTTACTACAGATATTTTAACGTAAGTATCGGTAATAGGATATCATGATATTTGCTTGTGGTAACAATTTTTCGTGTTGCGTTATTTTTATTGCACTATCATCGTTATAATGTTGTATTTAGTACCTTTCATTTAATTAAGGAAAGAAACTGAAATTAAAATCTTTACTCTTAATCATAACTTAGCAAAAGCATCAATCAATAACTCCCCAAAAGCCATAAACACCGTGCTGTTTATGATAAGTAACAGTAACAGCCACCAACTACAATAACTGACACTAAAATAAACCAAAAACAAACATTTATCAAAGAAAATTATTAGCGGAATAGTAATTAAATATTCTACTGACTTGCTTGAAACTCGAGAATTCTCGAGTTCCGATAATTTTTTTCTCGTCCCGAATGTCGACAAATTTCTTGAGTTTTCTCGAGTTCAAGAAAGCTCGAGCAGAAATAAAATGATGTACACAACACGGGAGGTAATAAAGAAAGTCCTCGATCGCATATTTAACTACGTCCCACGCTTGCAGCTCGGGCCGCAAACATCAGCGATCTGCCTTTCTTTGTTTGACCACCCTAGTTGTGTAATATACTATTAGACTCACATATAACATTAAGTTTGTTATCAATACCACATAATACATAAGACATGTTGATTTTAAAAAGTGAGCATTGTGGGGCAAGTTTCAACGTCAATTTTGTTAGACGTTATCGTTCCATACATTATATTTCGATGATTTACGGTAATTACAACACTAGTGCGGTAATGTAAAGTAAAAAGCACGGGTGTGTAAGCTGCGTTCCGCGCGTAAGAACAATGAAATAAGAGCCACTTTATGAGCAAGTTTGTTGAAAAATTGTTTATGCGGACTTATTAAATTTAATTTACTATAGAAAACTACTGAATTTTATAGTAGAAAAACTCTTAGGTGAAGAACACACGGAGCGGCGCGGCGTCGCCTACCGCGGCGGCACGCGGTCGAGCGGATTGAAATTTTGTATCACGATGTAGGTAATCCGTCGAAACCGGGCACACGGTGCCGCTCCTCCGCGCGGAGCCGCGGCGCACGCGACATTGCACTCATGAGCGGCACTGCACACACACCGCTGACGCGGCTTCGCTCGCTGTGTGTTGTGAGCGGAGCACCAATATCACCAATGAGATAGCTTGTGATGTGATTCTGCGCTGTGTAAAGCGGCACCGCGTGGTTCCGCGGCGAAACCGCCTCTCCGCGCGGTTGAGCGGTCCGCGTGCCGCCGCGGCAGGCGGCGGCGCCGCATCGCTCCGTGTGTTCTTCACCTTAGTCCATGGGCTTTGAGCAAAAAGTATCAAAATTTTGCAGTTTTTCGCGTGGGTTACAGCGAACACAAGTTTTTCGAAGTTACAAATTTGAATTCACACTACGCTAACTGGTCTATACAACATAATAATAAATCAAAACTATATCATGCTTTGCGTTTGCATTTTAGCATTTTTACTGACGATTTCTATCTACTAGGCTAGTACTAGACTAGCCTAGTAGGTATATTTATATAAATCTATTTCGTTTTGTAAGAAAAAAAAAATTGGCCTCAAATTTGCCGCCCCTAAAAATCTGCCGCCCTAGGCTCCAGCCTACTCAGCCTGCTGGTAAATCCGCCACTGGTCTGCCGCCTTCATCTCATACGATCCGGTTGAACTAAGTTTGCACCTGGCGTGCTTGACATCACATACAAATTAGGTGCAAACTTCACGTAATCGTCAATATCTCGAAAACTAAGAAATTTTTATGAGGTCGATTTTACTCAGTCTCGTTTTGTATGAGCTGGTTTATCAGCCCTGTTCGCCATTTTGTAAAAGTCGCGAATTTTGATAGCCTGGATCAGTCTTTCGAATGTCATGCATGACTTCAAATTTCAATATTTTCTTAATCTGCTTTTTGTTAAACATTACTTAATAATTATGTTATCATTACATTTTGTTTTAATAGTTTGCCGACGCCTGAGCTAGACTATCGAATTACGGTGATCAAGCTACGGTAAATCAGACAATGGGACTGATTTAATTGGTCGCCCTCAAGGTTAATCATCAATCAAATTGACAATCAATTCCCACTTGGTAATTTGATTTAGTCATTGTTTTCAATTGATCACACACCCATTGAATATGCCCGATAGTAATGTAATGAAAAAATACAAGGTATAATACATTAGAAGTATGTGTACACATCTATGGTAGTTTCTTTTAGTAGTAAGCACAGAATAAGTAATACTTTATACAGAAGTCTTTCTCTCTAAAAAACTGTCGTTCGGGTCCTACCACCAGACGGAACGACGACGACGACGTGTGCGTGTGCTCTTTCTAGTCGCTAGGTAATATTCACAAGAGCTGGCACGAACGGATTGAATCAGTGAATAATAATGTCTATTTGTGCATCACAAAATGATTAAATACAGGTTGATTCAATAAACGACAAACGTGTTTTTAGACAATCTTGTCTCATGACTTCGTAAGGCAGTCTGCATTGTGCATTTTATTAACAAAAAAATCCCTACCTGTATAATCGCAACCTTGTTCGTGCATTGACGCTATCTGACGCCGTGATCGTGGAAATGGCAGCGAAACATCGAAATTTCGTATATTTTCGCCGTGATTTCGCAGATTGCGGCGTCAGTGTGAAAACAGGATATAAATTAAATAAAAACTCCATGATAGTAAAATATTTCCAGCAAACCGTCAAATTTACCTTTCTGTCATATCTTTGCAGTTGCGTGCAGACTATATGTATTTTTTTTACCACCGATGTGTAATGTAGTATTTGATTGTTCCTGTTTCCAGCAAGCGAAATGCAAGGAGCTTCCGAAGTACGACGGCAGCTTAGGCCCCATCAACGGGAAGACCACGTCGGTCGGCGACTCCTCCTGTTGCTCGCGCTCGTAAACGAATTTATATCACGGGTGTCTGTGCAGGACTCATTGGCAGTAAGTTTGTCGTTTAGCGTTTCAACTAGGGATGTAACGATACCGATACCGATATATCGGTATCGCCGATTATATACAACCGATATTTGAAGAGCGCGAAAAGAATTTGCTGTATCAAATATAATCTGCAAAAAGTAATTTCAATTACTGACTTAATTTATGTATTGGTCTATTACCTTGTGCAATGATAATTCCTATGTTAATTAGGTATATCTTTGGTTCGTAATATATATTTTTTTTAATTTTGAGTTGACTATTTATTTTTACTTTACACTTTCAAGGTTGACTCTCCGTTAAATATAGCCAAGTTTTAGGTATAATAAGGACATACAAATATCTGAAGAACGAACATACTTTATTATTAAGCTAAGATATCGGTATCGCCGATTATTTTCTACAATAATCGGTACCGGTATCGTATCGGCAACATTATGTATCGTTACATCCCTAGTTTCAACCAGTTTGCACTCACGGACAATGAATTCGGCTCACTTTCTATATAATTGTTCATAGAAAACGAACTGAATTCGCTGTCCGTGAGTGCAGTTTCCTGGTTACGATATATCCTGTGCAGGATACAGTTTTCGTAACAGCCGATGAAAAACGCTTACCGCTACAACCGAGCCGAGTATGAAAAGAAAAAGAATAATGGACTATCGGTTTTTGTTCTTTTTTAACTAGGTCATTTTGGGTTCGTACACAAGCTTGAGTACTATTTATTTCCGCAACGAAAATAAGTTTCCGCAAATAGAGACAGATTTATTTTTCATACAATTTTTAAAACTCGTCACAATAGTGACACAATATATTTTTTTGAAAAGTTGGGATATTTTTTTTTCTTAATTAAAATCTGTAGTACTCGTAGTTCTAAGAAAACCCCAATATTTAGTACATGGTACCTATATGTTTTTTTGTAATCAATAAAGCTTGTTTTTAAACATATATATTTTTACGAGGTTCTACACCACAGACACCCCGACAGGTCGGTCTCATGTCTCGTATTAAGTGTTGTAACTGTGCAGTGGTATTATTGTAGGATTTAAAGTATTGTCTGATGAGATTTGAAGAAATAACTGTTTTTTTAATTATCTCTAACATATACAGGGTGTTTGGTAACAGGATGCAAAGCCGAAAGTAGGTGATAGTTTAGGCCATACATGGCTAGGGGTACTTTAATTTATTTTATCGTCCTAAGAAAACACTTAAATCATTTTTTCATTTTATTAAATTTCCAGATCGCTGCAGTTTGCTTTTCTTCAGACACAGATGTTTCAAATTACTTTTATGGTGTACGATAGACATCGCACAATACAAAATAAAACAGAAAAAAAATGCTACCTACAGTGACAGAAGTACTATTGTCGATTTAGTCTGAAATTTCGGAGTTTTCTCAGAAAAATCTTAAAACTTAAATTTAATAAAACTATACCATTTCGTTCAAGACATGTATGGCCTAAAATGTTCTAAATGGCCTAAACTATCACCTACTTTCGGCTTTGCATCCTGTTACCAAACACCCTGTATTTCAGTTTTAAATACTGACATTTTACTTTGTTTACATTTTAAGTAAATTATTTGGTACGATTTTATATACGATTGCAATTTTGATAGAAATGTCATGCACACCGGAAAATTCATTGTGATCGTTGGCCAACGTCTAACTCGGTGTTTATTAAAATGTGGGTTTTGCCTGAAAATGTTTCAAATGATATTATTTTTATTTGTATGGAAATAACGATTCCGCGCAGGGTAAACGTTACAAGGAATTGATAAGACTTCGTTACTTATAGAATATTCGACTAATATCAGTATAATATTGTCGTACGTTGATTCATCCTCACTCGTCTTGTTTAGTAAGCAACTTACAAAAAAATCTAACTAATCATTTTGAACGTCCTTTTGGCACCTTTTGTGTATTATAGTTTTATGATTATTAATACAAAGACCAAATACATAACGTGATCTACTTTAATTAAAGGATTGACTCGTACCAGCGCCCTTGTCTTGCCGAGACAGCGTGCAGTGTAGTGGTTAACTCGGCTACTTACAAAGCCACGTTGAAACTTTCGATGTATTATAATCGTAATAAAAATAATGATGTTTTCGCATTAAGCTATAAATAATCAAAATATTTCCAGCAAATATATCGGTTCATATTCATAGGATAATTTTATGTACACGAAAATAATTATTTTTACGGATTTCAAACATAATAAGTTTCTCAATCCGTTGGATTTAATTTTAATATCTGAATACAGAGTTATAACCGCCTTAGGCCGTAACCACTCTATTCTGGCTTTATAGAAAACCAACGCCATTGGCAGAGCTATTCGTAGCCCAGCCAACTGCATTGTTGAGTGGAGACTATATGGGTTGCACATCTGTTTTAGGCTGCGGCTCCATTGAGGCGGAGACGAGCGGAGCGGAGAGGAGATGTGTAGGGATCGACCAATCACATTAGTGTCCGCTGTTTCCATTGACAACGACAACTCAATGTGATTGGTTGATCCTAGACGCCTCCTCTTCACTCCGCTCGTCTCCGCCTTTATGGAGCCGCAGCCTTGTTTTTTTTTGTACCGCATGTGTACCGTAATGATCCGAGTTAGTTTTCTATTATATTTTATATACAAAAAACTTAATTTGAAGATTAGAAATTGAAGTAAATAAGACTAGTTAGGATGGAGTTTGGATGTGGTACAAGAATACCACTGCCGGTGCATATGGTCGCTGAGGTCATTCCAGACGCTTTTCGCAGTGTTGGTGCATGTCACTGTAATGGTTTACTTAAGATATTAGCAGCTATGAAACGTTTCATTCAGAAGTTAGCAGAGTACCGTTAAGTGATTGGGCGCTACTGGAAGTTGACTATGACTAAATAACACACATTGATGGACACTTGGACAGTACCACCTTGTATTTTGTTCGTGAACGACACTTAAATATTTCATCATCAAATAGTCTGTAACATTACAGTACATTACACAACTAGGGTTGTAAAACAGAGCAAGCTCTTTATTACCTCCCGTGTTGTGTACATCATTTTATGTCTACACTTGGCCAGAAAGCGGCTTTTTCCGTACGCGTGGCGTGCGGTAAAAGCCACTTTATGGCCAGGTGTGGCATAAAAAGATAAATCGTTACACAACTTCGTGCTAGAGAAAAAAGAGGGCCAAAAAGTGTCTTTTTCCGCATGCTGCGCGTACGGAAAAAGCCGCTTTCTGGCCAAGTGTAGACAAAAAATTATGTACACAACACGGGAGGTAATAAAGAAAGCCCTCGATCTCATATTTACGTCCCTCGCTTGCAGCTCGGGCCGCAAACTTCTGCGATCTCGGCCTTTCTTTGTATTACCACCCTAGTTGTGTAATGTACTATTAACGACATTACTTTTGTCTAATCGTTTGAGCCACCGTTTGGACAAATTAACATTTGTAAAATGCTTATATTCGCTTAGTACTGTGTTTAAATCTATTTACTTGTATGTACAGTCGAGTTCATCATTATTTGAGCAAAGAACGGATCAAAAATATCTGATCTATTTCTTATGCTTCTGACAATAGAGTCATGTTCAGATATTTTGGTCCAATCTTTGCTCAGATAATGATGGACTCGACTGTACTCAATATCTCTCTCTTGTTATAGTTTAATTAAGTAATAAGTACACAATATCTATATGATATTTTATTATAGCATTACGTCTGCCAATGAATTCTAAATATTTTATTAAAAGAGATCAATTTAATGTCTCGGGCAGGATCTTCGAACTCTATAGATATTTTATATCTTATGTCCATGATTCAGATAATACAACTTTTAGTAGCGGCTGGTTTACGGATTTATTTAAACGAAAATGCACTTTATTGTGAAATGTGTTACCTTAGTGAATGCAGTACCACCTCATTTTCATTAAAGCTCATTTTCTTTTGCTGCCACAGTGCGGCGCTGTTATAAGTATAGTATCTTAGGTTAAAATTGGCATGTCAATTGGAGTAGAAGTAGTGTAAGTTGCATATCAAATAGTCTTGTAGAGTAATATGACCAAAATACCTAGACTTAGCTTCTGGTGTACATAAGTATGACTGGGGGCGTGGTTATCACGAAAATATGAAATGGAAAATGTTTTGCTCAAACAGCTCTCTATTAAAAATCTCATTTAATCTGATTCATCAATTATGATATGAGGGCATTAAAATTGTTTTTAAATTGCTGCATTTCTACTCTGTTTTAATTCATTGTTTGAGTCATGCTTCGAGTCTTATTCCTCTGTTTACGAGGATTGTCCTGTAGATCCTGCCTCAGTAGCACATTAGGGTTATTCTTCAGAAATATGTCTGCGACTTATTCCTCTGTCTCCATACATTTAGTATGAAAAAAGAATAAGGTGACCGCAGACATATTTCTGAAGAATAACCCATTAACATATCGTCACTACTTTGAAAAACTCTTATCTAAAAACGTCGTAGAGGAAAACGTCAAAGTTACGTACAAACTTCATATACACTTACTGCGTTTTTACATGGAGTTAGTATCAGATACGAGTTTTTTTAAATAGTAACGATATACTTTTTGGGTGATTGTGTAACACTTAAATAAATAAATATTAGGGGACAATCTTACACAAATCGAACTAGCCCCATAGTAAGCTCAATAAGGCTTGTGTTATGGATACTAGACGAACACTTGTTCTATACAACAACCAAAAATATTTTTACTACTAAAAATGAATGATGTATCATTTATCAAAATCGGTTGTACCGTTGAGTAGTTACGAGCGAACATAGGAACGGACATACATACATACAGGTCAAACACATAACCCTCCTTTGGGTTTCGCCGCAGTCGGGTAAAAATGATATGCTACTGAAGCGGGACATGCAGGTAGTGTCCGACCGAAACTAGTTTTTACGGCTCAAACCGAAACCGAATTACGTCTTCGATCTTAGTTTCGGCCGAAAACTAAACTTCCATATAAGGTAATGTTTTCGTGGGGCGAAACAAAATCGGGATCCCCTTGTTTACAATAAAGTTATAAGTAATAAAGTAATTGTTTCTCTAAAACGGTAATATTTTTAGGATATTTTAAAACGTTAGCATACAGAAAACAATAGGTTAGGTTTGTTTTATAACAATTCTGAGCTAAATGGTTTCGTAGAAAATAGGTTGTATGACTTTCGATAATTATGTTATTATGACTATGACACTATGCAGTATTTATTTTTAAAAATTATGGGAGACAATATAGACCCAACAAAATCACAACAGTCAGCCTTTATTTTTAAAGAACACACTAATTATTCAGTATTTGACATTTGAAGTAATAAGTTATATTAATGGATATAACATAATATCACTGCTTATTTCAAATAAATTATTTATGTTTTTGAAATAATAACTGTCTGATCGCAGTTCGGAACCTCTCGATTTCAGTTTCGGTTACGGCGTTAGTTTCGGCTCGATATCAGCCGAAGCCGAAACTAAGCCGATATTTCGGTCGGACTCTACATCTGCCGTCCTAGTCTAAAAGGCGACTTTTTGCTATGGAAGTTCATAGTAAAAAGTCGCCTTTTAGACTAGGACGGCAGACATGCAGGGAACTCGCCAATATTTGTGGACAGGAATAAGATATTTGCAGAATCCCCATACACTTTGACGAACTAAATATACATACTATTTATTTGGTTAGTTTTTGTTCATAAAATATCAAAATTATTTAATTTATAGTCATACATAAGTATGGAGAGGTATGCTATAAAGTTACTAACTAAATGAGCAGGGCTTATAATGATAGCGTTTGTAGCGCGAACAATAAAGTATCTGTCACAAGTAGGTCATTGCGGAAGAGATGAATGCTGTACATTTTATAATTTGTTTATTTTGCGATAAACGTTACCATCATATTTATAATCTGCTTGCGTTTTTCACATTTTGATACATACATTAAAGAGTTTCAAGTGTGACTGATAATATTAAAATTAAAATATGAACATAACCATTGCATAATATTCGTAATTAGTTAGCTATAATGCGCCACGAAGCGCGGCTGGCTTGCACAACTGGCTGCGACGTATCTCGCGTGCGACGCGACCTGTAAAAGCCTGTGTGAACGGACGTACAGTCGCAATCAGATACATCTGTCCACTTCAGAGTGATCAAAAATATCTGAACATGCACTCTAACGCGTTGACAATAGAGTCGTGTTCAGATGTTCGTGAGCGCCTTGCTTGCTCCGATGTATCTGATGGCGACTGTACACGGCCCGGACGGCGCAGGCCCAACTCTACATCACAGTATGATAGCAGTATTTTTTCTTCCTACAAAAGGCACATCGCGCGGCTTGTATGTGTGCGCGCCGTGAACGAACGCACTACAAGCAAAGTTTCACGAATGCGTAAGAATGCCCCAGTACGGATCGCAACGTTTGCGCCTCGACCTTGAATGCGTATCGCGCGCTCCCAAACGGCCGACGTTTGACTTCTTGCAGCTGTCTTTATACTTTGACATTGCGCTGAGTTACAATAATGTCGTAACTTACTATGAAAGTCCTTACGGGTTACAGCAATATTACTTTCCAACCACGATATGCGCGTTCCCATTGGACGTTACATGTCGCATCAGCGCGCGACAGGTCGCGGCCATCTTGAGCTAGTCGTGCTGTCACTTTCTTACTGTATTTAATGGAAAGGAAACGACAAAGAGCGCGTCACAGTTGTGCTAGACGTACTGAAGGTAAAAAAATATGGCGTAATGATATCGTTATAGTAAAGAGGCCCTTAAAATAGCATTTTAGTAGTGACAATGTACCAACACTACCAAGTAAATTAATTTGCTATTGCGTTATTATTTAATTAATAATAAATAATTATTAAATCCCTTAGTGTTATTTAGAAGCCTTGTGGGATGGTTTAGAATAGAATGCTGAAATACTATTTTGTAGATTATGGTTATTTTGGAAGTAAAATGGGATTTTGTGTAATGGGACTCACGTCGCTTCACTGAGAATGTAGATATTTCATTGTTCGGTAGGTATGAACAATAAAATAGCTCCGAGAACAATTGACATTTTCATTGTTCTTTACCTATGAGGCTATGAGCAATAATATGGTCTTGAGAATATTTATATAGCCGTGATCGTAGTGTTCAACCTGGCTCCATTTTCACATTTAAGTTTTTGATGCGATATCATTACTTTATGTAAAGAAATTATTATTTAATTGTTCTTGGCTATGAACAATAAAATAACCTTGAGAACAATGAAAAGGCCTTGTTCTCGTGGGATTGGGAGATGCAAACGGTGCGATGGTATGAATCGTACTTAGTTGTATTTTAACTGTATTTTACTTGTGCATTTGACAGTGATTACTAAGCTTTACATTAACTAATTATGTTACAATGAAACTGAAGCAGTTGTTGTTATATTTGTGATTTAGATTGTCCTTAACGGGTCAATATTCAAAATGTATCGAATTTCATTTTCTTCATGTTTCTTCGCGCTCTTTTCTTCTTCTTTCTTCATTGAAATCTATGCTTATTTGAGTTTCTTAAAACTCAAGATACTTATATCTCCACAGTATTTTTTGTGAATGTAACAATTTTTTAACCCATGACTACATTTTTTGAATATTAACTCGTTGGGGTTGCCAGTTTTAAAACCGCCTCCTTATTTAAGCAACCTAAAAATATGTCTTGTTCTTTCATTGTTTATAGTTATTTGTATTTAACCGTGGAATTAATAAAATAAAATGTTGTTTATTAGTAATCAATGCCGCAAAGTGATTTAGACTATTTTAAAGCTATAGAAATACTTATGTATATTAATTACGCTACAAAATAGTGTTTTTGTGAATTGTTAACTTTAACCTAGAGTTACTGATATATTTATTATAATATTAAAATATTATGCTTGTTTCTAGGTGTCTATTTTTGGGATTTTATGTTTTTTTTTACTTCTCATCACATTAATTTCTTTGTGCACTATATGTGAGGTTGTTTTAAATTGTATAGTTAATTGATGTTGAATATGTGCAATACAATTGTTTGTTGGCAGCATTGTTAACGAAAATATATGGAGTTAAACGCTAGGTGGCGCTACTGAGAAGCGGAAATAATGATATTCCTATTGGGGAATGGCAGCTGTGCTTCTTTCTGGTTAGTTTTTTTTTAACGGGGCGACCGCCAGGGTCCATAAGAGATACAAGTGTCTCTCATTCTAACATATAGCTGCGTCCCTATCGATAGGCCCGATATTTCATACGTCACGTTTCGTCTGAGTTGAGCGAGGTAGCGGATTCGCGTGCGAATAAAAATCCGCCAATCAACATGCCTAGCCTCGTTCAGCGCGGCCCGGCATTGGTGGGTTTTTACCTCGCACACCGCTCCGCTATCTCGCATAGCTCAGGTGGACCAGGGATGCGTAGCGAGGGATGAGTTTGTGGTAACCAATGGAAACAGCTCAGCGGAGCAAGGATAGGTAAATGAAGTGTTTCCATTGGTTACCACACACACATCCCTCACTACGCATCCCTAGTGGAAACGCAGCCTTAAGCGGTCCATTAAGTAGACATTCAGCCATTTGAAAATAAGATACTTTACAGAGTGAAAACATTAGCCGTTTTATTATATTATTGGATCTGAAAAGCGTTCTTGATGTTTCCTGATAATTATCATTGATTAAATTAAGTCACCAAAGAAACGGAATTATTGTAATACTCGCAAATAATGATTAAATGATCACTTTGGATACTTTTTGTGTTTTATTTAAATATAACGTTTTATTAAAGTCAACATTCAAAATTATGTTGATGTTACAAGCCAGATGTATCAGCATAAGAAATATGAATAACTTTTAAGAAACCTTGCTAAGGGTCGATTTCAGAGTGTTACGACTAACGATTTTTTATTCGTGTTCCAGCAACTATTCGCTGGGTGCGCGATGACAGCGCCAACTAGCGGTTACAAATACGGCGGACTTTTTTTTTGTGTTTTGTGGCTTTTGCTGCAAGGCACTTTGCCAACTAAAAACGTAAATTTCGCTAGTAAAAAGTGACAGCTGGTCTGCCGAAAGTTCCTTTTTTGGCCATGACGCGCGCTGCGATCGTTTCGTGGTTCCCCCACCTTATACTTCGCACCCAGCGATTCAAAATGCTACCAAACACTTCATGTTTTAAAGTTGATGCATTTTAAATAATAAATAATAATAATAAATAAATATAAGGGGACAATCTTACACAAATCGAACTAGCCCCATAGTAAGCTCAATAAGGCTTGTGTTATGGATACTAGACGACGATATATTTAATAGATACATACATACAAATACTTAAATACATAGAAAACATCCATGACTCAGGAACAAATATTCGTGCTCATCACACAAATAAATGCCCTTACCGGGATTCGAACCCAGGACCTCTTGCTTCATAGGCAGGGTCACTACCAACTAAGCTAAAGCGGTCGTCTAATAAATTTTATGTGATTCTTAATCAGATGTTAATCAGAATCACGAGTACTATCGACTCTGATAGAAGAAAAGACCCGAAACCGTAAAATATGATATATTCTACTTTCAAGACTCCAAAATAATATTATATTTAAAAAGAAGTAACCTTATATGTAGTACGAAACTAGTTGTCGCATGGCGCCTCGCGAGCACTAAGAGGTTGTACTTGTGTCAACAGAGCGGAGGTGGCGGTAGGGGTTGCTTTAGGGCGGGGAGTGATGTAGTGCAAGTTGTAAAATTTGCTGTGAGAAGGGAAAGGAGGAGGTTACGTAGGTGAAAAATCTGCATGGAAAGAATTTTGCTTGCGAAGGAAAGCGAGAGTGATTGTCTAGGTGGGTAGGCTCGCGTAGGTGGGAGCGGCACTGTGACGCTCCGCGCCTTTGGCGTTACGCGGAAGCTCGGCCTTTGGCCTCGCGTCACTGACGCTCACGCGGGGGCCTTCAGCCCTCGGTGAGGTAAAGATACTGGGCGTTGTGACATATGGGAGCTCAGACCTTTCTTGAGATGTGATGTGGCTGTATTGCAGTCACTAGACGAATAATAATTTTAAACGCATTTTAACCATCGCAAAAAAATGGTTGGTTTCATTAGTGGAGTTCATTGTTGCTTCAAATCGTGTTATTAATAAAGAACTATGTTTTTACCCGACTGTGGCGAAGCCCAAAAGGAAGGTTACCTATATGTTTGACGTGTATGTTTGTAAGTAAGTATGTATGCATGTCCGTTCTTACGTCCGCTCATAACTCCTAAACGACACACCCAATTTTGAGAAATGATGAGATGAATCATTAGATTCGTCTTGATGGCGCGAGTGTCACTGGGTCTTAAATAAAAAAAAACAAAATGCTGAATTTATGCACTTTAGTGCGCGGTGTTTTTTGCACTCCGGTCGGGTTAAAATAATAATAAATAAATAAATATTAGGGGACAATCTTACACAAATCGAACTAGCCCCATAGTAAGCTCAATAAAGGCTTGTGT
Source organism: Eudemis profundana (assembly GCA_947034925.1). Classification (NCBI taxonomy): domain Eukaryota; kingdom Metazoa; phylum Arthropoda; class Insecta; order Lepidoptera; family Tortricidae; genus Eudemis; species Eudemis profundana. The sequence goes on along the minus strand of OX344806.1, from coordinate 24,282,966 downwards.
TATGGATACTAGACGACGATGTATTTAATAGATACAAATACTTAAATACATAGAAAACATCCATGCCTCAGGAACAAATATTCGTGCTCATCACACAAATAAATGCCCTTACCGGGATTCGAACCCAGGACCTCCTGCTTCATAGGCAGGTTCACTACCAACTAAGCTAAAGCGGTCGGTTATATTTAGTAAAAATGTGGTTATTCTAAAAAAAGACGCATATTTACTGTATAATATTCGTTATTTAGTAAATAATAAGACGATAGAGATAGTCATTTCATTATCTCGTTATTGCATACAAACACATCATGCGTAAAATGGACCGTAACTCGCTTAGTGTTGTCACGGTATACTCTACTCAAAACAATACATATTCGACTCGGTGCACTCGGTGTGTGAGTCGATACTATCGAACGTAGATTAAATTATCATTATAATATTCAGTCATTGTATAAAAGCAAAGGGACATATTTCTAAATATGCTTAGTTTAATAAAAAAACTATTTTTAAACTCTTTCATTACTTTCGCAAACCTTAGCCTAAGTTAGTCTCATATTACTATCGATTCCAATGACAACCCTTTGTTTTGACATTGTGTGAATCGATTGTGAGTTTTGTTTTGGGTTCATTATTGATCGATACGGCACTAATGTCGCTTGAAATGGCCGACGTTTAGGGGGAGTGTCTTGTGTTTTGCGGAAAGTGGATTTTTTCGTAATTTTTACACAATAAGGTAAGTTTGTTTATTATGATTTATATTCAAAACGGTAGTTCTATAAGTGAACACCTTAGTTTTACAGTTCTGTTTGCCGGATTTCTTGAACTTCGATCGTTTCCGGTCGTTCAGCCGGGGAAGTATTTCAAAACAAAGGTGTTTATAATAGTTTTTCGTGTCTCTACACTGTCTAAGCCTCACGTATTGATTGGTAACTACCAAAAGTCTACATATTGTTCGCTTAAAAGCCCCTCGACTAAAGTCGGCAGTGTGTTTAAATTTAGTTACTTTTTATGTTAATTATTTTTGTGCTCCTAATTAGAGATGCGTTAATGCAGTCATTATTTTACTGTTACTGTTTAGAAATCAGTACATAAAAACGCTCATTGCTTTATCAAACTTCCGGCAATCTCTTTAATGCACAGATAACTTAAAAACACAACTTGACCATTAAAGTCAAATTACTACTGTTTAACTTGTACTTTTTAAATTCCAGCTCTCGCCTCTCCCGAGGCTAGTACATTCCAAATAAAAGACTGACTTTACAAAAAGTGGATTAAAATGGCGTGGCGCTTTAAAGCCTCTAAGTATAAAAATGCAGCACCGATTGTGCCTAAGCCAGAGGCATGTATTCGGGATATCTGTGTGGGGTCGTATCAGACCTTTGGGAACAATATTTGCGCCTCCGCCTCTTTTATGGCGTTTAATTGGGAGCATGTGGGGTCGAGTATGGCGGTGCTGCCGCTAGATGACTGTGGGAGAAAGAGTAAGACTATGCCGTTGCTGCATGCACACTCGGACACTATCACTGATATGGAATTCTCACCGTTCCATGACGGCTTGCTGCTAACTGGGTCGCAGGATTCTTTGGTGAGTCATTCCTTCTATAATTATTCATTAAGTAAAACTTACTAACTTCTCAAATTATGAATTTGGTACAAGTAGATCTTGAAGTTAGAGTTAAATTTCATTACAATCCCTTTTTTAACAGACAAGGCTGTTCTCTGACACTATAGGATATCACATAACATTCATGATAAGTGGATAACAAAACTATCTAAATTATCTAAATACTTAAAACTGTCAAGATTTAAGCCAGAGCAAGATAATAATTTTATTCATAGTATTACTTTATATAATAGAATTCATACAAAAATAACATGGATTTCAATATTTCTTTCCTGTTCTAGTAAACAAAACTAATAGAAGTATATTTTTTGTTTTTATGATGATTCATATAGGGAAAAACCATGTTTCCTGCACTGAATGAATCAAAACGATAAAACCAAACAAATACTGTTACATGATTGATAAGAATAAAGGCTAAGGTCTATCTTATCCTATTAATAAAAATCTGGATGAGATAAAATTATTTGAAGTCATGGGAAATTATGCTACATGCTGGGACAATTAAAAAAAAATCAGACAAACTGAAAACCTCCATTTTTAAAGTCTGTTAAAATTAAAGTTATATGTTGATCTTTTAGTACAACAGCAGCTGCTGTACAGCATATCCAACTGCATTAAGCTTTTTTAAAACTAGGATTTTAAGCTATGATTCTGTTACAGGTTAAAGTATGGCACATTCCCCAAGAGGGCCTCAAGGAGTCCCTCTCCAACCCGGAGTGCACACTGTCGCAGAAGCAGCGGAGAGTGGAGAATGTGGGCTTTCATCCGGTGGCTGACGGGCTCATCCATGTGGCTTCGGGGCATGAGCTAGCTCTCTGGGATTTGACCAAGCAGAAGGAGGCTTTTGGTAAGTTTATAAATATTATAGATGCAATTGGCTGCAAGTATCTCTTAGATATTTTTTTTATGACGAGTAACAAAAAAAATTATAAGTATTATTATATATACCGAGTCACAAAAGACCAAATTGAAGGTTTGCCAAAGAGCGATGGAACGCAGCATGCTAGGCGTGAAACGAACAGACCGGGTTCGGAACACCACGCTGCGCACGCAAACCCGCATTGCTGATGTTGGTGCCAAGACCGCTAGATTGAAGTGGAACTGGGCCGGCCACGTCTGCCGCATGCATCCACAGAGGTGGGCGAAACTAGCCACGGAGTGGGTGCCACAAGACGGGTGGCGAAGACGTGGTAGGCCGCGGCGAAGATGGCGTGACGACCTGGACGCATTTCTTAACGGCTGGCCAGAATTTGCTCGGAGCCGGGACGATTGGAAATCAAGGGAGGAGGCCTTTGCCCAGCAGTGGGACACTACAATAGGCTAACAAAAAAAAAAAAAAAAAATTATTATATATGGGGTGAGATTTCTGCAATTCAACTTCTGAACGTACATACCAGAAGTTGAATTGCAGAAATCTAGCACCTATCTTGAGTGATCCTATAGATGTAGTATGTATGTATTTGGTAGCATATATTTCTTGGATGAAATGGTATCCTGAGGGAAAGTATGAAGTGCAGACAATACATGTGTTTATTTTATTTAGATGGCATAAACCTATAACCGTAGGTTTATAAAGTATGAGTACATGACATTTTCGGATAGGTTGCATTGCATATCATTTAAAGTTAACTAACGCTTCCATTTATTATATTTCGATGGTTTACGCAGGTTAGTTTCCGTAACTTAACGTTTGATAATGCGCCTACTTTGCGTGATGGGTTCTATGCAGTACTCTTGCCAACCCAACTCCACCAGAAAGCATAGCAGACCCTTGATGTATGTTACCGTTGACTCCTGGGATATATTATTATGACACATGGCCCGGTGACAAGCGAAATTCACTAAAATTTCTGTCACTGCTCTTCAAAAGCTCGTATCTAATTAGTAAATCAATACTGAGATACGAGCTTCGCTTTAAAGTCGCCGTCAATAGATTTTGCTAACTATGTAAACAAAAGGCGTAACTTTGTTTTGTCACTGTTTCTCCTTGAATTTGCACAACACCTCATCAAACACCACTGAAACCATACACTATTTAAACGGTCGTTGCCGTAAAATACAAAACCATACAATAAATAATTGAATCTTGGATATTTCATTAAAATTTTAAAATGGTTTTATACATAGGTTTTTATGTCATAATAGAATGACGTTTTTGTTTCTTTTAAATTCTGAAATTGTCTATGATGATAGCGTTGTGATAAAGTTGGTGATATTGTAAAGCTGCTACACACTACCTAACTTACGCTCTGTACCTAAGAAAATAAAATGAAATATTTAGACGGCATCATCGATAGAGCTACGGATGAAATAACGGCACCCTTTGTGATAAATACTGGTGGATACATCATTTTCAAGAAACGATTCGTCTTCTGATTAAGCAAATTAAAAATACCTGTATCTTGTGTTCGCTACTTTAATAGTCCATATGTTTTGACATAAAAGAGTAAAGTAAGAGTCTTCCCCATCACTAGTAAATTCATCATTCAGAGACAATTTCAATATGGCGGTTTATTTACAAAGTTAGCAAATTCTATTGACGGCGACTTTAAGTAGGTATTTGTTACTTAGTGACTTGCTTGTCAGCAGTATGTGACTTTTAAAGCAATCCTTTGTCACTATGAGGACTAAGATGAGCGGATCATATGCCCATCTTTGGCTTTTGCATCTCTTTCTATTCAAAACAGAACATTAATACTAGCGTTCCTTAATGTCGGCCCTACTTATATAAGTTTATCTGGCCTATTTAGACATGACTACATGGTGGGGTCCCAAAGGACAATTTTTTGTCATAACGTAGACAGTTCAGTTATTCAATTCAGTAAGCGCCCGAGGGACTCGTTAGTTGTTCGGTTCGCGATCACGAGTACATACCTACCTAAGTACAAACGCAGCCACAGTTAACTGACCACCATAGACTTTAACACGTTGCAATAAAGTTGACATCCGTTTAAAAATGTACAGTTAACGGTGTGTTCGATTGTACTCGTAACAAAATTAACTATTAAGCCATAATGTTTTGAAATAAAACGTAAGTTTTTAATAAAGTTTATCCCCAAATGTGCTGTTCATTTATGTATTTACTAGCTTTTTCCTCGGCTTCGCCTGGTTGTCAAGCGTATTTTGTTTAGATTATTAGTTAGGAAACCTTATTAAAATAGTTTTTTTACGTTTAAGCGTAGACTAGTTACATGCGCCGTGCCGTGGTGGCGGATAATTGATGTTACAGTGAAATGTGAATGGCGATGCCAGCAAGTGTTTATCCACTCGCAAAGTCAATTAAAATGGTTGGGTGCACAGAAATATATCGAGGTACAAAGAAAAAGCGTATGTACAGTCGAGTTCATAAATATGTGTACACTTTTTTACCTAGTCGAATGCGTTTGCATACTAATTGTTAGCGACCGCATTCGAGTAGGTAAACAAGTGTACACATATTTATGAACTCGATTGTACCTTGCGTGCTAAAAAGAAAACGGCGGCGACCTACTTTGCACGCCGTTCACTTCAGTTTCCGTCAATATTATTATCAGATTTAAAAATCGTTATCGTTAAAAAATGAATTGTCAACGCACCCTTAATAATAAACCGGGCTAACTCAAAATGATTCTGCAATTGAGTTGAAACCATTTGAATTCTTTTTAAGGTTGAAAATAAATTGTCGATTTTTTTGAGTTAGCCCGGTTTATTATTAAGTGTGCGAAATACTTACCACCAAATGAAATGGAAAAATTCTGTTTTCATCGCTAAATTACACTTTTGGCCTTGACGGTCATTACCGTTGCATTGCGCAGGGCTTCTAGAAGTAGGTGGATATACCTAATTATGCACGTTTTGAATTCTTTCGACAAAAAATACAGATTCAATCAATTGCACATCTGTCTATTTAAATGTACATATCTTGAAATCTTAGAAATTTCATCTCTGTTCGTGCATCACGGAAAAACCACCGGACCGATTTCCATGAAATTTGGTATATAGATAGATTATGACCCTGGTTAACACATAGGATACTTTTTATCCGATTTATTTGGAGATTTTTTACACCTCCAAACATAATATTTTGACAACGGAGACTGTTCACATCTGCATTAATTTGACTATAGCTTGGCAACTGCGTTGGTGACACTCACCGTCACCAACGCAGTTGCTAAGCTATAGTCTATTTATTTTCTATTATTTTATTTGTCTTGCTTTGACGCCTAGACCCTTTACATCTCTAAAAATTTAGTTTTAAGTTTAATGTAATGTATTAATGAAATATCATGCTCATGCATGTATCAATGTCATATTGTTGTAATACTTCATATGTTTGAAAAGAGAAACTGGTGAGTTTCTTCCGGCGCTTCTTCTCACCAGAAGACCATTTACCAGTACTAACAAACTAGGGATGTACCTTCGTCCGAAATTAAGATTTATTATTATTATTTACCCGAACGCCAAAAGAAAAGAATAGAATCAGACATGTAAAAGAGACCTTGATGGCCTACTTGCAGAAATAAATAAATTAATTTATTTCACCTCTGCCAACGAAATTCAACGGTTCACTAGTTTTATAATATTAGCAAACACTATGGCTCATGAATCACTCGTAACATATTTAGACAAATATTACGCATTGGATAACATAATATTGATAAGGCATTATGAAGTCCAAGTTGTGTGGTTCTGATAGACAGGCATTCACTCTGAGAACAATCGAATGTCAAAGCCTTTGTCCTCCGGAAATACGGCCGTCCCTCCGTTTCCGGTCCGTCTGGTAACGGTCCGACGGGAAAGTGAATTGTGGAGTGTAAAGTGCTTTTAGCACTTACGAGAGATTTCTTGAAGATTACTATTGAGCAGCGGAAAAGTAGCAAAAAACGAGCAAAGAAAAGAGGTAATGTGGACCTCTTTTCTTTGCTCGTTTTTTTGCTACTTTTACCGTCATAATTTTTATAATAATTATCGAAAGCCATGATGTTTTTTCCATGTTGCTGTTTTTAACTTTTTGGAGTTATAAAACAAACCTAACCTAACTTATTATAAAAAAACTCGGAAATCGAAGACAACATTATCTAACTTAAGTTATTGGTTCCCATGAGATAGCGTTATTAAATATCTCGTAAAATACTACACTATTAGAAGAAAAAAATACTTTCCTGCTTTCGATATTTATGGCAAACGCAACATTATGACTTTATGGGAAACAAAAGGATTCCAAGGCAATTTTTTTAATGGAACGATATGTAGAATAATAATATACGAGGTATAATTTGTTTCTTCGCGATACGCATTGAGAATCGACCACACCGAAGCATGACGCTACGTATAAGCTGTGACGCATTGTTAGCGTCTCGTTTTTGAACATTTGGTTGTGTATACCGTATACACAACCAAATGTATAATACGCACGGATAATACGCATAATCAGCGTATTTTCACCGGCAGTGTGGTCAAGGGCGTAGCGAGGTACGGGCAGGGGGATGCTGAAGATGCTGTCCCATTGCTCATGCAGGATCTACCTTAGATATATTCTTGGTTTGTCCCCCCCCTTTAACAAAATCCTAGCTACGCCCTTGAGTGTGGTTATTCCTTTTGTGTGACTTTCTCACGTCCTCTAAGTAATTAGCGAGAAAATTTAAAATGAAAATATCTTTTTTCGTAGTAAACAGAGATCACGGCGACGTAATCCAATCGAGCTCGTGGAAGAAGGACGGTCGGCTGATGGCGACCACGTGCAAAGACAGAAAGGTCCGCATCGTGGACCCCCGCGCCGCCAGCGCCGTGCTGGACACGGCGGGCAGCCACCACGGCATCAAGGACAGCCGGGTCGTGTGGCTGGGCGACCAGGACAGGATACTGACCACGGGTGAGTGTCGTGCAGGCCTGAAGCTGAGGCAACCGGGAGCAAAGACAAAGGTCCGCATAATGGACTCCAGCGCAGTGGCGTAACTATATCATCTGGGGCCCGTGGCAAATTCCTTTAATAGGGGGCCTATCATGAAGCTTTATTATTGTAACGTTATTTCTGAGCTCGCGGCCACTTGGGCCGGGGCCCTCTTGGGTCGGGGGCCCGTGGCATTTTGCCAGCCCTGCCACCCTGTAGTTACGCCACTGCTCCGGCGCGTAACCGACTTTCACGTCTCCTTTGCGATGGCCGTGTGATCCCGGTTTAAAGCTCATACAAAACTGTCATTTACTTCAATGAATTGGCTGAAAACAATCGAAAACATTTAAATTTTCCTAAAGTCACGGAATCCCACGAAGCTGATGAAGTTTTTTTTATCTGCAGGTTTCGACTCAGCACGTCTCCGTCAGATCATGATCCGTGACGTCCGCAATTTGTCCCAAACCCAGAAGACTTTGGAGCTGGACTGTTCCACCGGCATCCTGATGCCGCTCTTCGACGCTGACACCAATATGCTTTTCCTGGCCGGGAAGGGGGACACGACTATACTGTACATGGAACTGACTGACAGGGAGCCGTTCTTGATCGAGGGACTGAGGCATTCTGGTGAGTGAATTATGCCGCATCTCAGTCTCTCAGTTCGTTGACGGCGCGCACACATACAAGCCGCGCGGTGTACCTTTTGTAGGAAGAAAAATTATTGCTATTATACTGTGTTGTAATTTTGTATGGCAGGTGAACAGACGAAAGGCGCGTGCTTGGTGCCGAAGCGCGCGCTCCGCGTGATGGAGGGCGAGGTCAACCGCGTGCTGCAGCTCACCGGCTCCAGCGTCGTGCCCATCATGTACCAGGTGCCCAGGAAGGTAAGTCTGTATGGAGGGCGAGGTCAACCGCGTGCTGCAGCTCACCGGCTCCAGCGTCGTGCCCATCATGTACCAGGTGCCCAGGAAGGTAAGTCTGTATGGAGGGCGAGGTCAACCGCGTGCTGCAGCTCGCGGGCTCCAGCGTCGTGCCCATCATGTACCAGGTGCCCAGGAAGGTAAGTCTGTATGGAGGGCGAGGTCAACCGCGTGCTGCAGCTCACCGGCTCCAGCGTCGTGCCCATCATGTACCAGGTGCCCAGGAAGGTAAGTCTGTATGGAGGGCGAGGTCAACCGCGTGCTGCAGCTCGCGGGCTCCAGCGTCGTGCCCATCATGTACCAGGTGCCCAGGAAGGTAAGTCTGTATGGAGGGCGAGGTCAACCGCGTGCTGCAGCTCGCGGGCTCCAGCGTCGTGCCCATCATGTACCAGGTGCCCAGGAAGGTAAGTCTGTATGGAGGGCGAGGTCAACCGCGTGCTGCAGCTCACCGGCTCCAGCGTCGTGCCCATCATGTACCAGGTGCCCAGGAAGGTAAGTCTGTATGGAGGGCGAGGTCAACCGCGTGCTGCAGCTCGCGGGCTCCAGCGTCGTGCCCATCATGTACCAGGTGCCCAGGAAGGTAAGTCTGTATGGAGGGCGAGGTCAACCGCGTGCTGCAGCTCGCGGGCTCCAGCGTCGTGCCCATCATGTACCAGGTGCCCAGGAAGGTAAGTCTGTATGGAGGGCGAGGTCAACCGCGTGCTGCAGCTCGCGGGCTCCAGCGTCGTGCCCATCATGTACCAGGTGCCCAGGAAGGTAAGTCTGTATGGAGGGCGAGGTCAACCGCGTGCTGCAGCTCACCGGCTCCAGCGTCGTGCCCATCATGTACCAGGTGCCCAGGAAGGTAAGTCTGTATGGAGGGCGAGGTCAACCGCGTGCTGCAGCTCGCGGGCTCTAGCGTCGTGCCCATCATGTACCAGGTGCCCAGGAAGGTAAGTCTGTATGGAGGGCGAGGTCAACCGCGTGCTGCAGCTCGCGGGCTCCAGCGTCGTGCCCATCATGTACCAGGTGCCCAGGAAGGTAAGTCTGTATGGAGGGCGAGGTCAACCGCGTGCTGCAGCTCGCGGGCTCCAGCGTCGTGCCCATCATGTACCAGGTGCCCAGGAAGGTAAGTCTGTATGGAGGGCGAGGTCAACCGCGTGCTGCAGCTCACCGGCTCCAGCGTCGTGCCCATCATGTACCAGGTGCCCAGGAAGGTAAGATAATCTTTAACAAATCAAAAACCAGCTCAAACCCACTAAGATCGAACTAACTAACAGTTAACAAACATAATAAAACTTGGGAAACTAATGGGATAAGGTGTATTGGGATAGTTCCGAACGTGACGTTAAGTATTTTGAAAATTAGGAATTTCTATGAAACCGGGCAAGGACACTATTGGCTTATCTAGTATAGTGTCAGCTTGTTACAGTAAATATATGTTGCATGAATTACGAGAAACATTAAATTTTCCGTTTCCACTTCTCGCAATAATCCAGTTACGCTTGTTACCGTAACTTCAATGATTTTGATGATAAAAAAACGTTCCACTTCTCGTGAAGAATATGTCTACTCTTATTTTTGTATCTTCAAAAAATTTTTCGAATGGCGAAAAACGAAAACTTTTCCATTAAACTGCACACTATCCGAGCGTTTTGTCACTTCATAAAAAGAAGCTAATTTGGTCTTTAAAAAAACTAACCTAACCAAAGTAGTTTATCATCATCAAGTTTAAAGTCTATACGTTGTTTGTACAGAGCTACCGCGACTACCACGCCGACCTGTATCCGGACACGGCGGGGTCGGTGACCTACCTCTCGGCGCCCATGTGGCTGGAGAACCAGGACCACCCGGTCCCCAACATCTCTCTCCATCCGGACGCCAACAACTGCACTCAGGTAACTAAGCGATTAAAATAAGTTTGCACCTCGTTTGTACGTGACGCTATGGGTGTTAGGTGCAAACTTAGCTCAAACAAGTTGTTGTGACGTTTTTTGACTCTTAGAGGCTCCGCACATTGGGCCACTAGTGGCGGCCACAAGCTGCGGGCGAGTAATTTCATATATTTTGTATGACACCGGCGCACACTGGGCGCGGGCCACAAGCTGCGGCAGTGGCGCTCACGAGTGGCCCAATGTGCGGCCGCGCTGAAGCACTTGCGGTCGCGTTTAGTGGCCCAATGTGCGGCCGCTCTGAGCCACTTGTAATCGCGTTTAGTGGCCCAATGTGCGGCCGCTCTGAGCCACTTGTAATCGCGTTTAGTGGCCCAATGTGCGGCCGCTCTGAGCCACTTGTAATCGCGTTTAGTGGCCCAATGTGCGGCCGCTCTGAGCCACTTGTAATCGCGTTTAGTGGCCCAATGTGCGGCCGCTCTGAGCCACTTGTAATCGCGTTTAGTGGCCCAATGTGCGGCCGCTCTGAGCCACTTGTAATCGCGTTTAGTGGCCCAATGTGCGGCCGCTCTGAGCCACTTGTAATCGCGTTTAGTGGCCCAATGTGCGGCCGCTCTGAGCCACTTGTAATCGCGTTTAGTGGCCCAATGTGCGGCCGCTCTGAGCCACTTGTAATCGCGTTTAGTGGCCCAATGTGCGGCCGCTCTGAGCCACTTGTAATCGCGTTTAGTGGCCCAATGTGCGGCCGCTCTGAGCCACTTGTAATCGCGTTTAGTGGCCGCCACTAGTGGCCCAATGTGGGCGTTCTTAATCTTAGAAAGTTCAGGGTTTTAACAATTTTAATTCGGTCGTGAGGTGCACGTTCTGTTTCATATGTAGGTTTAACACCTTTGATCCGTTTTACGAAGCTACAAATATAATATCACAAGTCTAAACACATGTTGGTCAAACACAACAACATTGGTTAGTTGGACCAAGGACCATTAAAACATGAGGACTGTCATTCTCCATACAAAAAGCTGTTCCCCGATATTTACAACGCCATCTATATATAAGCTTGGTGTAAGAATGATATTTATTATTAGCTGTTTACGAAGTAATTGCTACTATACTATGTTTCTTTGTTCAATTATAACATCGTTAAATGGTTTAGTTTTTTAGCGCCATCTAGTTTTTGCCTGGATATTCACGCTCTATAGTATGGAGAATGACAGTCCGCTAGTTTAAATGGTCCTTGGTTGGACCAATGTTGCTAGTTTAGCCTTGTGTAACTTGTAGGTTCGTAAACCGGCCATTGGGCTCAATTAAGAAACAATTTTCCAAGCAGTTAGAAAATAAAACAGGCTAAAAAGTAGAAACATTCGCGTTGTGCATGACTATTCAATGGGTTTTATTGATTTTGTAGTGTTAATATTTTATTTTTCAGTTGCGCTAGATATTAATACTGTTTTAATACATAGTTTAAAATGCGGTGATGTGATATGTGACGTCCTAAGTAATATTACTTTATAATTTTTGTCGTGTGGTGTTGTTTGTAGTTTAGTTGGGTTAGTTTTGTGTTGAATGCGTAAGTAATTTATTTTTTCTTTTATTATTTGAATGCTTGTGTTCCATTGCTTTCAATTGCGTTTATTCTGCTTATAATTATTATAATTGCCTTTTGTACCTTTAGATACATTGAAATATTGGTATTTTCATATCTTTTAACTGTCTTTGTTTTATTTGCCATGTAGCTAATGTAACTTCTAAGATTAAAATTGCAAATACGTTAGCACCCCGAGGATATGTAATACCCAAGTGGCTGTCATTACTTAGGCACTTACGGTCTCTCTTACTTATTTTTTACACCTTATTCTGTTGCATTAAGGAGCAACACGCATTCATAGCTCTGACTAAAAAGCTTAGGTAATGAAATGGACAGTTACCACTCCTATATTTTTAGATCCACCGCGGAAATTTCGACGAAGTGGTCAAATCTATTCTCGCGATGCCCCCGCCGAAGAAGATCGAAGCTAAAAAGGCCGTGACTCCAGTAATCGCCAACGAAGAACCGAAACCTAAACCGCCCGTCGAACCGAAAGAGGAAGACCGCATCGACTTCGTCAACGTGAAAGACTTGATCAAAGGCATGGAAGGGAAAAAGGAAAATGGCTTCCATAAAAAAATGGACAACGGCCACGACGAAGATAACGGAGAGAATGATGATAGAGAGAAGGTTCTAGAAAAGACTGAGAGCACGGATTCATCAGAGCTGACTCTTTCTAGAAGCAACAGTTATATTAACGGAACTCCCGTTCAGGCTCCCAAGCCGTTGCCCAGGTCTTCGATTTCGGAGCCAGGCGCGGGGGAAGACCTGGAGGCGCCGAAACCGAAGCCAAGAACCACGGCGGTACCCATTTCTGGATATAAGGTACAGAAGCATGGTCGTTTGGTTTTATTGTACAGTCGCCATCAGATATATCTGAGCTGTCAGTGTACTCATAAATATCTGAACACGGCTCTAATGCTATGAAAATAGAGCCGTGTTCAGATATTTATGAGTACACTGACAGCTCAGATATATCTGATGGCGACTGTACAATAGGCTACTTGATGACAGTTCAAAGCTTATTTTTATGAACTGTCAAAACGCTCAAAAAGTATGCAGTTTAGTGAAATACTGACTTGTGACGTCATGATCAACATAGCGCCTTATTTTTAGTTTTTGTTATTTTAAAATGGTGGCGCGAAAATGAGTTCAATTGATTTTATACGGCCAGTTTTGGAAACTTAATTTGGTGGTTAGAGATAATTAATTTATTTTGATTGATGTCAAATACCCTATTGATTTTTATAATTTGCAGAATTTTTGTTCCTTTTTTGTAATTGGTATAAGTTTGGCTAGTAAGTAGTGTATAACTTTGAGAACTGAGAGATGTGTGAGGTGCGGGGAGGCAATTGAGTTCTATGCCTGTAAAAGCTCCGAACCCTTAATAACTTGACGGATGGCGTTTCATTTCATTTTTAAGTCTTTTTTTATGTGCGTGTGATTACATACACAGATATATAAGAAACAAAGATGTGAAATCACACGCGTTTTGTATTAGAACCGCTGTCGCAGGTTTTGCTCACGCATACATTAACGCTGTGCACATGCAAAGACAACACCCACAAATAAACTAGCGTCACCGCCAATCATCAAAGAACACAGCGACACACTACAGCAACGCTGTCGTTGCTATTGGCTAGTACACACTAACGCCCGCGCCGTCTCAATACACGCACACACTTAAATATTTCATCGACGTAAGGGCTTGACAAAGAATAAAAAGTTATCGATGAACGAATGAATGAATGTTGCTCCGTTCATCAATCACTAAAAATAAATACCTAATAATCGTAATTCGTTATTTCTTTTGTATGATTTTTTTTTACAATTAGGGTGTTCAAATGGACACAATGATGAATTAAATTTTTTACTACAATATTATATAAATAAATGATGTTGTGTTGTGGTAACTTCTTGGTTGTAAAAATAGATTAGCTAGGCAAAGAATATATCTTTGAAGAGCTGTCGCTATCATTGTCATGATTATTTATTGTTCTTTCTCACATAATTGGTGACCCCGACGTGATCAATTATGTGAAGGAATAGTTGAATAAGATATTTCCTTTTTCCACTAAAAACGTAAATTTATTTATTTAAGCAACAAAACAATAATCATGACAATGACAGCGACAGCTCTTCAAAGATATATTCTTAACCTAGCTAACCTATTTAGACAACTAAAAGGGTGTCGCCACAATGTAGGTACAACACGGAAAAAAAATCTTTATTATATGAAGATATTTTAGAATCTTATTCTATCTTATTTTTTCTTATTCACATTTCCCTCCCGTTAATCTAAAAGTAGAATATCCTTTACTTGTACTTAGGGATGTAACGATACACAATTTTGCCGATACGATACCGATACCGATATTTGTAGTAAATTATCGGCGATACCGATATCCTTAGCTAACTAATGAAGTATGAACTTCAGATTTATTATTTGTATGTCCTTATTATACCTAAAACTTGGCTATATTTAACAGAGTCAACCTTGAAGGTGTAAAGTAAAAATAAATAAATTGTCAACACAGAACTTTTTTTTTTATTATGAACCAAATATATAATTAACATAGTAATTATTATTCACAAGGTAATGGACCAATATATAAATTGAGTCAGTAATTGAAATTAATTTTTGCAGATTTTTTTTCATACAACAAATTCTTTTCACGTTCTTGAAATAGTTGAAATATCGGTTGTATATTATCGGCGATACCGATATATCGGCGATACCAATATATCGGTATCGGTATCGTTTCATCCCTACTTGTACTGTACAACTTTGCGTACAGTACAAGAGTAAAATCCTAAAACTGTCATTTTTTATGATAAATTGGACGTAGTTATGCAATAACGTTCCAATCCACAAAACACAGTATCAACCTTCTGACTTTAAAAACAAAGTCCATAATCCAATAAATTTTGCATGTGGAATGGAACGTTATTGCATAACTACGTCCAATTGACCTGGATAAGTTAGTTTTACATACTGTTGTTACAATTGAAATTGAAAAATTTGTAGGGAATAATAAGGGAAAGGGGTAGAGAATAACATTCATTTTTAAAATAATCAAATACTTTAATCGCCCCTGAACAAAATATATTTATTGACATATAAGTAATTCCTAAGACATTCTTTACAATATAAGTCATTTTCATCAAAGTCTTTTGAACTAATCACACTATTTTTACTAGGAAACCAGTCCTTTCTCCCAGTCGCATCGATCCATTTTTCTTTTAATGTGGCTTTAGCAGGAAACCTAAAACATCACAATGATTAACTGTAATAAACATAAAATAACTGCAACAAAATAATTGCTTGAAATGCAAAATTAATATTTTATATTTATTTAATACGTTGTCAGTGCATTAAATTTAAATATTTTTTTTTTTTTTTTTTTTTAATTCCTTTTAATCTTGCGATCTGCCTAAATAGTGCAGGCATTTAGCTAGAGGTTATGTGCTTAGGTATTATGTCGTGTATGGTAAGTGCCCAGTGGCAAATCCATGTTCATCTATCTGTATGAACCTATCTGTTCATACTAGGTCTTGAGGGGCTTTCCTTTTTAGTCTCTTAAAAGGGCGGGTAGTTTTGTCCATCAATTTACAAGCCAGTTTGTTTGGGTGGTTTGCCATTCGTCTTGCATATGATTTGAGCTTTTTTATGGTCTCTTGCTTGACAGTTGGTATCTTCAGGTCGCGATGAAGTTGACAGTTGGTAACAAACCAAGGTGCGTTTGTTATCATGCGAAGCATTTTTGATTGAAACCTTTGCAGGATTTCTATATTGGAGTTGGCTGCTGTGCCCCATAGTTCCACTCCATACGACCATATGGGCTTAAGTATACATTTGTAGAGAAGGAGTTTATTATCCAGAGATAATTTGGCCTTACGAGACATTAGCCAGTACAGTTTGCGGAGTTGTAGGCTAAGAGCTTTTCTCTTTGTGAAGATATGCTTCTTCCATGTAAGTCGTTTGTCCAGGTAGATACCCAGGTACCGAACATCATCACACTGGGGTATTTTGATTCCATTTAGCTCAACTGGAGGACAATCGCCATGGCGGAGAGTGAATGAAACGTGTACTGACTTGGCTTCATTTGCCTTAATTCGCCAGTCTTTCAGCCATTTGGATATATCGTTAAGGCTACTCTGCAGCATTGCGGATGCAGTTGCTGGGTCATCGTGCGTGGCCATAAGAGCAGTGTCATCTGCAAATGTACCCGTAACGACATTGTTTGTGGTTGGTAGGTCGGCAGTATATATAAGGTACAGTATTGGGCCCAGTACACTGCCTTGTGGGACTCCAGCTTCAATAGGATGTAGTTCAGACTTCTCGTCTCCGTGTTTGACGTAAAAGCGGCGTTGATGTAAGTAAGATCTGAGCAGAAGATAGAAGCTCGCGGGTAAGTTATTTAAAATTTTGAAGAGTAGGCCTGCATGCCAAACGCGATCAAATGCTTGTGAGATGTCTAAAAATGCAGCAGAACAGTATAATTTTTTCTCAAAAGCTTCATTTATGCTGTTAACGAGGCGATGGACTTGTTCAATTGTTCCGTGCGCCGCTCGGAATCCAAATTGATGCGCTGGTATGAGTTGGGTTTCTGCGATGGCGGGCGAGAGTCTTTTGATGATGAGGATTTCTAAGACTTTGGATGTTACTGGAAGCAGGCTGATCGGTCGGTAGGAGGACACGTTATCTGGTTCTTTGCCGGGTTTGAGGATAAGTATGATTTCGGCCACTTTAAATTGATCGGGTACATATGTTAACCTTAGAATTGCATTATAAGTTTGTGTCAGAAATTTAATGGCAGTGTCTGGCAGTTCTTTTAATATTTTAGCTGTAATAAGGTCATAACCCGGCGCTTTTTTCACATCAAGTTTTTTGATCGCAGAGCGCACTTCGTTTTGACTGAATTTTTCTAGAGAAGGAACTATTTGCGGAGTTAATGTCAAGCCAGCTCTTACTTCCTCTGTTTTAGACGAGCCTGCGTCGGGATTCGGCGTAAACACGGTAGATAAGTGTTCAGCAAATAGTTTAGCTTTGTCCGCGTCACTTTTTGCCCACGTTCCGTCATTACAGCGAAGGGGAGACTGGAAAGGGATTGGTCTCTTGAGGGCTTTCGTGGTTTTCCATAGCGAATAGTCCGTAGCGAGTGTGGCATCCAAACTGATCAGTCGATTTTCCAAGTTTTGGTTTTTTAGATTCAAGAGCATATTTTTCAGCCTTTTTGTTAACTTATTAAAGATAAGTTTGTCTTCCGGATATTTAGTTTCTTGCCACTTTTTCCTTGCTTGTCTCTTTTCCTGGACTAGGTCAGTGACAATATGTGGATACGTTGGAATAAATTCTGAGTACGTGTTTTGGATCGGAGTAGCGTCACGGGCAGCTGCTTGAATGCATGTATTAAAAGTTTCGACAGCCTCGGTGACGTCGTTTTCAGATTTAAGTGGGATCTGTGTATCTAGGTTATTTTCAATAAGCATCCGAAATTGAGCCCAGTCTGTCTTTTTGCTATGGAGTTTGTTTGGTCTCTCAACTTTTATGGCTTTGTTGTGTAGATCAGCGATAATTGCTGTATGATCTGATGCTAATTCAAAGCAGGATTTGCAACTCAGAGACAGTGTAGGTAACCCTTTCGTGACGAAGAAATCTACCAAGTCTGGTTTCTTTTTGGTATCGCTTGGCCAGTAGGTTGGCTCGCCAGTTGACATCACTTTCAAGTTGAGTTCCAGAGCTGTTTTACTAAGTTCTCGGCCTTTAGCAGTACTGATTCTGGAGCCCCAGTCGGTGTGCTTTGCGTTGTAGTCGCCACCAGCTACGAATTTGTTTCCCAGGGTCTTGAAGAAGGCTGTATAGGTGTCACTTTTAAGGTTATGCCTAGGAGGCATGTATAAGGCTGAGATGGTAATTGGGCCATATACGCATTCTATGATGATATTGGTTGCTTGAATTTCTTTAGTACAGTATGGGTTTGACATGTAGTGTTTTATGTTTTCTTTAATTAGCAGTGCAGAACCTGCGTGAGCAGTGCCATCAGGGTGGTTTGTGTAATAAATTTTATATTTTTCAACTTTAAAGTGACTCTTTTCGGTGAAGTGAGTCTCGGATATCAGCATAATGTCAATGTTGTGAGTGTAGAGGAACATTTTTACTTCTAGAGTATGGTTTGGCAGCCCGTTAGCATTCCACATCGCGACTTTTAACGGTTCGAATGTGGATGCAGGTCGGACATGACTTTTACTAGGAGCGTTGTTAGGTTGGTCATCTGTTGCATCATTTGTCTGAACATATTCATGAGTTCCTTCATGTCATTTGGATGTTCCATTGATGATTCTGCGGGTTGCTTATGATCTTCAGGTTTGTTTCGAGTTATGTCAGCATATGTTTGACCTCTAGGATGCGGGGGCCGGTCAGCCCCAAGATCGTTGTTATGGTTACTTGGTAGTTTTTTACGAAGGGGTGGGTATCTTTGTTTAAGAAGTTCCTTATATACAGTACAACCTTTGTAATTGGCTGGGTGGTTACCGCCACACAGGGCGCATTTGACGTCTGGGGATCGCTCTTTACGTTGGCAAGCGGTGGAGGCGTGGTAGCCAGCGCATTTAATGCATCTTGGCTTGCGACGGCAGTATCCTTTGGTATGTCCATATTCCATGCAGTTGGAGCACTGAGGTATACTGCGTTTTGGTCTTGGGGGCTCGAATTTAACGATGCAGTTTAGGAGGGTTTTGACGGCGTATATTTCTTTGTTGTTAGGATTGTTTTTCAGTTCTACTGCAAACATATCTAGAGGTTGCTTGGTCTCTGCTTGTTTCATGTTCCAAATATTTGTGGTTTCATGTTCTAGTTCCGCGAGAGCATCTTTGATGTCAGCGATATCAGTCGACTGATGCATATGCTTTAGAATTACTTTAAAGGATCTCTCCTGTTTGGGTTTGTAGCTGTAGTACTCAGTGCCTTTGGAGTCTAGTTCCTTTTTAATGGTTTGGTACGCTTCACCAGAACGAGCTTGGATTTTAACTCGGTTGTTCCGCAGGATCTTGAGTTCGTAGAGTCCATCTGCGGTTTCTTTTAACAAGTCTGTTAATGGTTGGATATAGGTGACGTTGTCTATAAATAGAGGTGGGGGTCTTGGTTGCTTTATGGTGACTACCGGGTCGGGGACATCCTTTACATTATCTAAGTCTTCAAATGAGTTTGAGACAGTTATGGGTTGGCTTAACCAGTAAGTGTTAGGTTTCGGTTGTTTGTTTGTCCTTTCTGTGCCAGGGCTATCACGTTGTCTTTTTGAACTTTGAGCTATAGTCCATTTTCCGTCTTTGTCGTCTTGCTTAGTTTGTGATGTGTTTGAATGAGTAGCAATTTCTGTGGCACTGTATCGATTCAAATCTGAGGTTGACTGAGACCTTTGTCTGTTAAAGAGGCTGGGATGAAATACCTGCTGCGTTAAAGTTTTATTTGGAGCTTTATATAGAGAAGAAGAGGAAGAAGAAGGAGATTTTTTTTTTTCATTTAAGTTTGTCTTCATTTTGTTCCCACGAGAAGGGTCGAAAAACTGGTCACATACGAGGTAACGCCCATTCTCGTATGAAGGCACGATACTACAATGTTAGCCGGGTCCATTGTAGGTGGCGCTAATGACTGGTCAACCCACCAGCCGTGAATCCTCTAGGCGCGTTTCCCACCGTAGGATTGGGGTAACTTTTATTGAGGTTTTCTACCTCTTGGACCGGGCGGCGAAGCCAAGGCCACCGGACTCGCTCATCAGCACCGCGAGTTAACGGATTGTGATGGTCATTTCCTACCAGCACTGCATAGGTTTATTAGACCTAGTTGGACAGGTTAATTACCGCCGCCTGTTACTCGGCGTTGTTACTCGTTTTGCACCACCCAGGGGACACGTGTAGGGTGGGCCAAGAAAAAGGTGGTAAATCCTACGGACGCGAGTAACTTCATCCCCCCAAATTTAAATATACTATGATTTATCTTAAAGTGGTTCCATTCATTCATTCATCCAATCATATCGATATTTTTATCGAACAGGTAACTCACTACTGTTAGTTCATTCAAAATGGACTCATGAGAATTGGCAAGGTAAAATGAACTTTATCGGTGAATTAATAGAGTCGACTTCTAAATAAATGCCAACTAAATTAAATCGAAATAAAAATATTTCGGAAAAATCTTTTTATTTACATACCTGTGGTAAGAAATGCCTCCTTTCGATAAATTTTGGATGCGACTTCTATTTGGGCACCTTAACACAGAACAGTTTGGCATAATTGCTTGTTTTAACCTCACGAAAACGTAAAAAAGCGGAGCTCAGCGTGTGACGGCGGTTACATAGCAACTGTCATGAGCGCTTAGACGTTTCTCTCGCTATAAGGTCATTTTGCCCCTATAGCTGAAACGCGCGCCACGCCTACTGACCATATCCATGTTTCTTATAAATCCGTGATTACATACTACCTTAGTAGTAGATATTTTTCCTAGAAATACCCATTATGTTGTTGTGGTAAAGTTTAGTACTAACTGCACTAAAATCCTTTGATTTATGCTCTTTAGTATTCACCTGCCTATGCGAGTTGTTTTTAAATGCTTACAATATTAAGAGTGCGTTTCCACTAAACGCGGAGCTGAACGGAGCGTAAGTTGACTGTCGTGTGCGGTTGAGATCTAGTGAAATCAGTATCCCCGTGTGGGGTATCAAATGAAACGGCCGTTTTCATGTATTTTGTTGATTACTAGCGCTAGATATACAGCGTGTAAGTCTAATACGGGCGAACAATTAAACCAGATATGGCGTTTAGTAGTGTTATCATTAATTAATATGATTTTTTAAATTACACTTAATAGTGACCTCGTAATTAATTTTTGAAAATTTACCGAGCAGCAATGTACCGCATACATGCTTGTTATGACATTGCGAGATACAAGCTTTTTTAAACTTTTTGTCAACTTGAATGTGTTGCGTTACATTGCGGGCCGAATTATTTTGTATGGTAAATATTTTCATTGTGGTTTTAAGCAATAGTTATCTAAATATGCTTCTTAGGTCCTATGCTGACCACCGTTTCAATATTCGCCCGTATTAGATTTACAGGCTGTATATTGTACATTGACATCTTCTCACTATTTTCCCTGAATGACATTGATAATTATTTACTTTTGACTTTTTCATTACTTATTATATTTTTCTATCATTTTACTTCAATTACTTCCAATATAACAATACTTTCTGCAATGACATGCAATGACAATAGGAAATATTGTACGCCGTATTCTGGCTGATACTGACGAATTAAAATATTATTGTTAACATCTATTTATAACTATTAACTACTCACTTTCTAACAATAAATCTATTGTATTGTTTGTAGCCTCGCCTGGGGCCGAAGCCGTTCTCGGCGTCGGCGGGCAGCGAGGAGTTCTCGTTCGACAAAGTGTTCTCCGTGCCCCAAGTGCCCGGGGTACCCAAGTCTGACTCGGGTATGTTCTAAGTTATTTTTATAAAAAAAATTATCTTTATTTCAAAACATTGAGCATTCCATACATTATTAGTACCCTACGTAACAGTATAATTATGTTAGTACATAATAATTACATTATAATTGTATTTTATGCTGCAATACTTTGTAATAATATTTTTTTTTACGTTTGTCAAACGAACTGCTGCGAACTTATGGGCATTTCTCCAGAAATATGTCTGCGACTCATTCATCTGTCTCCATACATTTAGTATGAAAAAGGGCCAGATGAATGAGGTGACCGCAGACATATTTCTGGAGAAATGCCCTTATATTGAAAAGAGGTTGTTTATTCATTAAAAGAGGACTGGAATGGATCTTCTATAGCATTTCTACAGTATCGCGGGAAAGACTAGCAAATATCCTAAGAGTTCCACTTTGATAATTATTATTCTGACTTTCAGGTTCATTTGTGTTAGTATTCACTCGTCGCCTATAAATAGGTATACAACAATTATAGATTGTATGCCACACCTGGCCAAAAAGTGGCTTTTACCGCACTCTACGCGTACGGAAAAATCCGATTTCTGGCCAAGTGCATAAAATGATGCACACAACACGGGAGGTAATAAAGTAAGCTTTCGATCGCATATTTACGTCCCTCGCCTGCAGCTCGGGCCGCAAACCTCTGCGATTTCGACTTTTCTTTGTTTTAACACCCTAGTTGTGTCATGTACTAAAACTGCACCCAGTTAAGCGGAACTAAATTGGAGTTCTGAATTCGGTCCTTGTAATGGCTCGTTTGATTCTGATATCTGTACATGACTACTGTTTTCCGATAGCTACCTCCCCTCTATCGGGGCAGGCCGCCACCACGCCCGTAGGGTCGGCGCCCAGCAAGGACGATGACAAGGACAAGTCATTGTCCCCTACCAGTGACGTCGAGATCGCACCTAAAGGTAAATCATTAGTCAAAAAAATAAAGTAGCTTATTAGTTAAAATAAAAAGTCATAGTACCTAATAAATTAGAAAAAATCATTTAAATAAATAATAAATAAATAAATATTAGGGGACAATCTTACACAAATCGAACTAGCCCCATAGTAAGCTCAATAAGGCTTGTGTTATGGATACTAGACGACGATATATTTAATAGATACATACATACAAATACTTAAATACATAGAAAACATCCATGACTCAGGAACAAATATTCGTGCTCATCACACAAATAAATGCCCTTACCGGGATTCGAACCCAGGACCTCTTGCTTCATAGGCAGGGTCACTACCAACTAAGCTAAAGCGGTCGTCAAACCACGTCACCCACCACGACCACGTAACCACGACTTTCTATTGATTGACCTCATCTTCATGAAACATTGCTAAAATACACGGCAAGGAAATCCGCTATCTAATGCTATGTCGTATGATGCTACAGATGGACCCACTGACAGCTAGATAAACAGACAGAAAAACGCTATTTAATAGGTGTCAAACTTTTAACGTGTATTCGGAATTAAAAATCTAAGATGAAATCAGTTGGATTATAACTAAATTATTCCGCTATTGAAACTAAAACTTAGCTATCTTCTTACGATAAATGAAATTAATTAATTCCTCTTAATAAATTAATCGTTTTTTTTTAAATAAATTGATAGTGTCTTGTAATTTAGAACTACTTATTCCAAAGCCTTCAGTCATCATGAGTTATTAATTTTTGGCAGAAGAGTACACGAACGGCAGATCGGACACAAGCTTAGAAGAGGAAGTGAACTCCTCAGACTCCGGCTACAGACCCAAGACGCCCAGCACCGCTGAGAGAAGGAAACTCTTCGAGACCACTGAGTAAGTGACTTGTCTCATACCACTTCGCTTTATTGTCATGCTATCATGAAGAAAAAAGTTATTGATGAAACGGCAAACACACTTTAGTTGACATATGCGCAACATATCCTATCCATTAGTCGCTCAGAGCTCTTTGTCTGTGTTGACTAGCAACATAATGATGTGTACCCTACACGGAAAGATCACGTCTAGTCACCTAAGTAACTTTTTGAGGTATAGCGGTTTGAATGTTAGTCATCGGGAACAATTACTATGGTAAATGGTAATTTTATTTGTGTCTCTTTAAAAGTGGAAAAAATTAAGATATTCACCTGTAATCAAGTGGCTTTGGAAACGTTTTATATCTCAAAAAATAGTACTCAATTAGTAGGCCATAAAAATTCATTTCTCTAGCTATAGTAGAAGTCGAAATATTCCATGACTTAATGGTATACAAAATTTCACACCGTCGAGCTGGCGTACCCGGGAATTTCACATAGAAAGACTTCGAACTCCGAAATCACGCTGTTCACTATATCTTGGCTTTTACGATAGCTAGAGAAATGAAATTTTAGGGCCCTATTTAAGCGTACACCGTGAACGAGCCTTATATTTCAGAAAGTTCAAGGGTACTATTTTTCTCACCTAGGTATTTCGTCGGTACTATTTGGGTACTATTTATTGGCTGCATCAGATTCTGAATATCTTTACGGTGTACGCTATCTTGACGGATACGAAAAAGCGTTCTGGCGGTTAATTTTGAAAATGCATTTTTCTTTGTTGTTTTTTTTAGAAAAAATACACAACAGAATTAAAAATGATTACTTTCCGAGTACTCAATAGACATGATCAAACAATCTGAGTTAGTTTTCAGAAAGCCGTGAAGTATAGTGTATTGTATAGTATTGGTAATGTCGTATGTTTGTCAGCGGGAACCAGTCGATCGCGGAGCGGCGGCGCGCCTACGAGTCGCGCTCCGTCAGCGTGGCCGCGGAGTCCGACACGCCGCCCTCGCCCGCCCCTCTGAGGTAACCCAAGCACAAAGAAACACACAACCTTCAAAGAAAAAATTAAATAAAAAATTTACATAAATACCTAAACAAACAAAAAAATTACCAAATTTGTACACTACGTTTTAAAAAAACCGTATACAAACCTGGCAACCTCTGAATGGGGTTCCGCCGAAATTGAATAAAAGAGGCCTACATGCAAGCACGTTAAGCCCCAAACTCTAGCTAACGTAGCTCTTTTCTCTCGAGTCTGGACACACTCCTTGCCCCAATCCAAAAATGCTAAAAAGGTTGCCACTCAGTTTGATGCTCTGATTTTCAGTGACGCCTGTCAGTCACTCAGTACAGCAGTCACTCAGCAAATAGCTAACTAAACAAACCAATCTAATATCTTTATACCTTTATGCCACACCTGGCCATAAAGTGGCTTTATCCGCACGCTGCTCGTACAGAAAAAGCCGCTTTCTGGCCAAGTGTAGACATAAAATAATCTACACAACACGGGAGGTAATAAAAAAAGCACTCGATCGCATATTTACATCCCTCGCTTGCAGCTCGGGCGGCAAACTTCTGCGATCTCGGCCTTTCTTTGTATTACCACCCTAGTTGTGTAATGTACTATTATTTTATTATCTTTTTAGGCGGCGAGATTCCCTGAAGTCTCGCAAGAGTCCCGAGCGCGAGGAGAAAGACAAACGCTCCTCCGTCCCCAACGTCACCACCAAGAGAACCTCCACTGTATTCGGTAAGCTACTAGCAGATCACCTTCTAAATTGAACATTTATAAAAACCGACTTGAAACAAGCACTTCATATTACTTATTAACTCTTTGGACCAAGCTCACCTGATGGTGTAGTGTACAAAAAAAAATCGTGCCTACCACACCAACAACACCTAAAGGTGTCAGAGAGCGAGGAGCGATATAAACCTACATATAACAGCATAAAGTTTAATTTCGGCTTTAACAGTGTTATCTCATGGCGTCTGATTTGCAATCTCTGCTTGAAGAAAGCGTCGAATATATAAAAAACAATGGCGATAAAGACATTTCATTATTTTTCTTTTTTTTCGCGAAACTGCCGTGGGTTATCCGCCACGATTCGACTTGCACCATCAAGTTTTAATTAGAGCTTTTTTTTTAGGGAAAGTGTCGAAATTCCGTCACCTGAAAGGCACGCCCGGCCACAAGTCCACGCACGTGGAGAACATCAAGAACATCAGCCGCCAGATCTCGGGCGAGTGCAACGGATTCTACGGTGAGGACTTCCAAATAATTAACACAATCAGTGCCAACAACCCTGAGCTAACGTCCTCTGTCTGTGTATTGTATAATCCTTCGCTTCGTTCAGGATTCAATATACACCCTCGCCGTAAATACATCATTTGGCTCCCTTGTGACACAATCTACTATTTATTCCAGCCAACGGCGTCCGCTGCGCCGTGCCGGTGAGCGGCGGCGGCGGCCGCGTCGCCATCGTGGAGCTCCCGTCCGGCGCCACCCCCGTCGCCCGCGCGCCCCCCACACACCCCTCCGGCCTGCACCCCCCCGCCCTACTCCACCCCGCGGTGCTGCAGGACTGGGCGTGGGACCCCTTCCGCGATGACAGATTGCTGGTGGCGTGTGATGATGGGATGTTGCGAGAGTGGATTATACCTGAAGGAGGTGAGTTTCCCTCAAGTGTCACCCGTCTAGCGGTAATCTACCTACACACCCCCCGGCCTGCACCCCCCTGCGTCACTACCTGGCGGTGCTGCAGGACTGGGCGTTGGCCCTTTCCATGATGACGTACTGCTGGTGGCGTGCGATGATGAGATGCTACGAGAATAAGGTGAGTTCCCCTCGTAAGCGTCACCCGTTGGGGAGTAATTTACTCCCTCGCACCCATTCAAGGTACACCTGGCAGCGAGAGACACCTGGTGGCCTGTGATGATAGGTTCCGGAAGTGGATCATACCTGGGAGAGGTAAATTTGTGAGGTGTCATGCAGCTATTAGTACAGAGCTATCTAACTGATCGGACTGAAGCTTGTAAAAAAGAATGTTTACATAAAAATATGGACTCAATTTTCACATTACGATAGAGGTCATCCACAAAGTACGTCACACGATTTTTCAGACTTTTAGGACCCCCCCCCCCGCTTTGTCACACCTTTTCGTAACATATTTGACCTTGTTAGTATAGGCTGTCACATTTGGCTAGAAATGGGTGTGACGTACTATATGGATGTTCTTTATTAATTCCAGGCCTCCAAGAATCCTCCAACACCCCAAACCGCACGTTCTCGGCGCACCCCGACAAGATCTACATCGTGCGGTTCCACCCCACCGCCGCCGACCTGCTCACCACCGCGGCCCACGACCTCACCATCAAGATATGGGACCTCAGCCCCGACCTCCCCGAGGCCGCCATCACACTCACCGGACACACCGAACAGATCTTCGCGCTGGACTGGTCGCCGTGTGGCGAGTATCTCGCCACCGTCTGCAAGGATGGACTCGTCAGGGTATGTTTATCATTGTATAATATGACCTCACCATCAAGATATGGGACATTAGCCTTGAGTCCCCTAATACCATCATTAAGCTCCTCGGACACAAGGAAGAGGTCTTTGCATTGGATTGGACTATTCTGAAGCCCCTTAGCTAAAACATGCAGGAATGTCAAACTAAATGTGACATTCCGCGGGTAAAGGTACCTTATGGACGTTGTCGCTTGCGTCCTTTTATTTTGATGTACTATAGTAACGGAATCGGATACGACGCAAGCGACATATACGTCCATAAGGTATCCGCGGAATGTCACAAATAATCTAAAGTCCATTGTTTAATTTGTTTAGATGCATGCATGGGCATTACATTACTATGCTTCATGTAGATACGAGGGCTGATTGATAAGTATCCGGAATGAAGAGGAGAAAAAAGAGATATTTGAATAAATTTAATTTATTTTTCTACATATGTTCCTCCTAGCTCAATACACTTAGACCAACGCTTCTCCAGGGCCATTATTCCATTTTTATAAAAAAAACTGTCAAGTCCTTCAAAATAGCCGTTAACGGCGTCAATCACTTCGGTGTTGGACGAAAATTTCTGCCCTCCTAGCCATTTTTTCAAATTTGTAAACAGATGGAAGTCGCAGGGGGCGAAATCTGGCGAATATGGCGGGTGGGGCAGTAATTCGAGGCGTAACTCTTTAATTTTTGCCATCGCAACTTTTGCAGTGTGGACCGGTGCATTATCGTGGTGGAACAATATTTTTTTCCTATTCAAGTGGGGTCTTTCTTGTTTCACTACGTCACTCAACTTTTGCAACAAGTTTGCATAGTATGGGCCATTTATTGTTTTTCCCTTTTCACGGTAATCCACATAGATGACACCTCTAGCATCCCAAAATACGGTTGCCATAACCTTGCCTGCCGATAATGTCGTCTTCGCCTTCTTTGGTGCGGGTTCGCCGCTTTTAGTCCACTGTTTAGACTGCTCTTTGGTCTCCGGCGTGTAGTGGTGGATCCAGGTCTCATCAACTGTTATAAATCGACGAAGAAATTCATTGGGATTCCGTCTAAAAAGTTCCAAACACTCCTTTGAAACATTCACTCTTTGTTTCTTTTGCTCGTCGTTCAAAAGCCGCGGCACCCATCTGGCACAAAGCTTTTTCATAAACAAATGCTCATGTAATATGTTCAAAACGCGTTCAGATGAGATGTTCACAATTTGGGCTATCTCCCTGAGTTTTAATCGACGGTCTTCTAATACGATATTTTTTATTTTACTGACCATTTCTGGGGTAGTTACCTCATTTGGTCTTCCGCTACGGGGAGCGTCATTGCAGCTCGTTCGTCCTCGTTTGAATTCTGCCACCCAAGAGTGGATAGTGCTAAATGAAGGTGAAGAATTCCCTAACACACTATTCAATTTAGTTTGAATCTGGGTCGCCGATTTCCCTTTTAAAACATAGAACTTTATGACGGCACGAACCTCCGTTTTCTCCATTTTCATGAAAATGAAAACTGTCTCACTATAAAGCTGAATATTTTTTAAACAAACAATTATTATTTCCTAGAATTACATGTATTGAGATCGTAAAAGACTGCAAATGACGTTTCTAGTAAAATTTTGTTTTATTTCTTTTTTTTTTATTGTCGTTTCGGATTCTTTTCAACCAGCCCTCGTAACGTATTTGTATTAGGGGACAATCTTATACAAATTAACCTAGTCCCAGACTAAGCAATGGTTGTATTGCGTCCGGTGCGTAACGTATTTGTATTGTTCCCTGATATGTCATTCACTCTCATCTGTGAGAGCCTATATACAGCCCACTTGCGCCCAGCAATGGGGCGTGTATGATGATGATATTCCCTGATATCACTATTTTTTAACACATTTACTGCCCAGACTGGCTATCGGATTAATTTTGTATGAAAATTTGGGTGCTTGGCATAAGTGTTAATAATTGGTTTTTACATCAGATCTTCAAGCCGCGGAGTTCGACGGAGGCGATCCGCAGCGGGCCCGGGCCGGCCGGCAGCCGCGGCGCGCGGATAGTGTGGGCGCTCAACGAGACGCATCTAGTCGTCACCGGGTTTGACAAGTAAGTTATACACTCCACAAGTAAACATCACGAACTGTCTTGTAAATCACAGAAATACATCGAGGTAGATGGAAATTATTCGTCGGTTTGTATGTTAACCAAGCGTGTAAGATTTTGCGTTTGACGATTGACGTCAAGAGTGTAATTTAGTGATGGAAGACATACATTTTCTATTTCATTCGTGGTATTTGAACAATTAATTAATGTTGACGGCGACTGAAGCTAACGGCGAGCAAAGGCCCTTCTTTAAAAAGAAGCGAGATACATACACCCTTTCATTCTATTTCGATATATTTCTGTGATGTATTTAGAGAACTCAGAAAAAAGTGCAACAGAGGTGTCTAATTATGTGAAAAATCGTGGTAATACAGGGTGAGATTTAAGTCGTAAATTATTATTTTTCTTACATCCTTGTCTGCCTAAGAATCTCTAATAATGTAGGGAACTACAGCTCATAGTTTCCTTACCATGTTTTTTTTGAAGCTATGTCTTCGGTATACTAACCATATTAAAATTTATCTTAGACATTTTATTTTAATCGCTATGGTAACTGTGTGCAGAGTGTCAGAACGGCAGATCTACCTGTACAAGGCGAGCGACCTAAGCGCGCCGGTGTGCACGGTGGGCCTCGACGTGTCGCCCGCGATCCTGCAGACGCACATCGACCACGACTCTGCCACCATCTTCCTCACGGGACGGGTGAGTTACCAAGTTTTCTGATAATAAAATTGAAGATTCGCGTTGTCAAATACTTTCCAGTCCTGTCTCTTGAACCAGGATTAGTCGTGGACGATCTGACAGGCCCGGTATTAGGTTTCAAATGTTTAATGACCTTGGGGTTAAAAACGCTATGATAATGATGGATCTATACAGGGTGGGGAAATTTATAGAAGACGAACTGAAAATAACGTGAAAATTTTACTCCAAGAAAATATTTATTTATCTCCTGCGGCCGAATATACAAAGCAAATTATCGACTGCATGTATACCTAGGGAAAAGAGTTTTTATTTTTTACGATTTTTTTATCGTTCTATGATTAGGCACATAAAACCTCAGGATGTTAAAATAAGAATATATGGATTCACAGATTTAAGCCAATTTTCATTCATATCTGGTTTTCCCAACCGTATATGTATGTCGCAGCCAACTGGTTTAATTAGCCATTTGGTTGACTGCCTAGCATTTTCACTAAACTATGACCCGCCAGCAGGTCGACGAAGCCGCGCTGCGCGGGGCTTCTATTTCTGATCTGAGGGACACAAGCTGACTAATAAATCTAACCTAAAATAAGGAGTGTGTTTAATGAAAAGGCTAGGCAGCTAACCAAATAGCTAGTTGGCGGCGACATGCATAACCCCTCGTATGCGGCGTCAAAATTTGTTATTGAAAAATTGACTGAGAAGGTAATGTTACAGGGCGACTCGACCATCTACTGCTACGAGGTGACGTGCGAGCCGCCGTACCTGTGCGCGCTGTCGCACCACCGCTCGCCCACGCTGCACCAGGGCATCTCCTTCCTTAACAAGAAACTGGTCGCCGTCGAGAAGGTAATGTTACAGGGCGACTCGACCATCTACTGCTACGAGGTGACGTGCGAGCCGCCGTACCTGTGCGCGCTGTCGCACCACCGCTCGCCCACGCTGCACCAGGGCATCTCCTTCCTTAACAAGAAACTGGTCGCCGTCGAGAAGGTAATGTTACAGGGCGACTCGACCATCTACTGCTACGAGGTGACGTGCGAGCCGCCGTACCTGTGCGCGCTGTCGCACCACCGCTCGCCCACGCTGCACCAGGGCATCTCCTTCCTTAACAAGAAACTGGTCGCCGTCGAGAAGGTAATGTTACAGGGCGACTCGACCATCTACTGCTACGAGGTGACGTGCGAGCCGCCGTACCTGTGCGCGCTGTCGCACCACCGCTCGCCCACGCTGCACCAGGGCATCTCCTTCCTTAACAAGAAACTGGTCGCCGTCGAGAAGGTAATGTTACAGGGCGACTCGACCATCTACTGCTACGAGGTGACGTGCGAGCCGCCGTACCTGTGCGCGCTGTCGCACCACCGCTCGCCCACGCTGCACCAGGGCATCTCCTTCCTTAACAAGAAACTGGTCGCCGTCGAGAAGGTAATGTTACAGGGCGACTCGACCATCTACTGCTACGAGGTGACGTGCGAGCCGCCGTACCTGTGCGCGCTGTCGCACCACCGCTCGCCCACGCTGCACCAGGGCATCTCCTTCCTTAACAAGAAACTGGTCGCCGTCGAGAAGGTAATGTTACAGGGCGACTCGACCATCTACTGCTACGAGGTGACGTGCGAGCCGCCGTACCTGTGCGCGCTGTCGCACCACCGCTCGCCCACGCTGCACCAGGGCATCTCCTTCCTTAACAAGAAACTGGTCGCCGTCGAGAAGGTAATGTTACAGGGCGACTCGACCATCTACTGCTACGAGGTGACGTGCGAGCCGCCGTACCTGTGCGCGCTGTCGCACCACCGCTCGCCCACGCTGCACCAGGGCATCTCCTTCCTTAACAAGAAACTGGTCGCCGTCGAGAAGGTAATGTTACAGGGCGACTCGACCATCTACTGCTACGAGGTGACGTGCGAGCCGCCGTACCTGTGCGCGCTGTCGCACCACCGCTCGCCCACGCTGCACCAGGGCATCTCCTTCCTTAACAAGAAACTGGTCGCCGTCGAGAAGGTAATGTTACAGGGCGACTCGACCATCTACTGCTACGAGGTGACGTGCGAGCCGCCGTACCTGTGCGCGCTGTCGCACCACCGCTCGCCCACGCTGCACCAGGGCATCTCCTTCCTTAACAAGAAACTGGTCGCCGTCGAGAAGGTAATGTTACAGGGCGACTCGACCATCTACTGCTACGAGGTGACGTGCGAGCCGCCGTACCTGTGCGCGCTGTCGCACCACCGCTCGCCCACGCTGCACCAGGGCATCTCCTTCCTTAACAAGAAACTGGTCGCCGTCGAGAAGGTAATGTTACAGGGCGACTCGACCATCTACTGCTACGAGGTGACGTGCGAGCCGCCGTACCTGTGCGCGCTGTCGCACCACCGCTCGCCCACGCTGCACCAGGGCATCTCCTTCCTTAACAAGAAACTGGTCGCCGTCGAGAAGGTAATGTTACAGGGCGACTCGACCATCTACTGCTACGAGGTGACGTGCGAGCCGCCGTACCTGTGCGCGCTGTCGCACCACCGCTCGCCCACGCTGCACCAGGGCATCTCCTTCCTTAACAAGAAACTGGTCGCCGTCGAGAAGGTAATGTTACAGGGCGACTCGACCATCTACTGCTACGAGGTGACGTGCGAGCCGCCGTACCTGTGCGCGCTGTCGCACCACCGCTCGCCCACGCTGCACCAGGGCATCTCCTTCCTTAACAAGAAACTGGTCGCCGTCGAGAAGGTAATGTTACAGGGCGACTCGACCATCTACTGCTACGAGGTGACGTGCGAGCCCATCTCCTTCCTTAACAAGAAACTGACCGCCGTGCTTTTTCTTTGTTTTAGTTTCTCCACAAGGTTCCCTTTATTCCATTAGACTTTAAACGCTTTTTTGCAAAACTTGATCAAAATCTAACAATATTTAGGAGTCGCTAGGATTTGCAAGTGATTAATGAAGAAAGTTACCAAATACCTGCCTACAGCGGTTAAATTTCAAAATTATTGCGAGCGTAATCTAGGCTCTTACTTTGTGTCTCATTCGTCATTGTTATTCGCGAAAGTGTAAGTTTACAACTCAATAAATTTTCAAATCCTAGCGGCGCCTAAATATTGTTAACTTTCGTTAACAATATTTTCGTAAATTTTGGTTTCCTTGAGACAATCGAAATGTACGTTTTTGCGGCATAAACGGCCATATCTTTTTTTTTACGTTAACTTATATTTTACACATCTTCAAGAGACCATAAACCTGAGTACATGGTTTTAATTTCAACTCGATCGAACCTCCACGCGTTCCCAAGACAAAGGGTCTTGACAAACGGACCGACAGACGGACGACAAAGTGATCCTATAAGGGTTCGTTTTTTCCTTTTGAGGTTCCCCTAACACAGGGTTTCTTAAACTTTTTTTGGTCACGGACCCCCTACATTATTTCGAAAACCTTACGGACCCTTTCCGAATATAATCAGAGAAAAAGAAAATCAAGGGCACTTGAAAGTTTGTGTTGTATGCATAGCCACGGACCCCCGGCTCTCGTATCACGGACCCCTAAGGGGTCCATGGACCACAGTTTAATAAACCCTGCCCTAACAAGAAGAAAAACGCTGTTAAAGATCGTTGTAGTAGTTCACATTACGCGGACGCTAAGAGAATTCATACCCATATTTGGTGTTTTTACATTGCAGGTGGAATTCGCGAGGGCGCTACGATTGACCAACGGCAACATCGAGCCTCTGTCCTTCACCGTGCCTAGAATAAAGGTGAGTAAAGCGAAAAATACGAATGTCAAAGTCTACTACCGGTTCATAAAATCTGGGGGCAAACCAAAGGCACGGCCGTACCATCCTTTTCTCGAAGCCATTCAGGCCATTTTTCAGCCTCCCGTAATTTTGTGCTGGCTAAAGCTAGAACCCTGCATTTTCAGAGATATATAAGGCATAATAAGACTTAAATATATTCTCAAAAACATTAAATTTGAACGTGCAGTTGAAAGACCAAATCGCGATTATACTCAATTAGATGTCGTAATGGTTCTGTTACTGGCCGACAGGTGGATTACAAAATTTTACAACAGTGCCATCTGTTATTGAGAAAAATTATTTCGATATTAATAAAATAAATTTACCGGTTATTTACTTACCGGTGATAAGATACGCCTCCTCGAGACATATTTATTAATATGCTCGCATTGCGGCAGCATAAAACTGCGCAAACGGCATCGCAACGATTTAATTTTTAGGGTTCCGTACCAAAATGGTAAAAAAGGAACCCTTATGGTGCGACTCTGTCTGTCTGTCTGTCTGTCTGTCTGTCTGTCCGTCTGTCACAGCCAGATATCTCAGGAACTACTGATGC
This sequence comes from Eudemis profundana, assembly GCA_947034925.1. Lineage (NCBI taxonomy): Eukaryota > Metazoa > Arthropoda > Insecta > Lepidoptera > Tortricidae > Eudemis > Eudemis profundana. The sequence continues at coordinate 24,249,160 of OX344806.1, read as the reverse complement.
TATCGATTTGAAATTTGGAATACTGTTAAAAGTAGCTAACCCGAGCCTATTGGACATAAAAAATATCTTGTACCTTTTTTACTTTTTTTTTAAAAGGCTCCGTAATGGGACTTTGAAAATTGAAAGTAGGGCTATTATATTGAGCGGGGTATCAAATGAAAGGGCTTAATTTGTAGATTAAAACATCATTTTTATTTTTTTTCTTAATTAAGTAGTTTTTGAGTTATACATTTTTATGTACCATTCCCCCCCTATTATCTCCGAAGTTACTGATCAGAAAAATGTGTCATAATTACTAATTATCAATATCAACCTGAACATTACAGGAAAAATATTATAGAGATTTAACGATGTTATAATTGAACAACAATTCAAACTCAAACTCAAACTCAAACTCAAACTCATTTATTTCTGTAAGTAGGCCTCAAGGGCTCTTTTACATGTCTGATTCTTTTCTTTTGGCGCTTCGGTAGATGACCTTCTGGTGAGAAGAAGCGCCTGAAGAAACTCACCAGTTTCTCTTTTAAAAACAACATTACAACAATTGTGACATTATTACATAAGATGACAATATTTATAAAATGCAACAAGCAAATAACTGGGCACATTTTTTTTTACATTTTACCGAGAGACGTATATAATCTCCGGATCCATTACATTACAAAACTTAAAACTACATTTTTAGAGATGTAAAGGGTCTCTAGGCGTCAAAACACGATAAAAAATATAGAAAATAGGCAAACATAGACTAAACTTTATGGAGATGTAAGGAGTCTCCGTTGTCAAAACATTATGTTTTGGAGGTGTAAAGGAACTCCAAACGTCGAAATACAAAATGGGAAACGTATGTTTCACGTCGAGAAATAGACTATTAAGCTAACAGTCATTACAACTAGCTACAGTATACATAACAGGTATGTATTCAGTATGTCAAAATGCAAATAATGAAATAAAATTACAATAAAAATAAATGTAACAATGGAACGATACAGCCCGTAGCAGCGACGCCATCTGTAGGCATCATGTACCTAAACCTCTCCGGGACACTGCCCTATTTCGACGACTGCTGCGACTGATGCTTTGGCCATGGTTCTTTGTCATCCAAGTAATCTTGGACTTTATAATAAGCTCTCTTCAAAAGCGCAGATTTAATGTAATTTTTAAACGAACTATAAGGCAGTTCCCATGCATCTAGGGGTACCTTATTGTAGAATCTAACACAGTTGCCCACGAAAGATTTTCTTACTTTCTGTAGACGGATTTTTGGGACAAACAGCTTATGTTTGTTCCGCGTATTTAAACTGTGGACATCAGACTGCTTTTTGAAGGAGCTGATATTCTTGTGCGTATACATTATCACGTCTAATATGTACTGTGAAGCCACTGTGAGGATTTCTATTTCCTTAAAACGTTCTTTCAGCGAATCTCTAGATCCTAAGTTATATATGGATCGAATCGCTCTTTTTTGTAGTTTTATATATATTGCATTTATAATTAGTTCGTAAACAGCTAATAATAAATAAATTCTAACATTTAAATACAATGTTCAGGTTGATATTGATAAATATCAACCTGAACATTACAGGAAAAATAGAACGGTCTTCCTAACTTTAATACTTTTTTAGAAATTTACATAAACTTAATCCATCCATTAATCCATCTAGCGGTGAGTAGCAACACTAAGCGATGGCCTGTTTCACGCTAGGGGATTTAACGATGTTATAATTGAACAACAATTAGTTCGTAAACAGCTAATAATAAATAAATTCTAACATTTAAATACTATGTCACGTTTGCAAAGTTGAAAAATTGTAAATAATTATTTTACCAAGCTTATACATAGATGGCGTTGTAAATTCGGGGAACAGCTTTTTGTATGGAGAATGACAGTCCTCTTGATTTAATGGTCCTTGCTATTAAATAGAATCATTACAGGGTGGCCACTTTCTGGAAAACCGGGAAAACCGGGAAATGTCAGGGAATTTCACTAGTCATGGAAAAGTCAGGGAATTGTCAGGGAAATTTATTGAAGGTCAGGGAATAAAAAATGAGACTATGATTTGCGAATATATTGTATAAATACATATGAAATACATACGTACTTAAAAAAAATATTATTTTTGAGATATAAAGCATTTCCGAAAACAAAGCCGTTCCAGAGATACAAGCGGCGTACGCTAGCTTGACGGGCCGGTAGCGTACACCGTGAACAGGCCTTATATTTTGAAAAGTTTAAGGGTACTATTTTTGTCAATTACGTAGGTATTTCGTAGGTACTATTTGGGTAGTTATTGTCAGCATCAGATTTTGGATATCTTTACGGTGTACGCCATCTTGACGGTCACCCACTGCCCTCTCTTCGCGCCTGTCGTATATCACCAGTGATCGGAATAGGTAGAGTATATTTACCTAAACTTCGAAGAACATAGTCGAAAAGTGGAGACTCCCTTACGACTAATTTTTTTCCCGGGACTTAAGTCCCGGAATCTTACTAAAAAATTATATTATTGGTATTCTTTCGCATATTTCTCGAACATTCTCAGTATAGCTGTCTCTTTCTAATAGCGCTGTCTCTTTCACTCCTTCGAGAAATTTCGCCATATATATATTTTTTATTGCTATAGACTGGCAAACAGGCAGACGGCCCACCTGATGGAAAGCGGTCACCGCCGCCTATAGACATTCGCACCACTAGATGCATTGCCAATGCGTTGCCGGTCTCGAAGAAATTTGATGACACCCTGACTATGACACCCATATTGTAGCGCAGTGGGAAAATCTTAGCAGGAAGTTCATTCCAGATCCTTATTTTACGCGCTAGAAAGGTCCTAGAGAACCGGCGCGTTGTTGAGTGTAATGATTCAAGGAAATGGGGATGAACCGCCTGCCGATGACGAGTGGTGCGATGGTAGAATGATGCGGTAGGCACCAACCCAAACAGTTCCTTGGAACATTCCCCATTATACAGACGGTAGAAGACGCAGAGAGATGCAAAGTCTCTCCGGAGGCTAAGCGTTTCTAAACCGTCAGTAAGTATGGGATCGTTGACAATGCGGATAGCGCGTCTCTGTATGGTGGGACGAGCATGTCTTAGGAGGGGGTAGTGTTGCGCTGGTGTTATAGGCATAAACTTCAAACTTAATTTCCGTAGAAGCGTTTTCAGTAGGCTGAAAAGTGATTTCAGGCCGTTTAAGAGGTGGCTCTTTCACATACTAGAAAATCGAAAAATTCAGTGATCCACGCGGCTCAAAATAGCTCACTCCTTGTACATGGATGAGCAAAATAAAAAGAAGGAAAACTTAAGTTCAGAAGAGAAAAAAGAAAAACTGCAGAATTGGTTAGAGAACTTGAAGCAAAAAGGCAAGGAATTCTCGAAGGAGCTGCCAAAGAAGCTGCGTTATTGGAAAGACAGATTACCAAGTTGCAATCGAATTTGTTATTATAACTCAACGAGTTAATTTTTATTTCACTTATATTTTAAACCGACTTCAAAAAATTAGGTTTCTCAATTCGTTGCTTTTGTACCATAATACTCGAAACGTTGAAGTCTTCGTAGTTTAAATATTGAAAAAGTATTCTAATTATATATTTTTACCCGACTGCGGCGAAGCCCAAAGGAGGGTTATGTGTTTGACCTGTATGTATGTATGTCCGTTCCCGTGTCCGCTCGTAACTACTCAACGGCACATCAGATTTTGATAAATGATACATCAATAGATTCGTCTTGATGGTGCGAGTGTCACTAGGTATGAAGTTCGTTAAAATAAACAAAATGGCGGATTTTATGCAGTTTCAAAGTGCACCGCGGTCGGGTTTTTTTTAGTAAAAATGTGGTTATATCCTTATTACATTTAAGATTATGGTCAGGGAAAAACTTGAAAAAACGCCTGGAAAACCGGGAAAAGTCAGGGAATTTTGATTGTTGTAAATAGTGGTCACCCTGCATTACACGTCAGGTTCTAAATATTACAGGAAAAATATAACTGTTTTAACTTGCAATGTTTTTTAGAAATTTGCAAAAATCATAACATATACTTATTTGCTTCTTCTAAACAAATCGACATACAGTTTTTCTTGAACTATTCCCGTATCTACTTATGAGTTTGTACGGAACCCTCGGTGCGCGAGTCCGACTCGCACTTGACCGGTTTTTTTTTTCATTATAACACAAACGTCAGGTTGCCTTGGTCACGGAATAGCGACCGAGGCTTGGCTTGCATGTCGATGCAAGACCGTTTCTACGCGGGAACGCCCACTTGCAGCTCGGGCCGCAAACATCCGCGATCTCGGCCTTTCTTTGTTTTACCACCCTTGTTGTGTAATATACTATTGTTGCAGAGCGAGCTGTTCCAAGACGACCTGTTCCCGCCGACGCTGGTGACGTGGGAGCCGTGGCAGCCGGGCCGCGCGTGGCTCGGCGGCCTGCACTCGGCCGCGCGCACCGCCAGCCTGCAGCCGCCCGGCATGCAGCCTCGTGAGTACTGTAGCACGGCCAGCTGTGCCACCACGACCCGTGCCCGCCGACGCTGGTGACGTGGGAGCCGTGGCAGCCGGGCCGCGCGTGGCTCGGCGGCCTGCACTCGGCCGCGCGCACCGCCAGCCTGCAGCCGCCCGGCATGCAGCCTCGTGAGTACTGTAGCACGGCCAGCTGTGCCACCACGACCCGTGCCCGCCGACGCTGGTGACGTGGGAGCCGTGGCAGCCGGGCCGCGCGTGGCTCGGCGGCCTGCACTCGGCCGCGCGCACCGCCAGCCTGCAGCCGCCCGGCATGCAGCCTCGTGAGTACTGTAGCACGGCCAGCTGTGCCACCACGACCCGTGCCCGCCGACGCTGGTGACGTGGGAGCCGTGGCAGCCGGGCCGCGCGTGGCTCGGCGGCCTGCACTCGGCCGCGCGCACCGCCAGCCTGCAGCCGCCCGGCATGCAGCCTCGTGAGTACTGTAGCACGGCCAGCTGTGCCACCACGACCCGTGCCCGCCGACGCTGGTGACGTGGGAGCCGTGGCAGCCGGGCCGCGCGTGGCTCGGCGGCCTGCACTCGGCCGCGCGCACCGCCAGCCTGCAGCCGCCCGGCATGCAGCCTCGTGAGTACTGTAGCACGGCCAGCTGTGCCACCACGACCCGTGCCCGCCGACGCTGGTGACGTGGGAGCCGTGGCAGCCGGGCCGCGCGTGGCTCGGCGGCCTGCACTCGGCCGCGCGCACCGCCAGCCTGCAGCCGCCCGGCATGCAGCCTCGTGAGTACTGTAGCACGGCCAGCTGTGCCACCACGACCCGTGCCCGCCGACGCTGGTGACGTGGGAGCCGTGGCAGCCGGGCCGCGCGTCGCTAATATAGAAATCCAAGTGTAGCAGTTATAGGTATATATTTGTTCCTCATAAATAGTAGAATACATTTACATCAGAAACAAAATTTAGGACAAGCCTATTCCAAAATGGCGTCTCGTTAATGTTGTAATCTGTTCGGCAGTATCGGCGCACACGGTGCCGGCGGCGCCCGCTCGGCCCCCGCAGAAGCCCAAGCCGGACCTCATCAAGTCCCACGTGCCGCAGGACCCCAAGGAGAAACAGGACAGCGTGAGTGTTTAGAAAAGGGCATCCACATTACAGGTCGATTCACAAGAGCTGGCACGAATGGATTGAACGAAAGTAATGCCACTTTATATGAAAGAAACATTTTTGTCTCTTCATTGGTCTTTTAACTTCTGTATCATTCTGGTTTAATAGGATTTTTAACCTGTGTGATACAAGTTCTCATAGATGGCGTTTAGGTTAAAAATCCTATTAAACCAGAATGATGCACGAGTCAAAGTAGATGGCAAAATTGAGGGCGCTTGCTGGGTGCTCCGGTGGACGAGTGGTTGAGTCGCTGGGCCAGAAATCCAGAGGTACCGGGTTCGATTCCCGGTCTGGCACAGGTGAGTGCCATTTAATTTTTCTATGTACTTTGATTTCTTGTATCTATATATGTAATATCACTTGTCACTGTTGAGTGACGTTCTTATACGGCAGGATCCAAATATTTTGTAAACAAGTACATAGCACTTCTTCATCAGTCTCATCTTCCTCAGTTAGATTATTAATAGTATATTACACAACTAGGGTGGTAATATAAAGAAAGGCCGAGATCGCAGAAGTTTGCGGCCCGAGCTGAAAGCGAGGGACGTAAATATGCGATCGAGGGCTTTCTTTATTACCTCCCGTGTTGTGTACATCATTTTATGTCTACACTTGGCCAGAAAACGGCTTTTTCCGTACGCGCAGCGTGCGGAAAAAGTCACTTTATGGCCAGGTGTGGCATAAAAAATATTGTACACGTATTTTTTCTTTTGTTTGCCAAACAAAAAATGACGAGGATACAGTGCTTAGAAGTTTCGAGTGACGTCACTCTTTGGTACAATTTTCACCTAGGAGTGACATCACAAGCCCCCACTCCGCAAGTTTTATGATGGAGAGAAAAGGGCAGGGGATATCGTCGATAGATATCTTTGCCGGTAGTAAGGACCTCGGCCAACTGTATATTTTAAAACAATGACTTAAAGACGGCCTTCTAAAAACCTGCAAAGTTTGACGCGTTTTCCTTAATAAAAAGAAAAAACAATCATTTTTATGGACAACTTTCAGCCCTCTAACTTCAACCATTGTCCACAGATAATGAAATCAATGAGTGCGAAGGTGGCAATGAACCTGAAGTTAGAGCAAGACAACATGGAGGGGGTCGACGAGGCCGAATGGGACCAGTGAGGCCGCCACACATCGAGCACTTCTTACACTCACACATAGCAAGTACACGCCAACTAACTTTGAACTGGTCGGAAGTTAGAACAAGACAATGCAGGGCGTTTACGAGGCCGAAGAGGACCAACGAGGCCGCCGAGTCGTCGCTTCTTATACTTGTAAAATACACATCAACTCACAAATACTCAGCGATCCAAATAGGTTTTTTGCCTCCGATAAAAAAAAAACGCAAAAAAGGTTCTTAGCCTCCGAATCAAGAGAAGCCAAAGAGAATTTTGACCTTGAATATTTGATTTAAGAGTATGCCAGAGAGGTTTTTGGCCTCAAATTCAAGAGAACGCCAAAGAGGATCTAGGCAAGAAAATGCTAAAGATGTGCCCTCAAAATCCTCTTTAGTGTACTTTTGAGTCCAAACTTTGGCGTCCAACTCAAGAGAATGCCAAAAAAAATTGTTTTTTTTCAGGCTGGATATTACTTTAGACTGGTTTGGTTCGTATTCCGTTTTATGAACGTAATTGTACGAGTAATTTCCGTCAGGGTTTAAAATTAGTTGTACCCAATGTGATTAGTCGACGCGAAATGTGTATGAGTGTAAGAGGTACGATAACGCTCAGAGAGAAGATCCAGTTTTTGTATATCTTAGAGATAGCTTAGCGATTTAGACGTGATTATACTCCGCGGAGAATATAATGGCAACGATTCTTAGCTTGTTTGTAACAGTATTTATTTTTTATTCGACATTTGTAAGTTTCCTAGTAAGGCTATGTTCAAACGAAGACACAGTTAAGTGACCATCAGTGGACCTTAATACATTGTAATAAGGGTGACAAGTGGTCAGTTAGCAGTGTCTTCGATTGTTCAACACGTGCTAAGCTCATGGATATTAGCAGTGGCGGAGCAAGATCCAAATTTTATGTGGGCTAAAGACGTTTCGTGAGGCCCTCTGATGGCGCATCGACGCAGTTTTTTTTTTTATTTTTTTTAATGAGGCTTCGAGGCTAACACCGCTTCTGGATATTAGCTAGTATACCTCTCGCACCTTGTTTCTCTTCATTACGTATAAAAAGGGAGATAAGACTTTGCGAGTTCCACCATTAGAATCTTTACGGTGGTTGTCCTAATGTAAAACAACCATTTCTCTCGAATCGTAGTTTTTGGAATGTTATAAAACAAATAAGCCAAATAGAATGAATATATGCGGCTCATATAAAAAAATAAGTGATCATATATGGCAGCGGTCGGCAACCTTTTAGCAGCCAAGGGCCACACTAACAAAATTGACACGGGCCGCACTTTGTTAATAATTTGTGATTTTATACAATTTGAAATATAGCGACCTTTGCATACAAAATTGCCAGGGCGGCTTGCAGGCCGCAAGTGAGCAGTTCACGGGCCACAGGTTGCCGACCGCGTGTCCGTCAAGATAGCGTACACCGTAAAGATATTCAGAATCTGATGCAGCCAATAAATAGTACCCAAATAGTACCGACGAAATACCTAGGTGAAAAAAATAGTACCCTTAAACTTTTCGAAATATAAGGCCTGTTCACGGTGTACGCTACCGGCGTCAAGCTGGCGTACACCGTTTGTATCTCTGGAACGGCTTTGTTTTTGGAAACGCTTTATATCTCAAAAAATAGTACCCAAATAGTACCCTAGGGCCCTAAAATTTTATTTCTCTAGCTATCGTAGAAGCCGAGATATAGTGAGCTCTTTCTATAAGGAATTCCCGGGTACGCCAGCTTGACGGTGTGAAATTTTGTACACCGTTAAGTTATGGAATATCTCGGCTTCTACGATAGCTAGAGAAATAAAATTTTAGGGCCCTAGGGTACTATTTGGGTACTATTTTTTGAGATATAAATCGTTTCCAAAAACAAAGCCGTTCCAGAGATACAAACGGTGTACGTCAGCTTGACGCCCGGTAGCGTACACCGTGAACAGGCCTATTTCGAAAAGTTTAAGGGTACTATTTTTTTCACCTAGGTATTTCGTTGGTACTATTTGGGTACTATTTATTGGCTGCATCAGATTCTGAATATCTTTACGGTGTACGCTATCTTGACGGACACGCCGACCGCTGATATACGGAATCGTGACACAACTATAGCTTGGCAACTTTGGTGGTGACACTCACATGTGTGCTTTCTGTTATGTGCAGCCGTAACTACTTACACAAGCTACCGGCAACACGAACGGCTGGCTGCGGAGGCTGCCTCCGTCGGTCGCCGTTCGTGTTGGCGGTACATGCGAGTGTCACCAACGAAGTTGCCAAGCTATACCAGAACGCGATGACAATACCGCTCTCTGTGATTCCTATTTTAAGGCCGAGTTTCCACTAGAGCTTCCCAGCCTGGAATCAAAGCCTCGCTCAACAGTGGATTTTTTCTCACACACCTCTCAATATAAAGGAAGTTTTACAGAATCGATTATTAAGTAAATACTGTTCCAAACAGGCCTTTGTAAGACTATACTCATTCAAATACGATACGTAGAACCCGACCCTACGAATGGTAGAACCTTCATATTTTATAGAACTTTTTTCCGGCGTAACTTAGCGTAGCTTTCCAGTAATCGTAAGCTAGCGGCTAAGTCTAATTTGTATATTGATTATTTCAAGTGAAAATTTACAGTGTATCATTTGAACTCGATTTAAATACGATCTAGTTAAATCCATGACATATTTGTATAGTTGAATTGTTTTCGCTGGCTGAGTATACTTGATTTTATAAAGTGAATTTCCGCACGCTGCGCGTACGGAAAAGGCCGATTTCTGGCCAAGTGTAGACATAAACTGATGTACACAACACGGAAGGTAATAAAGAAAGCCCTCGATCGCATATTTACGTCCCTAGCTTGCAGCTCGGGCCGCAAACTTCTGCGATCTCGGCCTATGTATTACCACCCTAGTTATGTAATGTACTATTGTCGTGCTAGTGTAAAAGAAGACTTACTAAGGAAATACACAGACTTAATAAACAGTAATTTTTTACCCGTGGCGGCTCAAGTTAGTCGGCTACCCGGGGCGCTGTGAGTAAAAACGGTCCACTTTTTAATTCCCCATGGGGGAGGGGTGTATTCGGCAGCCGCCCCTATCGGCGTATGAGGGAGGGGTCATGCATATGGTACGTCGCACGTTAAGGAGGAGGGAGGGGTCGGCGAAGTGTGACATTGTGTGTCAAGGGACCCCTCCCTAAGTGTTAAAATGCCAAATTTGTTCAACTCTAAGTGTTAAAATGCCAAATTTGTTCAACTCTAAGTGTTAAAATGCCAAATTTGTTCAAAATTGGGTGTTGGTTCAAAATGTTTTGATGGCGAGTTCACACTCGCTCTACCAGTGTCAACACGGGAGGTAATAAAGAAAGCCCTCGAGCGCATATTTACGTCCCTCGCTTGCAGCTCGGGCCGCAAATTTCTGCGATCTCGGGGCCTTTCTATGTACCACCCTAGTTGTGTAATGTACTATTGAATAGAAATAGAACTAATTTCGGAACTGCCATAATAATTTTAATAATCTAGATGTATATAGCAAAATATGTGACGTCACGCTATGGAGGGAGGTCTCACAAATGTGACCAACTGTGACAAGGACGGGGGAGGGGTCAGAAAATTACAAAATTAGTGTAACGTAGGTACTTTATGGATGAACCCTGACATGCGGTGTCACCCCTCAGTGCTCGGCACCCGGGGTGGACCGCCCCTGCCGCCGCCCCTGCCCGCCCACTGCCTGTTTGATAAAATGAAATGTAAAACCATCTAAAACTCAGTCAGTTAAAATGATTTCACCTATAAAATAAGATTCGCATCTAGCGTATTCAGATTGAACTTACTCGTAGTTATGACTAAGAAAATTATGACTTAGTTCTAATAATAGTTAAAGTGGAGGCATATGGTCTGCCATTAGATGGAGACAATAAAGCCGTTCCTGATCTGGTTATTGGGACTTTAACTACGCGAAATAAGTTTACATTTTCAAGTCACTACCAAGTTGAAATTCGATTAAAGTAGTTGCGAATTGACAGTCCGATTCTACTTGGCTAAGTAACAAGTTTCAGCGCCCATGTTGCATTTTTTGTCGAAGATTGCTGTTTTTTCGTGAGTAAAGTAACTAGATCAAAAATTACTAGTGCTGTCCAAACTTATGTCTTGAATTCCTTTCTTTATAAAATATAAAATAGCCGTTTCCGAAAAAACATCTTTGCATACATATTTTTAGTAGGTATGAGATATTGGTCGCGTCTTTTCTGTGGACTCGTCGTCTTACTCGATTAATATAAGTGCATTGCCGCGTATGTAGCATACGCAGGATAAAGTTCAAATTCAAAGAGACACACACACACACACGACACGACACGTTTAGCTCAGTGGGAGTGCCACCGCCCACGAAGCTAGAGGTACCGGGTTCAAATCCTGGCAGGGCAAATATTTGTGTGATGAGCACGAGTATTTGTTCCTGAGTCATGGATGTTTTTTATCTATTTAAGTATGTCGAGGGTTTCAGGCCAAAGGGGCGTATACGCAAAGCAAAACGCTTGCTTATACGCCCCTTTAGCATGAAGCCCTTGATGTATTTATCTATATAAGTATGTATATCGTCGTCTAGTACCAATAGTACAAGCATTGCTTAGTTTGGGACTAGCTCGATTTGTGTAAGATTGTATCCCGATACCCCGGTCCCGAAAGAAAATAGTTTGAAACTGAAACTTAATCTACAGGAGGCACTTAAGTGGTATTGCACTATCCTCGACGATATGTAACGTAATGATATTTCACTGAGCGTCTAAAACTCACTTACGATAGCCGAGGAATCGGACAACGTTTAAAAAGCCGTGGTAGGTATTTATTTGATCTCACATCGACCAAACCGACTGTGACGCGATGCTCATGAATGCTCACTATTATATTTAAATATGCATTTAGTTCCCCCAAGTGTTGTGGCGAAGTGATATATTAGATAACCTAAATCACTAAGGAACTATTTAACTAAATTAATTTAGATATGAGATAACGGTCGCACATATGCCAATCACTTCAGCACTCTAGGGGAGGGTTTTATGCAGTATGTCTCCATGTCGTGTCGTTTTTTTTCTTTGTAACATGATGACACTAATAAATTCCGTTTTGAAGTCCCTTCAAATTTAAATCCTAAAAGAAGTCACATAATTAGTTATATTGAGGCTATAAACAAAATTACTCAAAAATAATGCAAAAATAACTTATTTTTTAAATTCATCAATAAAATTGTTGCATAATCATTATAATTATGAACTAAAAAATATTTGTACCAAAAGGGCAGCGAAATTTACTGAAGTTCATTTTTGAACAAAACAAATGGAATTACGTCAATCACACTAAATAGAAGGGTATGTTTTCGTGAATGTATTTATTACTCGATCCATGTCAATCCATCTCAGACAGTTCGACATTCGACACGGAGACGTCTACATCAGAATCGCCCCCTACCTCCAAAACGTAACATTCCCACGTTTGCCATATGAAATGCATTTATTTATACGTACTTTATCTATTTAAATATTGTTACTATATAAATTGTAACACGTATATATAGATAAGGAAATATAGGGTACTTCTACTTTAGGGAATTGACGATTGTTTTTTTTCTACGTAATGTATTGCTATGGTTATTAAGGTGCGGTCCGCTGACGGGTTTAAGAGTCGCCACGAACCGGTTTTTACTAGTTTTGGCTAGTTGTAAGTGGCATGCACCGGTTTTTACCGGTTTTGTTTATTAGTGAGTGGCATGAACCGGTTTTAACCAGTTTTGGTTGGTCGCCAGTGGATTGGATCGGTTTTTACCGGTTTTGGTTGGCCGCCAGCGGACCGCGCCGGTTTATTTATATTGTATACAGAATCATATATATTATTATATTGATAGTGCGTTTAGTATTGCTAGTTGATGCCATACATCACACGGTTTGCTCAAACAGCCAAAGAGTTCTCTCTCGTCAACATATTTTATTTACAATGTTGATCAATTCGCTCGGTTCTTATATTTCTAATATGCTAAATGGATCGTAATACCAACATTAATGGGATAACAATCATACAAATAGCAGAAAAGGTTAAACCGCAGCTCATACTAAATTTTTTCTCAACTTATGATATGTTATAGTAAGTTAGAAAATTATTGGAACCGAGCTATGGCTACTATCTGTTAACCCAAAAAATCTTAAACTTTTTAACATGATATTTTGACGATCTAATAATTTAACCGAACCTAATAAATTACATCCAAGCGATGTTTTTTTCAATCTGTAAAGTGTTATGGTTTATTTAGTGAACGGTAATATTATGTCATATCATGTGAATATGTAGCAACCGATAAACATATTATTTCATAAGTTACGGGGTTTAATAGGTAGTAGTCCAAATTTACCTGTAGCGGGTATAAACTATGTGATTTGGTGTTTTTGATTACTCTATATTTTATTTAAAGAATAACCTACGGCCGCCGTATCGAGTCTTGTATTAAAGAGAATCTCATAACGACATTATTTACTTTGAATGTAAGTTTTGTAAAGGAAATCGTCATTCGGTAAATGAATTGATACTGCGTGCTGATTGAGCGAGCGAAGTTTAATAGTTCGATTGTTAGTTTTATCCCTTTCATATATGTTTTTTGAATAGTACGCCCCCTTGTCTTGTTTGGCACCCTGCACGGCTACCATAAAACGGCTTCGACATAAGGGATCATCTTAATACAACGCGATTATCGCAAGTTTAAACACAAACATATTGAACTCAGTAGAGTTGACCTAGTCAGGTATCCGCGTCGCGCGATTGTCAATCTATTCGAGTTCAATAATATAAATACGAGTAAAATTCGTGCGTACTTGCGATAATCGCGTTGTATCGGACGATCCCAGACTGGCGCGCGAAGCAACATGTAACAGCCAATCGGAATGCGTATATGTGACGCAGCGCACTATACGCGCGTTTATTTGGCTGCAACATAGCGGCCGTTTTTTGCTTGTCAACGTACTTTATGTAGTTAGTATAGGTACCAGTGGCGTGGCGTAAAAGATATACTTGGGCAAGCCGGTGCAGATTTGGCGAACATTTTCCTTAAGAGTTGTAGAATAAGGTGCTCAATTAGGCAAGCCGGTCGGAATCGAGTTCTTTGGACGCCTCGCTACTGATAGGTACATTGTATTAAATATTCTTCGCTCACCCAGTACGCAGCTTCGAAATTGTAAGTCTTGCAATGAATTTTTGTAAATTGATTAAAATACGAGGACTTTACTCCTCTTATCTTCCCTCTCGCTCTAATTGAGCGCTTACGAGCGAGACCACAGGGAGATACGTACGCTTTCGTATTACTTAAATATGAATAGAATAGATGTAATTTTATTACTAGTCAAAAAGCTATTCCTTAATGAAGTTCTTAATGTTTTCTCGCGTATTTCTTTATTATTAATTTATGATTAAAGAGTATTCTTTTAATTAAGTAGCTCTCTTGTCGATACTAAGTTCAATACGATATCTAACTATTAATTCACATGTTTTTTTATTGTAGTAAACTATCATATGCTCCATTTTTTTGTGTTTATGATGCAATAATAGCAATCTTATTCCATAACCTGGTATTAGCTTTTATTACGTAAAACCAAAATACATTAGGTATTTGAGTGCGAGAATGACGGATGCTTATCATTCTTCTATGGCGGTATCATCATCATAGGCCTTTGCGTCTATTACAGGATGTAACTCAAGTAGGAAGGAACAGAAGCATGTTTCTAAAAACCTGGGAAGGATCTTGGAAATTTCTAGAAACTGACAAGAAAGAATTGAAAGTTTTAAGGAGAATTTGAGAAATTACCGAAATCTTTCCATGTGGAAATAGTTTTGTTAAGTGGGGTCATTGGAATGTGTTATAGTTTTTATTATTGTACAGAGTAGTTTGACAAGAGAGTTTGACATTAGCACATATTCATATCAAGGCTGTAAGCTATTTCACCAGTAAGTTAACTAAGTACGCACCTTTGGTAAACCTATCTCCTTCAACTTGTTTCGTATGACTTGACATTCATTGACATTGTAACATGTAACTTTGCTAGTAAGCAATATTGAGTAATATCGATATTACTCGAGTATTGACATTATAAATGGGTTTATATTGTAGAGTAAAACAATTTTTAAACTGAACGCCTCTACTAATCGTGAATTTTCAATATGTGAGTGAAAATATTTTACGTCACACCTGGCCATAAAGTGGCAATAACCGCTCGCTACGCGTGCGGAAAATCCCACTTCATGGCCATCGCGAGACGTAAAATTTTGTACTTACCAGGGCCGGTAATAAAGAAAGCCTTAGATCGCATATTTATCGCCCTTACCTTCGGCTCGGGCGTCAAATACCTGCGATCTGAGACATTCTTTGTTTTACCGCCCTAGGTTAGTAATGTACTATATTGCAACGCTTTACTAGTGTGTTCGCTCTCATATCTGGCCGATGATGATGACAATGGCGAAAACCTGTTAGAATAGAATGTTAACAGTGTTATTATGTCAAAATGAATGACAAATCTATACCAAACGAGGTATAAATTTATTCACATATTCGTATGACGTCATATATTTAATCGCATAAAATTAATACGACATTAATAATCGAGTCCAATAGTGGTGCGAGGAAGCTCGATTTTTGACAACTTTTACCAGAATGCGTAGCAGTAACAGATGATCTACGTGTGATCATCATCATCCGTCGAAAGGCATTGCTGGACGTAGGGAATGCAACCGGGGTACCCGAGTAACAGACTTTATTTAGAATCGGGTAAAACCCGGGTATTTTGACTCAGACCCCGGGTTAGAAAAACCTAGTAATTAATAAAAATTATGCATGTATATTTTAAAGATAATAAATAAAATCTTACGTCGGCCGCCTTAAAGCAAACGCGAAATAACTGGCCAAGAGCATGTCGGACCATGCTCAGTGTAGGGTTCCATAGCCGTAACTATAAGGTAAAAAATACGATGTAAAAAAAGTACAACAACAAAAGAGCGTATCTTCATAGCAATTACGTCCTTTTGTTGAGAAGCGCAGTTTATCGGCAATAACTCAAAAACGGTTAATCCGATCTTGTTGAAAATAATTTTCGTTGAAAGTATTAATTGAGCGTTATCTTTGTAATTTTTTTTATATTTTTCAAACACACGGTTTAGAAGATAGAGGGGGGGGGGGGGGGACACAATTTTCACAACTTTCGGAGCGATTATTTCCAAAGGTATTCACTTAATCACAAACATTAGGTACTTAAGAACCTTAAAATGTTTTCAAAAGAGCTGTCGAACTATGTACCACACGTTGCCATTTTGTGAAAAAAAATTTTTTTAGCTTCTTTTACATGTATGGAGTGCTCCCCCTAGATTTTTTTATTTTTATTATTTAACTACCAAACTTAGTTGCGGCATCTACAAGACATCTATATTCCAAATTTCATCAGTATAGGTCTTGTAGTTTTTGAGTAAAATGCCTGTGACATACGGACGGACGGACGGACATGACGAAACTATAAGGGTTCCTTTTTAGCCATTTTGGCTACGGAACCCTAAAAACATCACATGCTTGCTTATATTACTTAACACGCCCGGCAATACCGACAAGTTCATTCTAGGTAATGCAACCGGGTACCCGAAAACCCGGGTAACTGAATATTTAGAGCCGGTTTTCATATTTGACCGGGTAGTTCAGCTGGACGTAGTGTGGGTAGCAGTGGCGTGGCGTAAAATATATCCTTGGGCAAGCCGGTGCAGATTTTGCGTACATTTTCCTTAAGAGCTGTAGGGTAAGGTGCTCAAATGCCTGATATTAGGCAAGCCGGTAGGAATCGAGTTCTTTGGACGCCATGCTACTGGTGGGTAGGCTGAAGTTCGACGGATGTAGGTGGCTCAGGCCTGCTCAT